>VZTY01028162.1:148271-201261 GCA_013400935.1 Turnix velox
GTCCATCAGGACCCCCAGGTCCTTCTCTGGAGTTCCAACCCCCCTGCCATAGTGGGACACCTCCCACTAGATCAGGCTGCCCAGTGCCTTGTCCAGCCTGGTCTTGAACACCTCCAGAGAGGGGGCATCCACAACCTCTCTGGGCAACCTGTTCCAGTGTTTCACCACCCTCACTGTAAAGAATTTCTTTCTTATGTCAAGTCTAAATCTACCCCCTTCCAATTTACATCCATTGTTTCTAGTCCTTCCTTCTGATATCATATTAAAAAGTCCTTCCCCTGCTTTTTTGTAGGACCCCCTCAGAACAACAAACTCTTCCCATTTCCTGAGTCAGATACTCGTGTTTCCCCACAAGATCAGTATTCTTCCCTGTAGATACTTTCTTCTCATCTCCCAAGGCTTTGTTAAGCTTAAGTCCACAGAATTGCACATTTGTTGTTCTGCTTTTTCACATGCTCTCTATGAAGGAAGATAGCCATGTGTTAAGGGAAGGGTCATATTGCCTGATGAATTCAATAGCAGAACTTCTGGTGATTTTGGTGGTATATTACCAAGCAAAAACCTTTTGTATAATGCATGGAGATACCATTTCTCAGCTTCACCTCAATTTCCCACTCTGTACCATGAGAGAAAGCAGTGTTTCCTTACAGAACACATTCAGATTCTGGGTGGAAATCATTAGAAATTAATAGTATATTTGAATTTGGGATTATTAGTCCAATAGGTTTGCTACTATTATACCTGGGGAGAGAAAGGTTTGAATGGACTGGTTGCTATTACACTGGAATGAGGGGAAATTTACTGCATCCTCACGAGCTCCTTTTATTGAGAGAGAGCTGTGTCTTTCCTCTGAAACTCACCCAAGAAGAACAAAGAGGTTTGAAAAGAACATAGTCCCTATATATGAAAGGAGGATAAACTCATGCCTTCTCCTCTCCTCCCAAAATGTGTATAGTATACTTTGTGCAGCCATAAAGGTAATTCCTAGCTAAACATAGCTATCCTAGCCTCAGCAGGATTGCAGACAGACACATTAGAAGAAAAAATGTACTGTTCTGGTGTGAAGGGTGGAGATAGGTGGCACTACATGTACTCAGAGGACCTGATATTCCTTAGGTGTGCTCTAGCTTACAGGAAAGCCTCACTCAGATGCAGGGACAGAGCTGCAGAATGCAGAATTCCCTTGGGGGTTGCCCCTTTCTTCCACTGATTACATAAGGCTTGTAAAAGGAAGTGTCCCCATTTCTTAAAGTTCAGGTTTTTTGAACAACCCCAGCATAACATAAAACTATTTGCAAAGGAGAAAGGTTCAGAATTTTTGTGATGGAATAAAACCCACTGAGTTATGGTCTCCTTCAGACAGGAGAAAAGTTATTTTAAGCTCTGAAAAACATCTAAACACAGAAGACATCATAGGAGATCACAAATAGGAGGACTTGCATAAAAACAGGGCTGGTTTCCATCTGCATAAATTTTGGAAGACCAGTTCAATTCAGACTGAACTTGTCGCTTTACAAGTAGCTAACATAAGGAATGCCAAAAAGGCTGAAAGAACCGTGGTTGATCAGTTGTGAGCTGACAAGTGGCCCTAACCTGTGGACCAATATGAACTAACACCCAGCTATGTCTATAGGGGAATCACTCCACAAAGTTCTCCATGTCTTGGATCTCTCTGGGATCTGGTCTATGAAATGGGAGTCTGGTTCTGTAGTCCCCCTTACTGAGAGTGCTGTTTCCCTCTGCTCTGCACACTCAGGCTAACATCCATACTGGTAAGCTAGAAACAGAATGCCAAGAGCTCCTTTACTGGATATATTCCAGCAAAAGAATTAAAACCTTAAAAAGAAAAAGGTTTTTCTCTTTCCCACACTCCACTGCTGACTTCTGGGGAAATCAGGAGATAGATAACTTTGACCTATACTCGTGTTGCTGCCAGTTTCTTTGACACATTAGTTCATGTTTGCCATGTCTTTGTTTCAGTGATGTGTTGTGTAACATGAGCAAGCAGAAAGCCAGCTACATACCAGCAGGAAGGCTTGGAGTGCTCTGATTTTTGGCACAATGTGAGCTGGGTTTTAAGTATCTGACAATTAGCCCTTGGAATTGGCAGCATTATGCTAGGGACCAGTACCCTGAATAACCTACTTACAAGGTATAGCTGGGGCCAAACTGAGACTTCATTCATGCCCTGTGCACACATGCTCAGTGCATTGAGTGGTCAGGGATTCACTTGAGTGCTTGTCCTGAATTCAAGGGCAGCATTGCACTCTGCCCTTAGCACATGAAGGCAGGTAGCTCCACACAGAAAGATATCGTGTCACAGGACATTAGAAATGATCAATGGATGACAAGGACTTAATTGTATCTTTTATCCTACTCCACAAACACCCCCTGCCCCTGCAGCCTGAGCACTGAAAGCTAAGCAGTGATAGAAATATTAAAGGTGAAAAACTCAAGGGAACAAAACTAAGGAAAAAAAAATCTGAAACCTGTTGAATCTCCTGGCCAGTGATTCCTCAGTGATAGTACCCTAAAATTGTAATATTGCTGTTTTCTGACAGGGTATCTGCAGCTTTGCTCCCGTGTGTGTTCACTTTACCACCACTGTGACTCCACTGCTTTGGGCTCAGCCATTTCCTTGGTTACAGACCAAAAGGCTGTGAAGAAGGAAGAATTTGTGACCACATTTCCTACACTGAGGAAGAATCTATTTAAGGGTATTTTCCAGCCTAAACAAACCAGCCTAGCAAACAGCTATGAAAATTGCTCTATGTGTTTATTTGCATTATTAGAAGCCAAGATACCATTTCTTCATCAATAAAAGGGACCAGTAAGATTTCTTTACCTTCCAGGAACCTTGTAAGGGGCTCAGGTGTTGTTGTAATAGGGCACTTTAAATGACTGATTGACTTATTGTTCATGGTGGGAAGAGCATAGGGCAGCTCTAAGACATAGGGTTTCTTTCTCAGCTGATTTACTGCCTTTCTATTAATGCAGTTCTGCTAAGGTTTTTGCCATGACTCACTCAACCAACCACCCCTGAAACAGAGCTTTGTTCCATAGGATTTCACCAGCTACCTGTCCACTGAGTCAGGAATATATCAAGCACTGCATTCTGGGAGGTGCTTGAGGGATGCCTTTTCATTCTTAAACAAGGAAACAATCCTGCACAGGAAAGACTCAGGTGTGGTTGTTTTACATGGTGTGCAGGGAGAAAGGCTCCTGAAGTTACAAGCTGGCAGTGCTTTCCAATTGGGGGTCCAGTACCTGCTGTAAGATACACAAAGAGGCCTCTCATTATATACATGGTTCTGGGCTGTAGCACCCTGAGTACAACTGTAAGGTTGTGTGCAGCTGTAGCTCTCATCCAGCTGAGCATCCAAAATCACATGTGCTGTCCAGGATGTGTGTGCTCAAGCACAGCAGCTCACCCAGCTATGGATGTCCATACATACACCATTCCCTTCCTAACTGAAGAACAAGACTGTATTTATACAACTGCAGCCTCACTGTACCGGAAGAATCAGCTTGGTGCAACCAGCTGCAGAATTTGATTTTCTAAGGTCCATTTCATCCTTACAAATGCATGTTGCAACATAGTCATCATTACTAGAGCTTTAGTCACCAGATTATAACTGACAATGCAGCTGAAGTCAGAGGTTCACTACTTAGTATTTCAAATGTTCCACAGACAGTAACTTATGTGATGTGGTGTGTTTTTTTGGGGGGAAGTTTTGCAACCTTATTTGACATGGAGAAGTTCCTGCAGAGATTCCAGGTGATCTCTGCTTGTCATTGGCAGAGATCTGTGTAACTGCACTAGTCCAGTTTGATTCTCAATTTGCTGTCACTCTGTGGCCAGCAGGAGCCTTGAAAAAATTAATTGAAAAGCTCGGTCCAATGGTATCAGTTTGTATCCAAGAAGGAGATATTTTAATCTAAAATCCATAGAAATAGGGATAAGAATGAGGAAAAAAAGTCCAACCCCACAAGTTAAAGGCAATTGAAAAGGATATTTAACTTTGATAGATTAATTCAAACAACATGATTTCTGGTTGCAGTTTTCTAAATGTTTCGTTCCTGACAGAAGAAGGGTGAACTCATCTATTAGAAATACATATAGTATGGTGTATTTCAGTGATCAATCTTGCATTTCCTAAGAGAAAATAAACTTCCCAATATAAATGTTATTTTTTAAAAAAGACAAAAGAACTATTGAAAAGCACTAAAAGATATAATGAAGTCTTTATTAATAGTTAACAAGGGACAGAATCAAGAAAAAATTTGCATTAATTTTCCCTGCACTGCTGTAATCTGGAAGTCTTTACTGTTATTACACAACCACCCTGTGAGGAAGACAAGAAAGACTGTTCCACACTTTCTTCATGCACATAAGGAGAAGTCACTTCCTGTCAAATGGAGATAGTGAAGTTGTATGCTATAGATCAAAATTTCCCCTCTCCTAAAAGTGACTCCCTTTCCTTTGCCAGCTCTTGATGATCATCAAAGCCTTTCTCAAACCAATTCAGTTCGCAAAACCTACAGAAAACTAACCTGGAAAAGATAAATGTCAGCCAGGTACCAAGCAGATAAAGAGGAGGAAAGGCCCAAATGCTGGACATAGAGTTAAGAAAAGTTGAAATGGGACTTTCATGTTTTGTCAGCAGTGAGCTGCTAGATCAGCTCAGTTGTAACAAGTTGATAATTTCACTCAGAGACTATAACAAGGGAGGGAGCTGAATCTGGTTCATGCCCTCAAAAAGCAGCCATCCTATATTTCATATTAGTTATGGCTAGAGCTTGACCTCTTGTGGTCTGAGAAGGATATTTTATTGTCTAATCTCTCAGGTTTTGACTGGTAGCTAGAAGATTCATGGCAGTATTTCTTCATGTGCAAGAGAGAAGATCCTGCATAGACATTAGCAAAAGGGAAGTTTGCCTTTCTGAGTAGGATGGGGAAATTTAGTCAAACACTAAATGTTACTCATCTGCTACTTACTGTCACTGGCCATTTTATACCTTAGAGGTAAAGGAGCCATTTTTTAAAATCTATCTCCTTCTTTAAGGTATTAGAGTAGCCATAATCTGAGGATGGGACTACCTGAAGCATAGGAGGCGGTTATAAACTTCTAAGCATCATTCCAGTGAGACACCTCCCCCAGTCAGTTTTGTTGGCACAAGTGACATGGTGGCAAACAAGGAGCCAGCAGCCATGTTCTTAAATATGACTTTTCCAAAGTAGCCAACGTATGTAATGACACACAAAGAAAACCACACAGAAAACCAAACACATCCCAAAGTCAAGCAGAGTTAAGAGAAAACTGAATTTCACAATCCCATTGTTTAACTTTATAAAAGTTTTTAAAGCTACAAAGCTGGAAGAAAAAGAAGACACAAACCTGTGTAATCCATTCAAATTTACCTTTTAAAAACATAATCAATGGAATGCAATTTTCCTTCCTTAAACCACACAGTAAAGAAGTTCTTTCAGTTTTCCCCACTTTACCAGGACTATGTCTTGGAGCCTGGTTTTCTAGCCTTTTCTGTTATGGCTGTTGCATAACAACCCTTGGTAACAATATCATGTGCACCATGTTATTACAATCATTAGCCCTTTCAATTAAGCCACAATGGCTTTAAAAGAGAAACTGCTCGCTTTCTTTGCTGCTTTCTATTGTGTTTCCTCTTAGTTTCTGCATCAAAATAACTGTACATTGCAGCTACAGAATTACTGGTCTCCTGTCCTTTCAGACTTCCTTTTCCTGTTCTGCAATGCTGTGTGTCATTTCCCCACAGCCAGCTTTGCTGGGGGGTTTGAGTGCACCATCCTGGGCTGTAGTATATCAGCACTTAGGAGAAGATGTGGAGGAAGGTGGAGTAGCAAGAGGACACAAGGTTCAACCTCCCCTTCATATTATCAGCATTGTCTAGTCAGTGCAAAGCACTTCCCAGTTTATACCTGTACTAGACAGACCTGCAAAATGCAGCCAGATTCCTTCTCCATCAACCAGGCATTGCTAGAATGCACACCTTGGTGCTCAGTAAGAGTATGTGCTAGCAGAATGCATATTAGGTTATCTCACACTCTTTCAGGGACTCATCTTCTGAGATCTAATCTAATCTACTTTACCCCCTCATTGCAAACAACCTCAAATGATCCAGTGTCTATCTCTGAAACCTTTTGGATCACACATCCATAGTCTTACTAGAGTTCTCTTAACTATATATACCTGCTTGAATGAAAAGCAGAAGCTGCATCTTGTGTTTTGCCCATTGGGAGAAGCCTAGGCAATATGTTCCATTAAGGTCTATTAATTTTCATCTTGACCTGAATCATGGGGATTGATTATGAGCTCACATGGAGTCCAATAAAACAAGAACAACTTCGGTGAGGCCAGTGGGGTATAATTACATGGTAAAATTCTTTTCCTTCTAACACAGGAGGGCAATGAAAGTCCCTTAAGGCAATGAGGAATCATCTCACAAGGAGATAATACTCAGCCATACTTTAATGGATTTTTTACATATTTTATTTTTTACCAGTGTATTCATACAAAACAGTCATAATTGAGTAATAACAGTGCCCTGCACTTGTTTATCTATTTATTTGTCAAACGAAACATGAGCAGGGAGCATTCTAATCGTGTGGCTAAGAAACACAGTATGGCCACAGCTGCACTTTACAAAATTTTGCCCTGTGTGGCCCCAAGATGTAAATGTTATTTTTGCAGTGTTTGTTTTTTTGTTTTTTTTTTTATTTTCCTTTCCCATGGTGTGTGAACTAATGTGAGTTTTCATAAGAGTGTGTGGTATCTTAACTTCAGTGCAACATGAGGGTTTGCAGGAACAAAGCCAACTGTGATAGTCCTTAAAGGGTACAGGTGATCAAACTCATGAGAGTCATGTCTTTGCTGCATATTAGAAAATTTGGAATATATTCTGTACCCCAGCCATCATCTGAAAGAGTCCAATTTGGCACATTTCCAGCTCATGCCACACAGCATGCTAGGGTTTAAACATTACTGGTCAACTGTCTCATGCTGTCTCTTCCCTAGCCATTTTTTACTCCAGTAGTGCCAGTCTTCTTGCTTTTACAGAAGTATTAAAATGGTAACAGAGCACAACTTGACCATCTGTACTTTACCTGCTGTCTGAAAGACAATTGGTGAAGAGCTTCAAGAGTCATAGAGGAAGGATGCTCTGTATGGAGAAAATTACATGAGTGTACTTTGTTCATCGGTCTTTGACAAGCTATGACTCAAATACACACGTCAAATGCTAAACTGGGTGAAAAGATGCTTTCTTTTTCTCAGGATTTCTTTTTCCTCCTGATAAATGATAGCTACACTTCATTGTCTGAAGTGCTTGGAGTACTGTTCCAAACTAAAACCACAGTGGCAGCTGAAGGACTTAATGTGCTAATAGAAATGTTCCTACTGTTTGCAGTCTATGTTCCCCTCCTGTGCAGATTATAACTTAGAAGAAGATGAACATTTTAGACTTTTTTATGCTGGTGGATAGTTGCAACACAGCCTTGCCTGGCTTACTAGTGACAGAAGCCAAATAAGGGAGAGAAATAGAGTCAAAGACAAAATTAGATCACAAAACATAACTTAAAAATTCTAGGATAGGAAATAAAAAAATGTGCTAAGGTATTTGACTTGTTTAAAAAAATTTGGTATGTTTTATAAAACCTATTCAAACATGCCTCTTCCACCCCTTCCCTCCCACCATAGTGAAGGTGCTGCAGCCACCCAGGCCAAGGGCAGTGCAATTTGGGCAGAAGCAACCCCATGACTACAACCTCCCAAAGCTGGTGCTTCAGAGGCACTGAATGAATCAACTCCCACATGTAATAGACAAGTCAGCTTAGATGGATGGACTGAGCAGGACCAAAACGATAGCAGTTTGACAAGCAAAAGTAGCAGTATATCATTTGTCAAATTGCTTTTGAAAGTTTTCGAGGTGTTACAGGGGAGATTTTATGCTGTCTTTTCATGCTGGCTGTTGTGTGACATTTTAAAGAGGAAGACTCAAAGCTGTAATCCCTTTCTCAGAACAACGGGACATGTTTTAGCAGAAAGAGCTGTCTGCTTCTTGTCACCTTCATCCAACATCCTCCAGGGCTAGATTCAGCTGCCAGTTCACCTACAAATCTAATCCTTGTTGCCTGCAGTATCTTTAGTAGGTAGTTCTCTCTTCCTATCTAATATTTCGTTGTCCCAAGATCTCAGATCACTAGAGAGCATTATCAGCCTTGCAGAACAACAGCAAGGGAGGTCACAGATTTTATGAGTCTTTTCTTTGTTTATATGGAAAAGATATGGAGTTTTCTTATTATTTTTATACTTTACTTAGGTAGCATTTATTTTATTTCTATTTATGAAAAAAATAAACTTTTCATGTTTGGAAGGAGAGTACAGCTCCCATCACCTGATTTGTGAAGCAAACTTTCCCTTGGCATTTCAGCCACATATTGATTCCTCCTTTTAGCAGTGAGTTGCTTTGAATATGACCCTATGGAGCTTGCTATCTCCTGAGAGGGTCTTGGGAAAGTGCAATCACTTCAGCCATTGCTCAGGACGATTAGCACCATCCATTAGCATGCTTAAATGGGTAATATCCCTATCTCTTCTCTATTCCCCTTTGGACATGGGTATGAGGGAAAGTAAAAGCCAGTGCTCTTCACACACTGTGACTTTTATGCTGACTGCACAAGGACTCAAAGGCCTTTCATAACCCAAGGTAAACTCTTGCTAAGACACCGTGGCTTTGATTCATTAGTTTCCAGTCTAAATTGAGAATGCTCAATAGTGACCCCAAGAAGTATTTCACCTTTGATATTCTGCTTACTATTCCTACTTTGCTGTTTTTATGCAGTATGTATGTCAAAAAATCCTGTGTTTCTCTTGAGCAGTAAGAATTTCTTCCCCAGGTGGTGAGGTACTCTACTCACTTCTGAATTTAGCCCAATATATCAGACCACTGTATTAACTACTTGGTCCTTTTTCTCAGCTTCAGACTCATCCCACTGATTACAAAAGGGTCAGTTTCCTAATTGTACCATTTTACCTTTTTTGCCTACATCACACCTCCAGACTTTAGCTATTAGTACAAACTGGAGAGTACAGATGAATCACCAACAGGTTCAATAGCTGCCTTTCTTCATTTGACTTGCAAGAGTAGCTTTTTTTTGGCTCATACCACACCACCAGAACTGCAGACTGTTCCTCAGCACAAATGCTGCTCCACGCAATGCTCAGTTTCCCTGTCAGACAGCAAGCAGCTGCATCTCGTTTGTGTAGGCTGTCCTTGTTTTCATCTAGGGCCGCACGCTGCACCAGAATAGAAAACATGAGTCAGAAAGGTTAAGGGTTAAACTGCTAAAAACAAAAGGGGAGAAAATTCATTCAGAAAATTGTGGTTTGCAGTGGGTGAGAGGAAGTACTGTACAGTTTCTTGTAAAAGTCACAATGGCCAGCTCATCAAAGGAAACCCCTCCTATCAGAGGCTTGCACAATGCCTCCTGAAGTCTGAATGGCTGCCAAGCCATGACCATGTAGTTGAGAGAATGCAACAAAGCACCTCAAATCAAGTACACATTTCCATCTTCCTGTCCAACTAAATCAGAATCTTTTGTTTTTATTCTTCCACTTGCATTAATTATTTTATAACAACATAAGCTTTCTTAGTACTTTTCCTCCTTTTTACATGATTCCTCTGGCTTTCCTAGAAGCTGGGTTGAGAGCTTCTCTACCTAATCACTCTGATTTAGAATGAGGGGTCCTGAAGCAACTGCCCTGTTCCCTTAACTCAAATACATGCCCTTATTGCTTACTTTGGGACTGACACTCACCACATCCTCCATCCATCACCGCATCAGCTCATTACTCTACTGAAAAAATACTGGTTCAGCCTCAGAAGTGGCACTGAATATCAGGACCAATGCAGAGCTGTGATGGGACCACGCAGCTGGAGGCCAGAGATGGATGGCCACAAAAATCTCTCCCTTGTGGTAGTGAGAAACTGGTAATTCCATAAAATCTCTCCCTTATGGTTGTGAGAAACCAGTAATTCAGCTCAGCTCTTTAGGAAACCGCAACTGCAGTGATTGTGTCTGTGATAGACGCTCATCCTAGATTACAGAGTGCTAAGGCCAGCCCACTGTTTACATACATGCCTTTAGTGAAAGGCTGACTTTATAAGCTCAAAGATGGGGACTTTCCTGGGATTTCACTCTTGGTAGAATTTGTAGAATAATCATTTTAGATCAGTTCTTCAGACCTCTCATTTCTTCCCTCGCAACTTCCCCTTGAAACCATTTTCTGCCACAGAGCTTCCAAAAAAAGCCAGTGTTGATCTTTCTTGACTGTAATTTGCCCTCAATGACTAAAGAGTTGCACAGCTTTGTCTGATTGAACCCATGTTGACTTCTCATTGACTGTTTTTGTTACTGTAAACTATCTGGAGCAAGAATGGTCAGATCCAAATTATATGCTTGTTTTGCCATGAAAAATCAAGTCAAAGAAAGGAAGTTACAGGGTGAAGTGTCATCTCCATATTCTTTCTTCAAAGCTTGTGTTTTCCTCATCTAGTTGTTTAAATATGTTGAGAGATGTTGATGCCATACCCTTATCCTCTACTAGTTGTCTATTCAAAACCTTTGCTATTCTGATCATGTGACTGTCCAAATATCCAGTGCTCTAATGTACAGCTTGATTTTCTTTTGGTGAATTAATGGCAGTCAGCTCCTTTCTTCCACAAACATAGAAAATAACATTTGTTTCTTCCTTGTAACTGTCTTAGTGTAACCTCAATTAAGGTTAAAGTTCCAGTCATCTCAAACTTCTCCTGCAGGTTCATGTTCTCTAGATGTTTGGCTGTGAATGATGCATATTTTCACAGCTTTTCTCTGGAAGTTTATCAATTAGTCTGTCACTTTCTGAATGTGTTGTCAAGATAGCCACAGCACTTCCATAGTTATGTTAAGGTTTATTAGGTAGAATAGTTATCATAGATGCTAATGAGAAATATGAACATCATCTTTGTTCTCTTTCCCCTGAGGATTTAGTCTAGCTCCAAGATGATTTTTGCAAAACTGTGTCCTGAATTTCCTTCAATGTATGCATGAAATTTTATATGTATGCAGTGGACTCTTTCTGAAAGACAATTCCAAAGTGCAAAACTCAGCACTTCTCCATTTTAAATTGTGCCTTATTTACTTTGGCAAGATCCTTTTGAACTTTATTCTTGTTCTACATTACACCTGTAACCTCCCCTAGCAAATGGGTTTGGAGATTAGGTAAATGTATTTCATTGCAGAAGATATACATTATCAACAGTACAAGTCTGAGAGTAGTCCCTTGTAGAATCACACTTTGTACAGTCTTGTTTAGGAATTAATCTCAGTTTTTTGAAAACAGTTTTCTAGATAGTTTTGTTCACACCTTACTATACTTCTACCTTGAACTGTCTATACAGCATCTAGCTTCTATGTTCTCATCCTCTTTCACTTATAGAAAAGCCATATGTATCAGAATAAGAAATCTTAACCAGACAATAAGAATATTTACTGCTTTACGCTTATCCCTAGAGTGCCTTACTCAGTTATATTTCCCTTTTAGTCCCTGCAAGATTCAGCACAGTTTATTCCCGAAAGTAAGTATAAGTGTCCCCACATTGATTGGGGACTCAATGAGTGCTTTCATTAGACTGTTTCACACACTTCACAACCATATCCAAATGTAGCAGAAGATCATATAACTTGTATGCTGACGATACTCCCAGGCTTTTCCATGACTCATCCTAAAGCTAACTTATGGACATCCTTCTGCTGAGTTATTTTGAGGTATTAAATACTCATGCAACTTCTTCCTGCAAGCTAAGCAAATTTCTACAAAGTCTCTTCAGAACAGAATTTGCAATTAGAAAGTAAAAAAAAATGAAATGTCAAATGATTGCTCAGCAGATATGCTTTAGCAACAGAGAATGGTCTTGTGCTGTGTTTCTCTGAAAGGGGTACTGCCTCAGGTGCTGAGCTATTTTATAGTGTTTGGGGGTTTTTTTAATTTCCAATGGAAATCAGTGAAATTTGAGCACTTGTAGGCAACAATCCAAGTCAATGCATCAAATTCTGGTCTTAGTTTAAAAAATGAAAATACAATCTTGATTAGATTCTGACAGTCTTTTATGATAAAACAATTTTCACTGTCTTTACTGATTTGAACTAAAACAATTGACATGCAGCTATTCTTACATGCTATCAAGGTGGAGTTGCTCAGGAGGTAACAGTCATGCAGACAGCTGCTGGTGGTGCAGGAGAGGAGGATGCACCCTCAGGATATCAAACAAGGGACAGTATCTGGCTTCTTTACAAGTCTCGCAGTGGCTGCAGGGGATGCTACAAGGTCAACTCTACATGTTTTGTGTGAAACAAACCCTTTCCACTTGAGCAGTACATTTGTGGAGGTGTGGGCTGAGGCAAGATCTTTGAAGCATGTCTTTGAGTGATGCAGATAGTAAATACTAGCTCAAGTAAACAGCACACTACAAAAAAAAAAAAGATCCCACACTCATCTTCTCAGAGTTTGGTTTGTGGCATGGAATGAGGAAGTGGTGCTGGTGTTACTGATGAGAATTTTGGAGTCAATATTAGTCCTCTCAAAATGCCTAGCCTCGGGTCATGAGGGGTTCATTACCCAACATTAGTGCCACATTTCATATTTGGAAATCTGATCTTGTAACTGGCTGCTAAGTACTGAAAAATTAGGGTCTTTACACAGATGGTCGAGTCTTTTGAAAAGTGCATTTAATTAATTTACTTTGACAAGGCTTAGTCTGACACCAAGACACAGGAATTGAAAGGAAAATAAGCATATGGATCAATATTTGCTTACATGGTCTCACCAACTGCTGTATATCTGAGAGGTTCATTTTTCTGGCTTACAAGTTAGTTAATATGGAGAAGATAAAAATAGCTAGATTCATTGCACCAGTCCTGCTCCTGCTGACAGCAGTATATGTTTTACATAGAACAGGAATAATGTCAGAAACCATCTTTTACCTATTCTCAGGCATTATATTTCAGAGTGACTGACATCTTCATAAAAACCATCTTCATGCCATAAGAACCATGATGTAAATCCCAATAATTCCTAGTGTGTGTTTTAGGCATGATTTGGGAAGTGATGTAAATTGGCTTGTTCTCTTTACTAGAAGCCAAAGGAGCTTCTCCTGGATAACATAGCTGTAAGGTACCATTAAACATAATTCAGAGGAGAGTGTTTTGCTTCTTTTGTTGGTAGCATTTTCTTTAATGAAGACTGTCACTGGTGCTTCTGCTTTTAGCAACTGACCATAAACCTGAGCTGCACAGAAGATACATGGTTAGGAACAGATGAAGGAGACCTTTGCTAAAGAAAGCAGTTACAAATGTAGAAGCATCAGAACTTCTTGAATGCTTAATACTTTGTATTTGCTTATGTGAAACAGGTGCTAAAGCATCTGCATTACTTCAGCTCACGGACTATTCCACTTACTAAAACAATACTGTTCAATACAGTGACAAATGATGTTCTAGAAAACCCTCCTTTTCATTGATATAATTCTTCACCGCTTTCATGCTAATGTGGCCATGTGGAAATGTGTGAAGATGTTTGCTTGTATTTTTTCTGGATTGCACAAGACACAGTAATTGCTGGGATAAACTGACAGGTTTGGATGTTCAGAGACTCTTGACCATCACAGTCTGGAGATGGGACTTAAGGTGGGTGGCAGCAAGATCCTGACTGTACTTGGAGTTTAAATTGACCTCAACACAATCAGGGTGTGCCCACAGCAGGCTAACCTGACTAAAGTAGAATTGACCCAGGATAGGCTGTTAAATGTGGGGTAGATCCACATTTAACTGCCAAATAGTAGGATTTCCAACAGTAACGTGGTTGGCTACTACTTCAGAAGCCTGCTTTTGGTGTCATAAAGAGCTCACAGATGCAAGTAGTGGGATCTGAGGCAATCTAGCAGAGAATATAAAGAAAATCAAGGACAAATGGAGGTCAAGAGAACATTTCTCTGGGAAATAAAGAATTTTCTGTACTTAATCTCTTGTTTTGTGTATATGACTAAAACACCTCAGCAATATTAAAAAATAGTGTTCAGTGTGATGTATGGCTTAATAGTATATTTAATCAGTAGAAGCTAGACCTAAATAAATTTTAGTTCATGGATTACTGCTGGACCGTGCAACTTGAAAAGATAGCTTTTCTTCTGCCAAAATTTATGACTCATCCAAAGCCAGCTGAACAGATAAATTGACGTATGCCTTATCTACACAAATAAAGCAACTGGGAAGGATTCCCAAACAGGTGGTTGTGTGATCAATGTAAAAGCCAAGATATATGCACACAGTGAGAGAAGAGCAGGTTGGGTTTGGCCCACATTCAGCAAAATCCCTCCCGCAGGTAAAAAGTTGTTACTATGAACAGACGCAGTGATGAGAAAACAGAGCAATTACCTGGAATTCAGCCCTATTAGTTTCTGTACATTCTGACACTCTGCATGTACCAGGAACGTAATGGAAGTGACATACATGTGACAACACTTTACCTCAGCCTCAGTCAGCTGGGGCCCATGCACACAAGCAAGGAGCGGAAAAGGGTGAAACAAGAACATTTTTATTATCATTTTTAGATCAGCCACAGAAGCCTGTAGGTGTCGAACCTCACAGGTTCTCAAGCAACTTGATATTGTCATTTACTCTTTTTTTTTTCCACTTGAGAACAGAAACACTCTGTTAGTTTCAAAAAGCAAAGGTACTCATTTGCATTATTTAAGCACCATGTACTACTAAGTGTTTTCAGTACATTTTCATAGAAAACAGAAACTTATGAGGAAGAAAATAAAAAGAATCCTTTCCTATCATAGGCTAATTCACTAATACTTTGCTTAAATATCATCAAAACAAGAAAATCTGTAATGGCCACATTTCTGAAAAGACACTCAACACATTAAGCTTAATCTATAGTAAAGTGTTTTTTGCATATAACTGTATGTAGATATTAGTTTACCAATGCTGATATAAGAGGGTTAGGGTGAAGCTGCAGTCCCTAACATTTCTCACAGCCCTGAAGAAGTCATGAATTTGTAAAAATAACTGAACAGGTTCAGCTCTAGATGAAACTGGGCATCATTGGACCAACAACAATGGAAAGTGCATGAAAAGCGAGGGTCCTGATCTGTGTCATTTCTTGTAACGGATGATGCTTATTAAAATTTCCTTGTTTACTTGCGTCACCCTGCAATTTGGACCGCACAACCTGAATTTTCATAGGATGCCAAGAAGGAAACTTGCCCTCAAATTTTGGCAACCCTTCAAGATCACTGTGCCAAAATCTAGTTCTACTTTCCAAATAAAAGCTTAAAGGTAACATCTTGTTGTCCATCAAAAAGGCATTACCAAATTAGTCCCATCAACACATTGCCTCTACATGAAGTAGCAAGTCTGAGCCTTGGTCAGGGATGCAGAAGAACACAAAAAGCAGAATCTGAACTATGCTGCCCGTTTTTGCAGTGTCACTGATGCAAATTCCTACTGTGTCATGCAAGAGATTTCTGAATGCCCTCCATTGTAGCCATCTGTTTCTCCTTCCAGTTTTCCAGAAGAGGACAGCTTGCTCTTGGGTAGGTCAAAGGGCTGCACAGAGGAAATACAGTGCAATTCAACACTTTTTATGGCCTCACTAAGAAAAGCAGCATGTTCCTACTAAGTCTGCATTTGCTACATATATGCCATTATTTGCTACATCTCTCATCTTCATGTCACCTTTCTACACTTCTAAGGAGAAGGTTATATCCTGCCTATATCCCAGCATATCTTTCTGGAGCCTCCTGATAATACTCTGTAGCTACAACAGTCTATCATAGTGAAGGCAGGGGCACCTGCTGCTGACATGGGTGCAATTTGCTGCCTCTTGCTGGTCCCTGCATGCAATATCTTCCTTGTAATTCACCCTGATGGAGGTTTCTGGCTATTAAATTAATAGGTGTAAATGGCTCAGAAAGGCCAAGACAAGGGAAGGCAGAGATGTTGTTAGATTAAAATGCAAATTATGATAATTTAAATGCATTTTCTTTGCAGGACATTGTATTGCTTCTTACTATGCTTTGTAGGAAATAATTTAAGTAAAACTGACAGTCAAGATTCTAGAATGGCAAAAAAGGAGGTATACAGGGAAGCTGGTTATATGTAAATAGTATAAAAGTATTTGATCTACAATAACATGTTAACAATGGGGTTGTGCAGTGGTTTTATTTTGTTGTGATTTTTAGGATTAGACCTATCAATATTTATTCATATTTAGCAGAAGGCAAACATCCGGGCAGTCCTGGAAAATGGTACCCACTGAACAGCAGTTTAATTACCCTTTAGTCACAAAACAAATACAAGTTCAGCTCCTAATAGGAAGGTGAAAGTACAACAGGGGGAGAGTCAGTAACAAGTGTGGCTAATGCATAATAAATGCTAAAGACATATGAAGTTCTCAAAGATAACACTTCTGTCAATGGGAGACAGAAGATGTCTGTACCTTGCAGGGAGTCAGGCTAAGTTTTTACCAGAGATGAGGACTGGATGCAGGATTGTCCTTTCATAATTCAGGCAAAAACATCTATGAAAACCAAAGGGAGCTTATTCTGCGAACTGCAGTTTCTAGATGGGTTTCTTTTCCTCTTTCAGATACCTCGCCTTGGTGTTGCTCAATGGGGTTGAATTGCTGAGGGGTAATTTTCATCTTTTCAGCTCAATTTCTCTGGAAATCTGTGCAGGAGAAACCCTGAAAGTCTCTTGCACTTTTCTGCCTAGTCTGCAGCTGTTCAGGACTAACAGTATCAATGCTGGGTGCAACATCCAGTGCTAAGTGCCTTTAACCTAACCAGAAGCTCTAAATATGATTGCATATTTAAAAATAGCAGAGCTAAACAATATATATACCGGGTGGAGCCTGCTCAACATGGGACAGATCTGCTAGAGTAAACTCAAGGAAGATTTAAGGGCTGTTATGTGGACTTAGGAGTATGTATAGTTCTTTGTTGTTTCATATCTTCACAGTATTTGAAGAATTACCAGTTAATTTGTCCTCACAGAACCCTAAGATGAGGCAAAATGCTCCCAGGCCCTGTACAGACTGGGTTAAGGGAAGGTAAAAAAAATACATATCCAGGGTTGCTGCAGGGTTGGACAGCCTGGCAGCACTTTAATGCTCACACCTCTCTGCCTTCTTGGTAGCTCTCCATCTTATCATCCAAGTCATAACCCCATCATACTTCACCCCCATCACAGATAAACACCATGTAAGTTCTCCTTGTTGGAAATCTTTAATGGTAGATGATCACAAAAAATATTAAAGGACTTTCTAGAAAAACATTTCCTGACAAGAGACATAAATGTATTTTGGAACAAGGTTAGCTTGACTTCAGGGTTTAGAGGTTGAGTATGGTAGAATTGCATTAAGAGTAGGGTTTTTTTAATTAATTAATTTTGAGGATTTTTCAATGCAGTTTCTCTCTTTTATAAACTGCACACTGTTCAAGGCAGACACTACTTATGGTCTGTTGCAATGAAAAAGAGAAATCCATGTGTTCACATACTGATCTGTCAAAAATAACCAGGAAGGACACAGTAACATAAGAACTAAAATTAGAATGAGAAAAAAATACAGCATATTTGATACACTTATTTTTCATCTTGGAGTGATTTTGTCCAAAAGGAAAATATTTGCCAATGATAGGTAAAGTACATTGCCACTCATATTAATATACTACTTAATGTTTACTTAGTAGGACATTAATAACACCAGGATATCTATCATACAGGAAATGGCTAATGAAATCTGCTTCATCTGTTAGTGGATGTTTATGTTTCCCAACTCCACTGGATTGCTTCTGCAGGATTTGACCTGGTTTAGGTGTTCCTGCTCTGGCAGGGGGATTTGACTAAATGATCTCTTGAGGCCCCTTCCAATCCCTGATATTCTGAGATTCTGTGATTTTGGGGATAATGGTGACGGTTTTTTAGTGACTAATAATAAGAAGGGATTTAAATGGTAATTAGTACATTTATTATTATTATTATTGTTATTTTGTCAATGCTTGAAGCAGCTCAGCTGTTGCTGAAAGACTTAAAAATGTGATTAAATGTATTTGATAACAATGGGGACACAGTACTGGGAGCCAGCATTGTCCAGTCCTGCAAATAAGCCTACTCACTGCTTGTTACTCACACAGTGAATCCAGTTGCAAGTAGCCCTTTGGCTCTGACACACCTCTTTCAAGCGAATTGAGCTCATATGATTTCACTTTATTCTTATATTCAACGGTAAATTCAGGGACAAATTATGTGTACTAGTTTGGTGTTTTAGTAAGTACTGTACTTACTCTCAATGAGTTGCCTCCTGTTGGTTGCAGTGATTGGATTCAATGTCACAAATTTTAAACATAACATATATAGATTCTGGGGAGTGCTGCAGATCTCTGCCACCTAAAAACTGTACCTCATAGTTTGAATGCAAGTGGATTTGAGGGATTTCCTTTTGCAAAGCACAAATGCCGCCTTTGCAAATTTTTAAAACAAGTCAGGGATTTGAAAATATATTTTCCTTCTTCCTTTGAAAGTCTGAGTTCATTATTTGAGGTTTTCCTTCCTTTTTTGCACAAAGCTCAAAGTGGTGCGTCTTTGTTGCAAGGACATGTGAGAGCTGCCAGATTGCATCACAACAGGGACAGGCATAAGTGTGGAAGCAAGATCCCAGAAGAGCTGGGGAGCTGCAAGGCTCTTTGGCATTCCTTCACCAGCCCTAGGCTTATTCTTCATGAACAAGAAGGATGAATGGTAGTTTCTCCCACCATTAAAGTGCATAGTTTTTTGTCAGGATGCACATGTGGAATTTAAAAAAAAAAAAAAAAAATTTGAAATATTGAAATCACCAGAAAACCGAGTCACTCTGAGAGTTAATTTCATGGAAAGTAAAACAAATAGCCATGGCAAAATATTTCCCGTTAGTTCTTGTTAAAGAATGGAATGCAAATTCCAAAGGCAGTTCCTTTCCTCATTTTTGCTTCCCCAGAAATCCCTGGGAGTACATAATATCATACAGAAATGCCAAATCCAACCTCAGTTGCACCCTTGCAACAACCTCCAAAGTCAATAGGAGTCATAGGTACACAAGGAACTCAGTGTCCCATCAACATACTGTAATTTTTAACCGTTATTAAATGTAAATCTCTCTACCATCAATATTTACTCCTACTAAATGTGAGGAATGCTTAGTCTAATGAGTCATCAGTTCTTTTCCAGTTAGTGCTTGCTCTACCACTTCCACCCTTGAATGGAACTAGAGATTTATACACGATATCAGCACACAAAGTCAACTGTTAGGAAGAGGCAACCACAGAAAAACAAACAGGGAGATAACAATGTGCATCTGTCAGAGCCAGCGTGTTCCACTGTTGTCATTTCTCGGCTGTTGGTTTTGCAGCAGGCTTGAGCGGCAAATCACAAAGGCCATGAATAAGTACAGCAGGATTTGCTCGCTGTTTGTTCCATGCAAGCTCAATGTTGCCATGGGAGACAGGAAGCATTTTTTGGGCACTCCCACAGCAATAAACTGTTGCCACTTTATTAACGAGTAGAAACACGCTGCATTTTGTTCCACAGCAGATCTATACGCTGACCAGCAAAAATTCTAGAGGTGGATAGACTTTTTGGCCCACTTTAACTTCTTTGGATGCAACTCAGGGTCCTGCCAAAGAAGGTGGCTGGCTGTTCGCATAAGGTGCTAGGCTTAGTCTCGATCCCAGTGGATACAAGGTCTGCATTACAACGCACAATAGTCTTAAGGCAGTAAAGGTGTTAAGGAGACACTTGAGCAAAAGCAGGTTCATATTCTCCACCTATGCTTGGTGAAAGGTTGCAGAGTCAAAAATAAATACTATAAATCTGATTCTACCACAGATCAGTGGCTGCCAGCCCAAAGTGATGGTCTGCTTATCAAAAAGGTCTTCTGTTTGGAAAATGGGAATGGATTGTTTAGCTCAGATAATGAGAAAGGATCGGTCCCTGGAGAAGATACATTAGTATTTCTCTTTCCCAGGATGATGAGTCCATCACAGATTTTCTGTGACCCTGTGTGGTGACTGTGCCAAGGTGCTGAGAATCTCTCCTTGATCAGTGAACATACCTCATTTCAGAAGGCAACACTATAATCATGTTTCTGGGATAAGTGAGGAAGTGACTTCTGTCTGGCTGACAAGGTAAAGCAGGTAGCAGGTAGCAAGAGCAGTTGGCTGTCTTTATTGAAGGACTGAGAAACACAGTTGGAGAACCTAACAGAGGAAACAAAATAGGCCACACTTGTGATAAGAACCTGGCTTCTTATCTTAAAGGTTAGGCCTTATGAGAACGCTGAGAAATCCAAATGGAGAGGTACAGTTCCCCAGGCCAAGAGGCAGAAATAGAAGTTGTACAGCTACCATGAATTTCTGACTTCCTAAAGTGGTCCCCAAAGGTAGGAATAAATGCTAACTGGCAGGAAATATCACATCACTGTTGTCTTATACAGACAAAATGGCATCATTTTCACAGGTCAAGATGATATGCCTCGAAGAAAAAAAATATCTTCTCTTGCATTATGTTTTTATAGTCTTGCCAGACATTCTTCTTGCTTAATGGTTTAGTTTGAGGGGCCATATATTCTCACATGTCCTGTGCTGATAAAACAAGGTATAACTTGCCCCAAAGGAATGGGTATACCTGGATATAACCAGTACTTGGAAAATGCTATTTCAAACAGTTGAGCAACATTACTTATTACTCAACCCTTTGATGTTGCTCTACAATGAGCAGATGCAGGACCCTACTCTTAAGAGTATGTCAGTTTTGAGTGGTCTTTTCACTAAACTGCAAGAATATTATATGCTAACTTTCCCCTGCCAAACAGAATTAGAGAGTAGTATGGGAAAGAAGAGAAACAAAAGGTATTAATTTTTTTTGATCAACCAATAGCAGAAATTAATCAGAATTTGATTTACACTTGGATATTTAAAATCAATTAGCTTCTCCTGGTTATAATACTTAATGAATTAAAACATCCTTAGAGGTAATTAACATGTCAAAGGCAACATCAGCAGACCAGCTGCCCTAGAGATAACAAATCGACTCAGAGCACACAGATACAATACCAAAAGAAAAGTTTTTTATCCTTTCCATCCTATTCTTTATTCACATCTACATGCCAAAGGCATGCTTTGCCTTATCCATGCTGATATATGGAGATACCATAAGGTAACAGGGACCTGAGGACCCGAGTTGTTCTACTGACAATCTCCATCAGCACAGCAGCTCCGGATTTCAGGGAAATCCCTGCTGATGAGCCACTGTGGAGCACAGCTGAGTACTCTAGAGATTTCCTAGAGGAAATCCTTCATTACAAGCTCAACAAGATTTCAAGATGGAAATCTCAGTGTGGAAAAAGAAAATTCATAGTGCTTTTTAAGATTTTATAACACTCTTGTTTTAGAAATCTCACACTGACTTCTAAGTAGGTTTTTTTCTCTTTGTATTTTTTTTTTCTGTCAGAAAAGAACTGTTCTTCAGAATTAGCCCTGATTTAGCCAGTGTGCACAAGGTAAAAGCTATTTTCCTGTTTTAAAGATGGAGGAATCACTCTGTAGTTGCACAAAAATATCACAGATGGGGAAAAAAACCCTGATGCTGAGTCCCATCATGTTTAGCAACCATCACAGTTCCCTTGCTCTATCTGTGTATGGACTTCCCACTGAAACTTAAGAGTTCAGGGCACATCTGGAAAAAAAGAAATAACTGTTCTCTTTGCCTACTAGATTAGAGGCTTTTTTCTCATTCACAGAGAGAGATTGCTTCCTCCAGTTTACTAATAGACCTGGAGGGCTCTAGACTGCAGTTAATCCACTCTAAGTGCTGCCACTGTGTGGGAGCACACAGGGGCACGATGCCCTCCCATATGGTGATTTTAACTCACTGAGGCTAAGAATAAATGTTTTCACAATGCTGACTTACAAAGCTTTTGTATGTTTCATTTTTGTTTTGAAGAAGATAAACTAGCACTGAAGGCAGCAGAATGTTTAGTCAGATAAATGGGGAAAGGAGTTTGTTTTTCCAGAATCCTTTAGAAATTTCATAAAAAGAAAACCACATGAAATGAAGACTCTTCAGAAAATATCCATCTAGGTAATCAATGTAGTACAGCTGAATTGAGTAGAAGGACAAAGGAAAGCTGGTTGAGTTCAGGTGCATGACTGTCCAGGGGACTGCAAGAGAATTGTCACTCAGTTTTCAGGGTCAGTGCAGAGAGCCTCTTCCTGTGTTTGGGAGTTGAAGAAAAGGAGGGACAAACTATTCTCTCAAGGTACCTCTCTCTGACCACCAGAGAGGCACCACAGGACCAGGTTAGATTAGTCATTCCAGTTTAGTTTAAATTTACATTTAACAGTTATTGACCATGAACTTTTATTTATTACTTTCTAACATAATTAGGATCAATTTGGTACTTCCCTTTTTCCTTCCTTTTCCTCTGTATCAGGGACAAAGTCTGTTTTGGTCTGCCAACAGGATGTGCAGAAATTTCAATGCATCCATTACCGAACTACTATTTTTTTCCATCAAGAAATCCACTGCCCAATAGTGCCCAATCCTGTTTCCCAGTTTTCCACTAATTCCACAAATTGCATCAGAGTTTCATTTCCTAATTCAGGTTTTCTCAGAAACATTACTCATCATTACAGAATGTTCTGGTCATTAAGAAGGTTAAGAGATATTTTCTTACATTTTTGTGGCTGCTTTCTCTTTTTGCTGATTACAATTGCTCAGTTTTCCTGTTTTTCTCTGTCTTACTTCTATAATTTTTCCAACTCAAAATTGAAAACAAGTTGTTTTACAAAATAAAATATTATCTCAAAGGTGCAAAAAAATATTTTACCAGAAATTCCCTTGGAAATCCAAATGGATAAACCCTCCTTTGAATTTCCTATAATCAAAGTCAAATGAAAGGGTGAAAGAGTGAAAGGGTGACAAAGGGCTTTAAGTAATGCTCTGAGGTCCTTCTGTGGGTTTTGAAGGAAGCACATACTATCATCTGAGGCTGTGCTGACCCCAGAAAGAAGAAGTTATAGGAGGAAACGATCTATGCTTGCCTGCAGCAGCTGGACAGCAAAGAGGATGCTGTTACATGACTTCTGTATCTGAGCAAGCTAGAGAGCTTGCCTGTTGTTGGAGCTTGCTTTCTTCTCTGGTTTATGATGCCAGTCTTTTCCTCAGGAATTCTCTCCTCCCCATTTTTTAAAAGAAATCCAATTTATTATCAGAGGATCCATAACAGTAGAAAAAAATCTTCCCTCAAGCTTTCTCTTTTTTCCTTTATGCCAAATTCTTAGTCTTGCTCCTTTGTCTCTTGGTTCTCTGCCTGGCTCTTCTCCCATGCCTTGCAGCCAGCATCTTTAAAGCAGAATTCAGCCTCCTCCACCTTGCTGGTTCCCCTGGCTGTTCCTCCTTCTGTATGTGGTACCCTTGCTCCAAGATCTACTCTCCTTCAGTGAACTCTGGTTGTCCTCATATACCCTCATTACCTTGGGCCTTCATTTATTGCCTTCCAGCTTTCTCCATGGGAGGAACATGGGTGCAACTGGTAGAAACAAATGGGATTGTGGGATAGGTCATGGTTACGAAGCTCTCTCCCTCTGATCCTTAAGTAGCTTGTCCAACTCTAGGCCTGTACAAGCTTCTTATGTGCCACCAAAACTGCTGTTATTCTATATGTGACAGTAGCAGTCTATAATGCCATTGGTTGATCTCCTCACTGCGTCCTGGGACTCCTGCAAGCCCTTTTCTGCTCTACCTGAAGTGTCTTTTGCAGACCTTCATTTCCATCCATATTTCCCATATTTGTCCTTATCTCTACCACTGTCTCCTTGTCTCCCTAATGGTCTCCTTGTGATAGAGTTTTTTCATGTTTCCCATGCTTCACTTGCCCCATGCAGGCACGGTATGGCTCTTGTTCCCTCTCACACTTGTTTTCCTACTCCCACTTCTGTATCTGCTCTCAGTTTCCATTCCATATTCCCCTTCCAGCTTCTGAGTTTGACTTCAAATCCCCTCCAGCTAGACTTTGCTTCACACAGCACTGCAGTATCAACCTTCTTCCTTTTCTCTTCTCTGTCACTCCCTGGATGACCATGGATATTCTTGCCCTTTGTCTCTAGTACCTTCTATTGCTAATCCAAATCTGCCATCCCTCTCCTACATACTGCTACAACTTCCTCAGTTCCTCCTTGGAAAAGCATTTTCACATTTCCTTATGAGTCTAGGATGCAGGCACCATCCCTGGACAGTTGGTAGCACAGCCAGCACTAATGTGGTCAAGCAGCTTCAGAAAGGGGAAGAAGAAAGTTTATTCAACTTGTGGCATCAGGAAACCCAAGATCTTGATTTTACTCTGAATTAGGCTTTCTGAGGATTCTGATTTGTACTGGTTTTGGCAAGGTTGTTCCTACTGATGCTAAAGAGTCTCTTGACATTTTGGAACAGAAAAATTACTGTGCTAAAGTCAGACAAAACCCTACAAATTATCTAATTTTTATTCAGTGTCCTAGGCATCTAAGTGGGAAGCAAGAGTGGTTGGCACCTTGGTGGCTGTTTAGGTTGAAATTATATGAGTCTGCTCTTCAATCCCAAAAGAACAAACCCATAAAATGACTCTCCCTAGTCCTCAAGTTATTTGGCAGCAGTGGCATCAGCTTTGTGACTGTCCAGAATCATGAGGCACTCTCCCACTTTAGTCCCTGTGGATGATACCATTGTGAAATATGATGACATCAATCTCAGCAGCAGAGCTCAGCCATTGCCTTCACCTTCATTCAAAAACTAAGGAAAAGCAGTTGTTGTTCCTCTGTTGCACAATCACTTCTTTCTTTCTTTCCAAAGAGAAGTTCATTTACATACACCTCTTGGGTCCTGAGCCTGGGCTTCCTTGGAGCTCCCTTATCCATTTTTTTTCAGCTGCTCAGGTGCAACAGCTGTGTGCCAAGTTTTAAATCCTTAAGATTAAGAATGTCAGCACTAGTAGTGCCAAAAGGTAAAAAGTCAAGATTGAGGGCTCATTCAACAGTGTAACTGTCTGAAAAACTCAAGCACTTCTGAGTTCTCCAGGTGCATTGGCTTCACATTTTAAGCTGAGATTTTTTTCAAAACCCCTTTGTTCCTGGAGTTGAGACTCTACAACATGCCTCAAACTTCATTTATGGTAGGAATTAGCTATCCGAGTGTTTCTTTTGGAAAGAATAAAATTAAGCTGGAAAGAATCTCAAGCGTAAGAATAGTCATCCTGTCTTAGAGCATGATCATCTTTATTTATGCAGGTTGTAAGGATAGATTTTTTCACCTTTGCTGTGGTATATACAACAAAGATATCTCCATCTAAGCTGGTCATTCATTAAGCTTCAGAACTCTAATCTGTGTGGCAAATAATGTTTAGAGAACAACTGGTCCACCCAGAGCCCTCCATGTCTACCTTAGGAAGAAATGGATCATTGTCACGACCCACTCACTAAATTCTCGCAGATCAGACTCTGAATTGAAAAAAATCCAAAACAATAGATCAGGTACATACACCTAACCTTGAAGTGTTCAAAAGCCAGAAGAAGCAAATCACATTTTAGCTGTTTGGTTGTATGTAACAACCCGTCTGTTTCCAAGCAGCTGGTGAAGCCTTGACTGGTAGATTTTCATATGCAGTTTGTCCAGATATATGTGGACGTGTTGTCATGACATGGGTCACACCTGAACCTACAGATCAAGCAGATCTCTACTACTCTTAAAGGGCAGACTGCTCCAATCTCAAAGCCAGCAATATCACCAAAATCTTTAGAACTTACTAAAGGTCCACACATTTGCCCCATGCAATTCATAGTTCTTCTGGTTTCCATCCCACCCTCTTCAGCTTCTGCAATGGAAGTTTTCCAGTCCATTCAAAATCCATTACAGACACAGGAAACTAACTGCAGCAGTCAATTTCATATTTGAAAACTGTATAATCAAAACTATAAAAGTTGTGCTGTTTTAAAAATTGATCACAGAAATGTACATCCTCATATAATGTAAAAATGCTTGATCTGAACCGAAAACACCTTTTTTTAAAAAAATTGTTCTCTGAATATTTCAATTCTAATATGAAAAAATAATGAATAGGGAAAAAAATCCACTGAAAACTACTTGAAGTTTTTTTCTAACTTCAAGATATTACGAAGTGCGTGAAGATTCACATGATACTCTGGGAAAAAAAAAATGTTTCAATGATCCTTTTATTTCTATGCTAAAGGCATTTTATAAGAAAATTCTGAACAACCTAAAAGTCCATCCAATGACACTCCTGGCATAGCAGCCAGCACCACAAAATTTTGCCAGTCCTTCAGTTAGCTTCTGTTCCTTCTAACTTCTTCCTGAGTGAGCTGTTCATGAGCCCTGTACCCTAAGGTAGACTAAGCCATAACTCCTTCCTTAACTTCAGTGACTTTGTGCCTTGCACAGAAATTATGAAGTAAAGAGGGATTACTCTCCACATGGCATTTTGCTGACTTCTCCAAACAGGTGTCGCTCATCTAAGGAAGGTAATGCTTTAAACCAGTGAAGGTAATGCTTTTAGATCTAGCCATATATTACTTTTAAAAATCCTATATGTTTTTTTCTTTGGGTGTATTTTCTACATACCCAAATAATACATTGTCTCCTGGAGTCATACTATATGTAAAATACAAATTCTAAAACCTATAGCACTTTCTTTTATTGTTGTATATAATTTGCTTCAATCAGGCTGAAATGATTTGTATGTAATTTATTTGTAATCCACTGATTTCTTTTTGTCTATGTTTTTGTTCTTCTCAGATATTTAGCTGTTTAGCTTCATTTTGCTATGAGTCAATTTTATCCTTTTAATTTCCAACATTTTTTCATTAAGATATATTACAATATTCCTTAGTATTCCTTAAAATATTCTCTGGGGAGCTGTTGAACCAGATACTTTTTTTAAAATGAACACCAATCCTGAAAATGCCAGTACTGACAAACTGCTGTATTCAAATATGTTGCTATTCTTTCTGCATTCAAGACTATATATAATCTGAGGTACTGATCCTCTAAATCGAGCCCAGTTTCTTTTGCTTTCTCTCATTTTTTAAAAATTTTTCAGCTCTAAAATTACTGAGAGCAAAGAGTAACAAAAGAATATTTCCAAGAAGCATCTACCGTGTGTGCCTCCTCCTCAAACACTGCCAATGAGAAGTTGTACTTAAAGCAATCTATTTCCTACTGCTAATAAATATTTGGTTCCATTTTCTGAGGAGGCAGTGTACACATTGTGAACAGAAGGTTTCCAGAATCATGCACATATGCTCTAGACTGTTAGTTGGAATGTTAAGGAGAAACACTTGATAAATTTATCTGCATCTATCTAAGCAAGCCAGTCAGACTGTGCAGTAAAATTGCAACAAGATCACTTGCAAAAGAGAAATAGATCAGAATGCTGCTTTGCTTTATTGCAGTGCTATAACCTCTCTGCTTTTATTTTTCTAGTGTTTTATTTTGGGGCCTTCTGGTCATTGTTTTCTATGGGAACTACTGAATTAGGTCTATGTTTAGGAAAGCATTTAATTATGTGACTAATTTCATTGAAATGCAGGTATTCTCCTTGATATCAGTGAACCTGCTTCTATAATCAAAGTTAAGCATCTGTTTAAATATTTCTTGGCCTGGGTCTGCAATCCGTAACACAGATGGACTAACAGTGCAAGATGACATAATGACAAAAATGCCTCCATTATATCATTAATCTACCTAGATATTTATATGGCATCCATCTCTATAAAAATCTCAGTACCTCTCCTTGAGTAGCCAAGAGTGAGGTCATATTATTCCCCTAAATCTAGCCAGTCTGATTGCTGGCTCTTTGTTCATGTCCTTCCAGGGCAGTTAGCTGAACCTCCCTGAATAGTTGGCTGAACACACTGCATCCACCACAAAACCATAGCTGAACCCACTGCTGTTGAAGACTCAAAACAAACTCACTGGCTTTGTGCTGGATGGAGAGGAGAGTTTGTCAAAGACAAGTTTCCTCCTCAGCTGAGGAAAGCTTCCAGCCAAGGGACAACAGCAAAGAGCTGGGGACGAGAATTTCTTAAACCACTCCAGCCACAAGAGGCTGTCTCATTCAATCCAAATCCCTTCAAAGTAGCGAACAGGTTTCCTGAAAAGTTCCCCTTGTTCCCACCTCTAGAGTCTGTTGAATATAAATCATTCTGTAGGTTGCTAGTTAACTGGCTTCACATCCACAACACAGCAAATATTTCCCCTCTGGCATGAGGGCTCCAGGGGGGATAATTCCTAAAGTTAAACAGCAATCTCCAAGACAGAAGTTGCTTTCCATTCCACAAAGGAGAAGGGGTTTGTTAATCATGCAACTATTTAAAAGTCACTCCCAACATGTGCACCTGAGCTCAGAGCCTATAATTTATAACCTACCCACCCACACATGTACACTGCAATCAGGTCACTGTTCCCACAGAAAATAAACGTGCTGAAACACAAGACCCAGCACCATTCCAAGCAGTGATAAAACATTCAAAGGAAAGATACAGAGTAGTTTCATAAAGTCACTGGGTAGCATAGGGCAGGAGAAAAGGTACCCTTCACCTGCTGCAGAGGGTTAAAATGCAAATGTAAAGATGCAAAGGAGAGACAATTTCCTTTGATCTTATCTCACATTCTTTACAGATCAGGCCTTGATATCATGGAAGTAAAGCTCCCAATGCCAGAAGACAAACAGTGGTTTAAAAAATATCTTAATTAAAAGGTTGAAGGTTACTCAAATAAAATCTGAAAAAATAGCTCCTCAATATGTCAATTACCCATACGATATTGCCCCTAAAATCAAGCAGATCTAGGGGAGAAACAACAAGAAACAACACAATAAATGAAGATTTTGGTGGAATTTTATAACAAGAAACTCATACAAAATACTGCCTTTGAAATTAGTCTTAATGCACACATTCAGTGGAATGACTTAAGAGCTTTGTCGTAGCCATAGACCATGGCCATTTAAAAGCGTGTTCTTGCATATAAACTTACTTGGAATTGAAGTACACCTTCCAGAAGGCCTTGGAAGTCCCTTCCTTTGGAAGAGTGTAGAACCTCATTTAGCAGAAGGCATAGAATGGGCAGCCAGTTCAACTTTTTATCAGCAAGTGTTGATATACCAGAATTTTTCAAAAGGCAGTTATTCCATATTCTCAACTAGTTTCAAAGAAGACACTGCCAAGTTCCAGCTGGCATTCCAGTATATGTCCTTACTGAAATAACCATGAACTTGAGCATCCTCTAGTAGATTAGGCAGCTATAGAGGTTCCTGGCATTGTAGTACCCAAGCACATCCTTCCAACCTGAGCCTTTATTGCTCTCATTTTGCAGAGAATTGAATTTCAAAGTCACTTGCCCAAGGCAACCGAGGAATTTTGTACTGGTGCCAGGACTGTTCCCACATTTCTTGAGTACTCATCCAATGTGTCTTTTCTACCTTCTTATGCAAGACACAAAAGCAGTTTTTATGCCTCAGTATTTTCTATTGGTCTGGTTCTAATCTATTTTCTCACAGAGTGACTCATATTTAGGGATAAGAGGTAGTGTTTCCATACAGGGGGACTGGGATTTGATTTACAGACTTGCTCTCTCTTTGGTTGTCCATAATCACAGCCCCTGCAGAAAAAAGGGAGTGCTCTGTGTTGCACAACCTACAATGATTGCTCTGGATGATTAAGAAACAGTATTAAAACATTCCATGGATGAACTATCCAATCTTCCTTAGCCTGAGGGATAGAAACTAAAATCCTGGCCCTAGTTGGAGTATTCAAGAGAGTTGAAGAGCTTCACTAGAGAAGAACACTAACTTGAATTTGTTTGGTCTTTCTTTGAATGCGCTGACCAAAGACACAAAAACATATAAAATTTCTTTCAAGCAGGAAAAATAGGCAAATTTCACCCAAAGAGCCTTATGTATATGGTATTTTCAGTTTGCTTAGGCTCAAAGCAGGTCTTCCTCTGAATTTATTGCCCTTGATGATCCATGTTAAAGCCTACCAAAACTATTGTATTTTATTTGGTTCAAGACCAAATATTGTGATTTTCCCACTGAACCATAGCTCCAACTAGATTTGCCCAAAATCTTCTTCAGATTCCAGTTAAGACTTTTAACTGATCCAGAATAATGTTGAGATTTATCATTCTTGGCACAACCAGAAAGCTACAGATCTCCAAGGTGACATTGCAGTCCTCACACTGCTGAGGGGCTGTTAAGCATCTAATGCATTAAATAGTAAAATATTCATATCAACAACTTAAAACACAATGATAAATTATGAATTCAAGACCCCTTAAGTTGAATATGTACATTTTAATCATAAATTAGTGTTTTAGAAAATATTGTAGTAATTTTATGCTGAGATTCAAAAGCAAGATTCCATGGTTTTAACTCTGTTTGGGGCCAGAGCATCATTCCCCTTGTCCTCATCAATGGACATCTTAAAAAAAAAGTCCATAGTCTCATGACTTCCAAGCCCATTACTTTTCCTGTCTTACACTAAGTGCATAAAAAAGACAAATGTTTCCTAAATTCCAGCTCTACTAACACTTTCTAGCCTAATGACATAGAACTTTCTTTTTCATTAATATGAAGCTATGAAAAGGTAAATAATTTTTTAATATTTCTTCATTTTTTTCAGCCAGGATACAAGTGCCTTGACACTTCAGATCAGGTTTCCTATACTAGGTTTCAGTGGCCCATTACAGTGATGGAAACCGTCTGTTAATAGTCAATATTTAAAGTTTCTTTTGTCCTTCAACACTATTTGGTTTCAGTTTCTCTCTCCAGTAGTTAAAATCACCCTTTGAGAAAAATAACTGGTTAGAATTAAACTTTGTGCAAACTTTGAACTCCTATAGAAACTGGGAAGTGACTCTTTACACCAGCACTGGACAGAGTCTGTAGGGCAAAACCTACTCCATAATGTAGGAGTCATGTAGGTCATGTAGGGATATTTCATTGTATACCTATTAATTAAGGTGTTATGAATTAATTCGGCACAATGCCACTAAAAAGCTACGATAAGCAGGGCATCTTATATGCTAATGGTATGGGCGTGTCTTACATAAGTGAATCATCCTTATTTCCCAAATCAGCAATTATGCTGTGCCCTGTGGGTAAATGCCTTTCATAGAAATTATTCCCAGAACTTCTTCAGAGAACATCTGAGACAGCACTGAAACATCACTAATTTATCTTTCTGCACTTCTGTTGGAACCCTTTTGGCCAATAATTCTTGCACTGAAGTTCCCACTCCAGGTGTGAAGTCCTACCTTTGAATTGTCTGTGGGATCATGGCCCCTCTACAGCTCCCTCCCTGCAGTCTGAGATCACAGCTCTTCATGGTGGCTTTGTACCTGTGACCAAAGGGCAATGCTCTGCTCTCAGAATAACCATACTGTTCTCAGAAAGACTACACAGGAAAGGGCATAACTTAAGATGAACTTGAGTACCTATTACTTTCAAAGTTAAGTCTTCTGAGGAGGTGAAATAGAGTACTGTGACGATAAAAAAACCCAACTTCTAAGAAAGGTACATAGCAAAGAAAACCACATCTGAGTGAGAGAAAAATGTCTAAAATGTAACAAGATTAAATATACAAGAGTATTATATAGTTAGAGAGGTTAAACTCTCAAATCCTGTCAGATATTTTGTTTCAAGCAGTAACAATGGCGTCTGTAACTACATAAACCAGGAGGGACAATTCACCCTGCTGCTCCAGACTGCATGTGCCAGCTGGGTTTCAAATGCTCAGCACCTCTGAAAATTAAAGTAGTCACTGAGACAGATAGATGAGGCTGCCACAGTCCTTCAGGTTTCAGTCTTTTTTAATTTTTTTTTCCCCTGAGGGATTGATGAAATGACAGTATGGTAAAAGGCTGTCAGGTTTCAGCTGCTGTCCTGCTATTTTACACTGTCCCTCAGTCCAGGTGAGATACCTTGATCCTCTTTCAGGGAGGGGCAAGTTCTTTTGTGTTACCTGATGCTATGTATCATCAGCATATTCAGAGGCTTGGAATAAACTCAGCCCTCCTTCCATTGTAAGACACCTGTGGACATCTACAACATGAGCACTTGGGACCTGAGGCACTTTGGCAAACCCATATGGAAAAAACTAGACATCTCTAGTACAGGATCTCTAGACATTCTGTACTATGAAGTACCACAGCAGTTTACAAAAAAAAAAAAAAAAGAAAGAAAAAAAAAAGAAAGAAACTTATGTATTGTTCTGGGGGATCTGAGCACCTAAAATCTGTTTTGGGTGAAATTTGATCAAGTAACTTTTCAGTTTCCATCCAAAATGATTTGTCTGAGATTGCACAGGAGAGCTATAAAAATGTAATCTAAACCTCTCAATCCACAGTTAAAGCCCCTGCCAATAACCTGTGCTTTCCTCTTTTACAGGTAACTTACTATCTGTACCCTTCTTAGCTAGGATTGACAGTGGTGCAAATTACTGCAGTAAGGCCCCTCAGCCCAGTGCATTTTCACACTGCTCACTGGCACATCAAAGCAGAGGGACAGAAGTTACAAAGACCATCATTAGCATTGATCTGACCACATTGCCTAACAAGCATGTGCAGCAAATGGACTGGGATGTTAAAGAGATGCATACATGCAGCCCTCTACAGCCAAATTTGACATGGTCTTCAAGCATCTCTTGATTTCAGTGAGATCTGTATCAGACTTACACTCCAATTGGTTGAGAGCTGCTGAGCCAGGTGAGCTGTCAAGGAAACATTCTTACAATTGCACTTTGATGAGAAAGGGAAAACAGGCTTTTCAAAGTACAGAATGTTTTGTTGTTACTGGGATGCTTTGTAAGCCCTCCTGTTCTATCTGTGCCTTAATTCCTATGTTACAAAAACCACTCACATATTCCAGGACAGGAAATCCAGTATCTCTGCAAGTAATTATCTTTTCACACAATAGACACCGAAAGCATTGTCACCACTTGAGAAGTGGATATGGCTAAGAAGTTTACATGTAGATACTCTTGGGCCAGCAGCACAGGGTGAAGCAGGCTTGTGAAAGTGCTAAAGTAGAGGATGAGGTTTTTAAAATGAGATGTTTTTGAAAGCATCTCATTTTTCAGTCTGATTTTTGGTTTTGTCATTAAATCAAAATTTTAGCAACCTAACCGAATTAACAACCAAGTCCAGGAAGTAAGGCAGAGCAAGAATAGAAACCAGTAATCCTGCCCTCTCCTTCCATGAGTGATTAGCCAGACTCTCAGTTCTTCTGTAATGCTTTTCCACGCCCTAGCTCTCAAAATACTGCTTAAAGAAAAGCCATGGATCACTGTTACAGGAGAAGAAAGAAGCGAAGTCATGCCAAAGATCAATGTCAATGCAAATTATAGTCCTAAATCAATATTCATAGCCTTTAACTGTTCCTGACAGCTCCCCTTCATAACAGCAAAAAAGATGCATTTAATTTCTAAAATCATAAAAAGAAGAAAACAAAAATGCATGTTAATTAGTAAGTAACCCAAGTGTAGATTTTGCTTCTCTGAGTACTGTTAGATCTTACCTTAATGCCTGAAATAATGTAGTAGTCTGACAGCAAATTGCCAATTGAAAGGAACAAGTGTTTTATGCCTCTGTTCAGATCATTCTTTAGCAGCATATAAATCCTTCAAACCTGAATGACCTTCTGGTCTTCTGAAGCTTGAGGTGACTGCTCCATGGGTGATTGCAAGGACATAAAACCTGTCTCCATACACACTCTTGCTAAAGGCAAGTAGGAGACATACCTACAATTCAGCATCCCCCTACATGTGGCTTTGCAAACAGTTTACAGAACCAGGGGGTCAAGTTTAGAATTTTTTCTAGAAAACAGAGCCTCCTGAAGCGAGATGGAGACCTGGTTGAGGAAAAGCATCATTAGTAGAAAGACCTCAGAACCCAAATGTTAGATAAAATCCTGGTTAAAACACAAATGTAAGAGTGGGGGTTCTGCTTCTCTACAGATCTGGAGTTTCCAAGATGTGCATATAGGGAGGTAGCTTTGGTGGATGCTCTCTGCACTTTCAGCGCCTCAGAGATTTCAGTCTTGGGAGTACTTGGGACATCTGAGGTTTTGTATACAGGTGCTACTAAAGCAGAGACATTGGGAGCATCCAGAGAAGTGACACCAATGGGAAACTAGGATCAGAGAAGCCTTGAAAGGCAGAATTAAAGCAGTAAGCTCAGTTTCTACATTCCTTTTTTTCCCCTTCTAAAAGATTAAAGTTATTTAGAAGAGGGCCTGGAAAAATTCTAATTTTATTTATTATCTTTCTAGTGTGTAAGAAATATGCTATTTATATATTTTTTGTTTTGAAATAGCAAGGGTTTTCCTCATCCTCAACTCTAATTCATGCTCAGGCCCATGCTGTGCTAAGAGGCTATTAATTTAATGGATAGACTCAGACACATATTTTTCCCCCTGATAAACTAAGCAAACATGAGGTCACTGTAAGGGCTTGAAAAGTGCAGCATGGCAACAGGGTGGCAAAAGGCTGGAGAATGGACAAACTTTTAGATAACAATCCCAAGGAAGTCTCTTTCAGTGCTAGTACCAGCTTTCATCTTTCAACAGTTCTTATCCAGTTCTGAACACTGACACCATTTCTAACTCAAGGAATGGCTGAGCCAAATATCCCTGAAAGCAGATGGGAGGGAAAGGATTGCTGAATATTTAATCTGTTCCTACTCAGTTGTGTAGCCTATACTCCTGCTTTCTGCTCCTATCCAACCTCAGAGAGAGGATACTGGACTGGAGAACCCTTTGGACTGACCCTGTATAGCTGCTCTGCTTCTGCTCCATTTCAGAGGAAGTGATTTTTCTATGATTCCAAATCATTGTCAATAAACAACAAAGCCCTCCAAAGCTGTTTTTGACAGAATCAGCCTAAGCACTTGCATTCAAGGATTAGTCACACACTGCTGGAGTGAAAGCAAAGAAAATGTAAACAGCTAATGCTTTTGCCAGAAATATGCAAGAGCCTTTGTGGGAAAGGATATGATATAAGAGCTTGTGTGATCATACATTCTTTTATTAAAATAATACCTTTCACAACAATTCCTAACATGATTTTTTTTCTAGTATCACCATTCATTAAACAAAGCTTGCCTGTGCAATTATCAAATATGTAAGGCTTGTGATATCAGGTAGATCACTGTATGGGTGTATTTCAAATTGTCGTTGTTTAATTATTAACTGACTCCACGGTGTTTTCTTTCGATAGGTGTTCTTTCTTTCATGAGTACATCCTGCAGTACTAAATGGAGAGATAAGCTCAGCCAGGTAACTGAAGGATAAGAAGAAAACCAGTTTGTCTGTTTTCTTACCTTCTTTTTCATTGCCATCCCAAATTATTGACACAGCCCAAAACAGTTAAGGAATGGTTTCATAAGTGTCAGAGGGTTTGTTTTCACATTGCTAAATCAGACTGGATTTGCTCAGAATGGGGTGGAGAAACAAGGAGACAGGGATGTAATTCACAGTGCTACTCCACAGTGAGGAGTCTTGTCCTGACATCTCTAAGGTAAGGTAGCCCACTGCAATGCAGACAGCACACATTCGCTCAGCTCAGAGTTTACATGAATCAAAGGTTTCTTCCTTTTTAAAAGAGGTGCTCACTGAAACTCTTTCTGAAGTGGCACTCTTTCATGTTTAAAAAGTCACTAGAAGAGCCTCTGGAAGCCACCGGTGCTCTTTTCCAGGTGAGTGCCCTTATGGAAGGCTATGAGTCTGTCTTGAGTATAAGTGAGATGTACATGACTGTGAATGAATACTTGTTGGCTGATATAAAATGAAAGCCCTTCAATGGGAGTGGATGATAATGCATTAGTTCAGAATTCTCACTGATTGTCAGTGTTCACCCACAAAATGAGATATCCGATTTTAAATCGCTGCTTGATATGAAGTTAAAAGGGTTTTTAAACCCCTTCACAGTATCCTACATGAGTATTTTAAAGAAAAAACACTCAAGATACTTTGTGTGAGTTTTTATCAGTGTCCTTCCTAGAAAAATTGTCCCAGAAAATGAAAAATACTTATTCTGTCTTAACTTTGTTTTAGCAAAGGTTAAAAAAAAATATTTTCAGGTTGACCTAGGATTCTGAGGTGTACCTGGACATGATGTTTCCTGGGAGATAACTAATCAAAAAAAACCCAAGGACTGTATTTTCCCTTTCTCTATTTCTTTTGTCCCAGTAATCCAACCTGCACAGGGGCTGTCTATTGTCCAGATTGCCTCCAAAGCAGAAAACTTGCAAATTGAGCACCTGGGCTATAGAGTTGAAAGTAGCCTCCAAATGACCAGAGAATGGCTCCATCCCATCATGAGGAAACTTTCTAGACAATGTAGACTTGCTGCCTTAAGGAAATTGAGTAGATACAATCTGAACCTACCTGGCTTAGTAACTGAGTTTTCTAGATATGGAAGAAAGGCAGACGAGTAGTTTCAGTTCCATAGATCAATACCTCCTTATCAATGAGATAAAGTATTTTTTCTTTTATCTTGAAAATGTGTTTTCCGGACCACCTTCCTTCTTTCTCATCAAATTCAAATCATTCTTCACATGCTCAAAGCAGCAGTGCTCTGAATCTTCCTCTCTGTCCCTTCTTCCTTATCAGGCTTCCGATTCCTAATTAAATATATAAATCCTATAAGTACATTTTAACCATTGGCAATTGATTCCCTTCAGAACACAAAAGCCTTCCTCTAGAGCAAGTTACATGAAATCACTTGGCTCAACAAGCTAAACTAACTTCCTTTTGCCTAACCCAACTTTTAGTGGTTGGCAATGTTCCAGCCCTTATGATTAAGGGAAAAGATGCTGAAGGGCCATATCTTTGAAGGTGCTGAGCACTCCCAGCACTTGTTGGTTTAAGCTGATGCTGCAGATGCTGGGCCCTTTTGTCATCCTGCCCCATGACATCAATTCACTTTCTCTTGGTGTGATGAGATATAACTTTCACTTGTTTTTCTTTTCTCTGACTATCAAAGTTAAATTCCAAGAATGGTGATGTTTATCTCTTTCTGAGCTGGACTGCAGAACATTATTTGCATTTGAAACATCAAGTACTTTTACACCCACCTCTCCAAGCAGAACCATTACAGGGCTTAGAGTTTCCAGGGCTGTAATTTCCATTGCTACTTTGATTTAATCCAGCTAAAAGCAGAAATTTAAATTAGAGGGTTTTATTTCAAGTGCTGTACTGGTCCTCAAAATGAGCTTTCAGACCTTGGCTTAGCCATTCATTCCTTGTGCAGCTCTCACAGCTAAGCATTGCATCTGTGAAATGGAAATAATGTGGCTTTTCCCCTGTTCTTTCACTTTATACTTGTCTGGTTGGGCAATAAGCTCTGCAGAGGGTCCTCAACTGAAGTCTCACAGATCTAATGTGGTAGGTTTACAGCTTTTTTTTCAAAATGATGTTTGGGGAGTTTAGTATTCAAAATGGTTTTTGTAACCTCCATGGGGACTTGCTGCAGAAATAGCTGTTTCAAGGCTCGGGCATTGTGAGGCTGTCACAGGGCTCTCAGTAACATTGCTACCATACTTCACATCTCACGCAGATCACCTCTACCAGAAGAAAAGAACCCAGCTTGTGCAGAAGAAAGGTCAAACAGAAGGAATCTGATTAGAGGGATGAAGAGACTAAGTGTCCATGAATAATTATTATGCTCTCAGGACTAAGACAGTAAGGAGCTTTGTCATAAACCACTCTTCTCCTGTATGATTTATAGATAGTCCATCACAGGATTTAGGTTTCACATTACAAACAGGATACAGGAGGGAAAGGATAAAGAAACAAGAAAGGCAAATGTTAATTCCTTAGAAATCACCGGGAGTGCCTCACTGAAAGCCACAGGGTGGAAAGGAAACACTGAACACTTGTATCTTCCTGTGCTTCAAAGTATGTTTCTTTCCATTTGGCTTTAGAGAACATCATTTTGGCTGGCTCTATGGTTCTTGCATCAGGACAAATGGCGTACCTTTCATAATGACTCTGTGCTGATGAACACCTGAAAGCTAGGGGGGAGTGGAAATGAAACTTCCCCTCAGAAGAAAATCAAAGGAGGAATTTTTTTTAACATGTTCTTTTTTCCCCTTTTTCTTATTCATGACAGTGGATGAGAGGGGAAAAGTGTTGGAGTAATTGATTTTCAGAGGAAGTAAGAAATGAGCAGATGAGCTCAGCAGTGCAAGCCAAGGGACCACAAATAACTGGGAGGAAAAATATTCAGCTGCATTGTTGAATACTCCTCCTACAAAATAATCTCTTTCTATGTCATAATGAAAAGTCATGGATAATGACTTTTCAGATAAAGTCAACAAATGGGAGGAATGTCAACATTCCTGCAACATTTGACAACACCATAAGTACCATAAGAACTGAGGTACAGTAGTATTTAGGGTAAGGAGTGATGGTGCACTAGATTAGAAGTGATAACTTTTAAATGCCAATCATTTCCTTGTTTAATTTAGTATATTCAGTGTGGAAACATAAGTGTCTGAAGATGACTGTTCATCATTCAGAAGCCCACTGGAATCAACAGAGAGACATTGATTGTATCTGGCTTACTATAGATTTCTTTTGTCTTGGTTAAATATATGGTTTTCAGATGACAGAAATGCAGCAGAGCTTTCTGATGTGTGACTTAGAACTCATTCTCTCTCTGTCTCTATCTTATAGTTTGGAAGTTCTTTAAGTTCCTCTTCCCTATTAGTTGTTGAGAGATTTCTACATGTCCTCGTACCCAAATGGGATGTTCTACCAAAAAAAAAAAAAAAAAAGAAGTTTGTAGAATCATAAAACACTTGCTAGTTGGTAATCAGAAACAATTTATTTCAAAATACAAAAAAATGGACAAAGATCGTGTGATCGATTTTAATTAAATAAGCAAATCCTGAATTCTTGGGTGCCATTTATTCATTTCTTACAGGCTAAGGACATAGATACTAGATGTAGTGTCACCGAAAGTCAGGAGATGGCGATGTTGCAGATGGTGTCAGCGCTCCTCATATGGTTCTGTAAGCGGAAGATTTGGGTGGTGGTGGTGATGGTGTAAGAAATGGTCCTCTGGGAACTGTGGTACAAATGCTGACCTTCTGGCTTCATATGTCTCTCTTTGTGTAGGAGAATTTGCAACTGAAGTAGCTGTATTTAGGTTTTATTTCTGCAACCAAAATAAAATTAACTTTTCTGGGAACTAACCAGCATGAGAATGTGGATGCTATTCTTCATGTACTGGGACTCTGCTCCAGAGGTGATTTTTTTGGTAGCAAGGATATAGGACCATATGTCTGGTTGTTTCCTGAAAGAACCAAGAAATCTCTGTGATGCTTAGATTGACAAAGAGGAAAAGGTTAAAGAAGGCTGGAGCACCTCCCTTATGAGTATAGTCTGAAGGAGTTGGGGTTGTTCAGCCTAAAGAAGAGAAGGCTCAGGGGAGGACCTCATAGTAGCTTACCAATATCTGAAGGGGGCCTACAGAAAGGCTGGAGTGGGAGTGTGTAGGATATGTGATGGCAGGACTAAGAGTAATGGATGTAAATTGGATGAGGGGGGATTTAGGCTAGATATAAGAAAGAATTCTTTATGATGAGGGTGAAACACTGGAACAGGTTGCCCAGAGAGGTTGTTGATGCCCCCTCTCTGGAGCTATTTTAGACCAGTCTGGACAAGGCACTGAGCAACCTGATCTAGTGGGAGGTGTCCCTGCCTGTGGCAGTGAGGTTGGAACTAGATGATCTTTAAGGTCCCTTCCAACCCAAACCATTCTGTGATTCTTTTTGATATGCTATAATATAAAATTTCAGAAGTTTATTGATATTGAATCCTACTGTATCCAGTCTTACAAGAGAGACTGGGGAAGGGGGAGATGAGGCTACACTGAGTCTCTTCCTCAGCCTATGGGCTTCTCAGCCTTTTTCAAGATGGCTGGAAGAATTTAGGTGGCCAAATAGGAAGTTCTGCATCATCACAGAGATCTGAATAGTGACTTGCCATTTAGCCCCTCATAAAAGTCCCTTCTGGGGACATGTATCAGTTTCAGGTATGTCCTGGTTTGAGGTAAAATAGGGTAAATTTTCTAGTTAGTAACTTCACTTTTCAGCTAGGCCTCTTCTGTCTGGCTAAACTCTGAAATTAACTGCACATTGTTCAGACACTGTTCACTCCCAGACTGATAATACCAGGGAGTGGTATGCAAGAAGCTCTTATTTTCATTATTCACTATGGTGATCAAGGTCAGAAAATTCATCATCCACCCTACCGGGGGGCTGTAAGCAGAAAGACGTAGAGAAGTCCCACCTGCAAGGAGGAGCGGACAGGGCAGGTGACCCAAAATTGACCAACAGGAGTATTCCATCCCATCTGCCCCATGCTCAGTATAAAAGCTGAGGGATCGAAGGGTCAGGCCCTTCTCTTTCTTGCCCTTCCTTTCTTTCTTCTATGGTCGACATCTAGGAAAGACTCTGCCTTTGACCCCGATCCGAGCACTCCTGAATCCAGATCCGGCATCCAGCTCCTGACTGAACTGGCCCCAGCCTGGGACTCTCCCTGCATCTGCTGGGGACGTGATCATCATCCCGGGAGCTTGATACAGTTTTATAACATTGTATACCTTTTTATCTTTTCCTTTTAATTTTATCTATTATTTCATTATCTATTAAAGTAGTTTGGAATTCTTCTAAACTCACAAATCTCCTCATTCCTTCCTCTCCTCTCTTCTGAGAGAGGAGGGGGGGGCGATCTGTCATTTGGTGGGGTCCTTTTGGGCCTAAACCACAAGAATCATCAGACTAAACTGACAGATGACTCCAAGGTTATGCAGTTATGTTGCTGTTTGCAGCTTGATGGGTTTCTTGTAGCCAAATTATTCTGTGTTTAAACTGGCTCATTCTTATCCGTGGTCATTAGAGATGTGGGGGAGAGGGAAGAATATATGCTCCTCACTGCATACACACTGTTTGTGACAGGCATGTCTAATGCATGCATACTCCTGGACCCTCACTGGTGCTACTACAATGACAAAATACTAATTAAATCCCATCAGATTATAAAAACATCTACAGTGTGATTTGCAAGTGATAAAGATTTGTGCTGAGATTTTGGGATTGCTTGAACTTCAGACTCAAAGTGAAACTGTGGGTAAACCAGTCTGGTTCATAACTAGCTGAAGAGAAAGTTCATGCAAGGAAGGAGAACTGCCAGGCTTCACACTTCCCTGTACCTATCACTGAAAGAAACAAACTGGAAAAGCTAATAAAAGGGGAACTATCAGATTAGAGGACAGAATAGTGTTCTTCAAACCCTGGTTCATGAACCTTTTGACGATCGTGCTCGGAAGTGTTAGTCTGAGGTGTAAGCACAAATCCATACATTTTTTTATTATTCCTGTCATCATCTTGCCAAACTTTCTGACAGCTTGGAAGAACCCTCTGCTTTTGTCTGGCCCAAGGATTCTCACCCTGGGGATTACAAGCAGTTGGCAAATGACTCTCATCACCCTTCCTTCTCTCAGAACTCACCTACACAAAATAAATCCTGCTGCAGCAGGTGGAAATTTTTTGATTAGCTCATCTACCAGAGAAATCATATGCTTAGACCCTGAAGGTCTGACTTATAAACAGAGAACTCAATGCAGTCAGAAATGTGATACAAGGCAGGAGTGAGTACCAAAGTGATCAAAACCAATAGTGAGGTGAGGGAACCTTTGTCCATTCCTTTCCTTCCACCCTGGTACCCACTAAGAGTGTGTCCCTTCTCTGACTCTCCAACTCTTATAATCCATACTTGATAGATTTACCATACCCTGATACTTCTCTTCAAGGGTGCCTCTCTCTGAAGAAGCAGCTTATTATTATCAGCTGAAATCCACACCCTGAAGTTGTCCATTCTGTACCACTGCTTCAATGTGTATGTCCCATAGAGGAGCAAGCAGGGTAGTCAAACTTAATAACCCTTTATTTTTCCCATGAGTATATGTTACTCTTGTGACTCAAAGCCTTCAGACAACTAAATTTAATTTTCAAGAGCATCAGGGTTCCTTTAAGCTTGTCTGCACTAAGTCTTTTAATATTTGTATGAGTCTCTGTTCCCCATCTCTAATAGGAGATAATAACACTCTTCTCATTTGCTGGGAAGCTGGAGGAATGCATATTTATGAAATACTTTATAATGGTGAGATTCCACAGGGTGCAGAGTACACACAAGTGCCATAAATAGACTGTAAATATGTTGTGCACAACAAAGGAGTTTTCAGCTTGTATTGCCTCCAGCCTAGCACAAGGAATCAAAGTTTATATAGCCCTCAGTGCTTCACAGCATCTTGTGAGATCAGGCTTTTTTTTTTTGTGTGTGTGTGAGGTTTCTGGAAATACCACAAAGCCAAATCTTGTCATGATCTTTCATTCCATTCACTCCTGCTTCCAGTCCCAGCCAAAATGAGGAAGTTTAGGAGGAGCAGAAAAGCATACAAACCAATGTAACTGAGCATTTTTGTGTCTATTAAAAGATGTTTCTGGGCACCAGCACCGAGGATATGGCTGGGGCAAGGTTTTGATTTCACCCTTGCTGGCTCCCACGCCCCTAATTAGAACTGAGCTCTTTGTAGGTAAATAACATTTAAGTGGAACTATTTCTGACCACTGGGGTCCTGCACTCTGCTGTGCTGTGCCCTTTCATTAGGAATTAGCCAACCTGATGCTGAATAAACACATTGTATGTTTTGCAACAACTCTAATGTGGTCTGTTTTAATTACTCTCTTTTAGCCCATTGCAATCATATGCTGCTCAGCCACCCACACCACAGGACTGCATGGGAAGGGAAAGATTATGGGGGATGCACAGAGAAATTCTTAAAGGGAGAGACAGCATAAAGACATGCTGCAAAGTCTTTTTGAACTGGTGTCAGATACAGTAATGAGTGGGTAGGAAAAATAATAAATGCACAGCACTTCAGGAACACTTCATAATTTCTATGTGCCATGCCAATGCCAAGTAATTAATTATATAACCAGGACCTTCTCTCTCAGCAGCACCCCCTTGACTTCACCAAAGAGACCAGCCTGGCTTGCTCATTTGCTGTTTTTTCTACATTGCCCTTGGCAGTGGTTTGTACTTGGAACCTCTCTCTTCCCTGCACCCTCAAATTACACTCCCATTCATGGCAACATGTTCAAAGGGTGTTTAGATGCATGCTTAGGGCTTTATTACTGAGTTTTCCTCAGAGGTGCCTAAGGGTTTTCATCAATGGAACAATAAACTTAGAGTCCATCATCCTTCTCTTCCTCAGGGCCCTGTTGTGCACCTTCATCTTCTAGAAGATTTGCAGTTATTTATACAGACGATTCTCACTGATCCAGGGATAGCTGTGTGCCAGTTATCACTATCCGATTTTCCTTACTAGTCCCTTTAATACAATTCTCATTTAGTACTAAGTTAGTTCTCCTTTGTTTAGTACTGGAGCAGTCAGTCTTCATTGGGTATCTCCAAAAACATAATTATACTGTAATTATAGCAACACCAAGTCCTCTAATCTAAACAGGTTCCAACTTTAGATGCCCTCATTTAAACATTTGGTAACCTTTCTGTATCTCAATTCCCACATTGATAAAGTAGGAGACATTACTATTAACACTATTAATTATTCATATAACTATCAATATTTGCAAAGCCCCAAGGTTTTCAGATGAAAGGTGCTGGGTAATTGCAAGGTATTCTTCACACAGCCATGGGCTATTAGCAACCAACTCAAATCAAAAAAGATTATCAAATACACACACTTAAATATATTGGGCTGATCAAGTAAAGCATTGCCATGGGATAATGGTCTCCCACTGCTACAGAAATTCTGGTGCATTAATCTCCAATAACTATCACAAAGGATCAGAGGCTTTTCTCTTCAAAGAAGGAGACATTTACCTTGTCACAAACAATGCGATGCTGTTATGCCAAGTCACTTGCTGAAATTGAGTAATTTTATGCTACAGATGTATGCAAATCAGAGTCAAAGTCACTACCTGGCTATCGTAGAGCTCCTTTCCATCAGGTAACCAGGAACCCAGTGAAAATGCTGACAGTTTCAATTTTCTTTTTTTTTGCATATTTCAGTCTTGGTACAGACCTAAGTCCCTCCGTGTGTAGGGAGTGTATAGGGGTTGCTATGAATTGGTTTGGACTATGAATAGATGTAATGTCCTCTTTGTGGGAACACTTCTGGAATGTATGTCCCAATTGGCCCTGAAGCCCAATTTTCAGTGACATCAAGAGGCAGCCCAGATTCAGCCACACAGTTAGACTGTAGACAGTCTATAGTCAGTTGAGAGAGAGGCATTTCCAAGGGGCTAGTTAGCTCACATCTAAGATGACTTGCCCACTGTAGGTGTCTAAATTCCCCTGTCTTCACATCTTTTATGATTTGATCCTCAAGCACCTAGACATGGAGGATATAATTTTAGGAACTTAAAGAAAGCAAATGAATTACATGCTCACAGCAGGATGGGATAAATCTAGCACCCAATCCCCAAGATGTAATGTGTACAGCTGGATTTGGAAAAGAAATCTTGCAGGAGGTATTACTGGGTTTTCTGTCAGAAAAAGCAACATCGGGATCTGCTGTGACCTCTGCCCTGGGGTTCTCCCTGCTGCTGCTCCCTCCTTGGCTTTTTCCTCTTCTGCCTGGACTGCCCTTTGTGCTTTCCCAAAACTTTTCTCCCTCCTCAGGGCCTCCAGCTTGGCCCAGGGGCTCAGTCAGGTCTTGAAATGGGGCTGTTGGAGGTGGTTGGGACAACTGGGACAGGGTGGACAGAGGACATCCGTCAGCCCCACTGCTAGTATCTGGGTGTGGACACCCTGTGCTCTCTCTGTCTGCATTATTGACACACCAGAAAAATTTCATAATGATTCACATGCAGAGCTCTGGAAGTTGCTTTGAAATTAAGAACCTATGAATAGTGATTCTGTAGAATAGGACCAGCTATTACTGAATATCTCCAGAAAGCTTTGTCATAATGCTCAAAAAGCTTCTTATATTCTGTTACTCGGGAGCAGCAAATTTCTTCATGATCCAAGGTCCCCCTGAGCACAACATGGTCCATGTAAGGGTGGACTTGGCCATCTAATGTGACACCAAGGATGGAAAACCCATCAGAGCTCACTGTGTTTAAGTGTGTTTTCAAGAGCTTTCTCCACCTTATAATTAGACTATAACTGAAGCATCTAGTGGGTTGCACCCATAAATGGCCACCTAATCTGAGCTGCTGCACAATTGCGCTGTGCTGTTTGCATTTAAGCCGTTTCACCTTGATACCTGGCCACTCTCTGCCTTACAACATATTATTAAAAAACAACCCTCAGGCTCCTGAAAGGAAGTAATGTTTTTGCAAAGAGATAAAAATGCCCTGGTCAGGCTTTGCATTCTGTAACAAATGTCTTCCACTAGCCTTATAAGCAGGATTTGAAGGCAGCATGCATGCATGCATTTCTGCTTTTCATACTGGTGGAGCCAATTGATTGCCCTCAGCTCTAGCCTAGAAAGCCAGACAGCTGGAACCATCAAGGACTCTTCTGACTAAAGGAATTAAGTAAATGAATTAAGCAATCAGACACAAAGGAGTGGGTGTGCAGCAATTGCCTATCATTTGAAATGCAAGGCACAAGTAATTGATTGTGTAGTTATCGTACCACGCGACATACATACACATCCTCTGCTCTTGTTTATATCTTTGCAATGTGGATTAAAAAAATTACAAGACATAGATAATAATTTGTCTTCTTCAGTGTGGTAGCAGCATCAATAGTCATTATTCTAAATTCTTCCTTCAAAATATGCTGAGCACTTCAACAGGAAAGCAACTCCTTGCCTGAAGGGCTCAGAGTCTGTGCTGGATTCTGCCCTAGTGGAATAACACCTAGCTTCACCTTTGTGGGTTAATGTAAGCAAAGCAGTCAGATAAAACAAAAAGGAGAGCAGGAGTGAAAACAAGACAAGCAGAAAGTGTACTTGGTTATTCTCTGCATGTTACCTGGTTGTTTTTATAGGCTATGTCTTAAATCTATTGATGCTGGCAGCACAGCAAAGCAAAAGGAAGGTTACAATTATGGTTGTGGCAATTTGGCCATTGGGGTTTGATGACTGACATTATTGACAGAGGGGATTGCAAGGGTCCTCATGGAAAGAGATGATGGAATACACTGCATAAATAAGACTCGCTGAGAAAAAGTTACGAGGCTATATATCTTGGTTTACACACAAGAGCATCCAAACCAGCTCTTCTGAGAAGCTTTCCGCTAGCTTTATGGAATTGGGACGAAGACAAGGATATTTGTGTGGAGGTAAAGTTCTTTCTCATGTATCATTTTTCCTTAGAGTTGTTTCTTTCTGGAAAACAATAGCTTAGTTCTCTAGTAAGCAGAAACAGAATTCTTAGAATGCACTGCAGCAACACTTCAATGTACAGCTTCAGAGAATGGAGTAACATTGTGTCAATTTGCACATAAATCAGTAACAGGGAGTAGCAGTCATTTAGCTAGATACCATAAAACTGCATCTCTTTACTCTTACATTATCTCAGATGAAAATAATCACAAAATATTGAGCAAACATCTAAGCAGCTCGGGAAGATCTTCTTTCTGTGAAAGAAATCTTTGGATTTTGATTTCTCCTATCCAGATACCATTGCACCAACATCACCATAAGTTCTGCACTAACGTCTAAAGTCCAGTGAGGCTCATTTCTTAGACACGAGACAATCTTCAACTCATGAAACATAAAACATGAATAGAAAAGTCAGAAAGAGTGTTGTTATTTTGTATGTATTAGCTCCTGACACCAAATGGTGTATACTCATGACCAATGGATCAATTTATGATAAAGGTGGGGACAACACACAGTTCAGGAAAACTCCTTAATTTTAGTCATATTTTCTTTTGTCTACCCACCTGCATTGTGAGTGACTCAATGTGTTGACAGACAGCCACTGAAAATAGCAAGGTGAAATGACCTGGCCTCTACAGAAGAGAACTTAGATGCAAGAAACTGTGTGAATGGGAAGGAACAGGACAGTAAGTTTGAGTAGTTCAGTTTGTGCTATGTAGACCTTGTCTAGACAGGTGGGATGGGAGGGATTTGATGAGAGCAATTTGATTTTAGATAGGGAACATCCAAGTAAGTCCTTTTGTGAAGGTTGAGAACTTCAGCTCAAAGACTTCAGGAGCCTGGGGCTTAGGTTTGGTTATGGATTTCCTTCATTTGCATTTTCTTAAACTCTTTGATATCTGGCCAAACTTAAACAAGAACTCAAACACCCTACACCTTCCTAAGATTTCTTATGCATGTATGTGTGTATGTACATGTGTTCACATATAGCTGTGTGAATTCATAACTCGGAGATGCTAATGCCTGCAAGAGGTAGAGGACTTTGTCACAGGTGATGATCCAGCATGGTTTGTTACCACTGGGAGACAGGTTGGGATGAGAATGGAGTTCTTCTTGCCTTCTGTAGTGCAAGAAGGAACTGCCCTGATCTCAGGTTAAAACAGAAAGGAAAAATCATGTGTTTCATAAGAAGGTTAGAGAAACTGAGTTCCCAAGCCTGTTCTCAGGGGTAAAATTATTCCCTTTTTGCCAGAAATCAGAAGTAAATAATTGCAACGTCCTGTCTCCTATAAATATACACACACTGATAACACAGACTGGTGTCCATCCAGTTCAGCCTGCACATTTGGAACCTTTGTTTTTAGAGTTCAGTCAGAAGTGGAGTAAATATTTGCAAGAGGACATTTTCCTACCAGGGCCATGCTCAAAAGTACATTTGCTGAAAAAGAGCTCTGCCATCATCCTCTTTTATTGTACTGTCCTATAAGATCAGGGCAGTCAGGGACAGAGGAATAAATCAAGTGCCCTGAAATTGCATGTTCAACCTTAACAGCAGACCCATGTCAGAGGGGTTGAAATGGGAAGAGTGCTGGTAAGGTGACCTGCCTTCACAGAATTTTGAAGAGCTATCGTTTGAACTTCGAAAGCCTCATTTGTAAAAGATAAGATTTATGGCCTAAAAAAGGCAGGAAAGAGCTGACAAACTGGTGTCACCCGAGGAAGCCTTCCTGATAATTTCCCTTTCCAGTTCCAAGAACAGAGAATTTCAGAAACACAAGTGGACAATAACCTTTTTGGTGAGTCTATTTGACTTTGATTCCAGTCAGGTTGACATTTTAGGCTTTGCTTAAATAGCTTTGATGTACTTTTAAAGATTAGATCCTGATAGCAGAAGACACTGTACACTTCAGAAGATCTGTCTTCATTCAGAGGCTAAAAAAAAAGGGAGAAACCATCTGTGCACTTTTGAAAACAGTTTGGTCATTTGCTAAATAGAGAAATTTTTACTATTTTGTCAGTATAAATATTTCATTTAAGTCTCTGTAGAGATCACAACCTTCTATGATAAGTAGTCTTTATTATTGAAAGATAGTTCAGTCTGGTTTCATCTGATCCAATCTGAGAAGTCTAATTTAGGAACAAAGTCATCTGAAGCTTCCCCTGTAACTGATGGGGCAATATGTCTGGTGCTTTAGACACTTGTCGGGCACTTGCCCTCTGGAAGTGGTTCTCTGCCTTGCCTAAACATAAATAGCTTAGATACTTGAAGTACTGGCAGATAGGTAAGATAAATCTAGGCCCCTCTCTCTCATGGGAAGGATAAAAAGTAAAGTAGAAAGTAAAAACAAAAAAAAAAAAGGAAAAAGGTGAGAAAAAGAGCAGAAAATAGAAATTTTTAAATTCCCACCCTCTACAAAGTGTAGGAGATATAGAGCTTAGGTGGATCTTAGGCAATCTCTGCAAAATAGGAGATAGGTCCAGATACTGACCATGATCCTTTGAAAGTAGCATCTTAATTATAAAGCCAGCTTATACCTACTATGAATAAAGACAATACTTTAAAAAAAATTATTTCCACTTTCATAAAAAGGCAGGAAATTATTACAAAGCTTAATACTTGTCATTTTTCCTTTGAATTTTATCAAGAATTTTTCTTCCTTAGGATATCAAATATTACATGAAAGCTGCTGCAGATATGCTGAAATGTGGTTTACATCTACCATTTATAATAGTCTTGGCTACATACAAAGTAGCAAGACTCTAGAAACTAGTCAAGTCTCTGAAATAGCAAGTGTTGTGTGACATATTCTGGCCTTAAAATATCTTCAAAACTCATATAAATATTGATTTTTTTAAAAAACTATTTCATTTTGTCTACTGAAATTTTGAAGTGTTAAATCATCATGTTGCAAGGAACAGAGATCTTTCATTTGGACGAAAACACTTTGTGGCATAGTAACAATATCTCTCTAACTGTTGATTCCTTAGAATAACTCATTATTTCTGATCTTTTTTTTCTTTTCCAAGGGGTGGATACACACAAATAAAAAAATTATTACAGCAGATTGGACTAAAGGTCTCCCTGTTTCAGTCTGCAGTCCCCAAGAGTGTCTATTTTTTGTTTAAAAATGCCAACTCGGTTGGACAAAAAAGTGTACAGCCAGAGACACAGTTGGCACAAATAGCCTGTGCACAGCAAATGGATTTAAATATTCATGCATAAAATATGTGACAAACAGTTCCAAAGCTGTAAACAAATACAAAGCAGAGTTAGAATAAAACTAATTAAATAAATTATTTGCTATAAATACTTTGGCTTGTTATGATGGATGTAATCTCTGCTTCAAGGAAGAGACAGCAAGTTTCTGGTCTATATTTATAGAACAGAATCCAATTTAGCATTTGACAGGACAAGTTTAAAACTGTGCAAGAATAGGAAGGAGAAAGTTCACAGTTTAGCAAAAAAATGAAAATTTGTTGCATCAGCGGCATAGGAAGGGTTTTGCTTCATCACCCTGTCTGGCATTGTTGCACATACTTTAGAAAAACATATATAAAGAAAACTTATGGAGGATAAAGAGAAGAACCATCAAAATCATATGAAAAGTAGAGAAAATGCACTGCTCACTCCCTGAAAGAGCTGCCTCCTCAAACAGAAAACAAGCAGTGAAAGATCTGACAGTGGAAGTTTAACCACTGGGCAGCACTCCTAAGGGAAAAGACAGATTATCTCTTTCTTGATTTTTTCTAATCAATGTATGCATTAGTGAAACACAAATTTTTTAACCCAGTGAGGAGTTTTGCAGTACAGAAAGCCAAGACAGCATTCAAGGTGCCAAGAAGCCTAACAGGAAGAGGATTTTATGTGGACAAGCCCATTGTTTTTGCATGGAAGAAGGCTTACACTGCATAGAGTTCACTGTACTGCTGTACCGGAGTTTCTTCCACTCTAAAGCAGCCTTCAGCCAGAAGTGAATTTGCAGTAAACAGGCAGCTGATCACAGGGAACTTTGCTCTGTTGACATCCGGAACACATTTTGTGTCAGTGACCGAGAGAGAAAAGAACCCCAAAAGTGGCAAAACTGCCAGATCACTCCACTGCAGTTCCATTAGAGAAGGCCCTGGACAGACAGAGTGTTCATAACTCCAGCGGCCTGTTTATTCTTGGAAGGCCAAAGGTACGGATTGCCCAAATAAACACTATCCTTTAAAAACAAAACAAAAGTCAAACTATTTTACCTGGTCCTCCACAGAACTATGGAGGAAAAGCATCCAGTTCAACGATTCTCACCCAGTCACTACTCAATGAGCATTTCCACCTGCTTGAGAGGAGCTGACTTTTCCAGCTCATGTATGGTGCCCTCAGAACCATGCTGACAGGGATCTTACACAGCACTGTTATTCTAAGCACACCTATGGAAACAATCCTGTGAGGAAAAGGAAAGCAATTAGAAGCCGTTTCTCCACTAAGAGGAGGAAAGAAGAAAAAAGAAAGGCAATAGAAGAGAAAAGGTATGGTTCTCTGGGTCATTGCTTAGTTAGGTCACTGAATTAGGGAAAGAGAAACATGAATTCACTTTCCAGCTCCAATTCACATTCAACATTTGATACAAAGAATAACATGGGCAACTGAGGTCATGTTAACAGAGGCTTCATAAGGTGCTGATAATGACCACCAGATCATGATCTTCATGAGGGAACTGCAGGAAATACTTACTGAGTTTTCTGGGGATCAGGTAAAGAAACCTCTGTCTTATGAGATTCTGAGGATGGCCTCCAAATCTCTTTTCAGAGAGCTACTAGGTTTTTATAGTGAAAACTCAGAATAAGTACCTTCAGGCTTTAGACCCTCCTGCATTTAGTGGAGCAGCTGTCCTGGGGAACTGAATTTTGCACTTGGGCACTAAAAGTGTAAGTAAGGAGGCAGCTGAGCTTTGTAGAGTTACAGCATTATCTACTGCATACCTCATTAAAGTATGCAATAAATAATACTGCATTAAAGAGCTTCAGCCTTTCATTCCTATCATCTTATTAAGCGGTCCTCCTGCTTCATAGTTTTATGATTAAAGCTAACATTCACTTCTCCTATATTTCCAAATCCCTTTGAGTGTCTATTTTGCTCAACTAGAATTGTTTATGTTGCTTCACCTCCAGCACAAAACTTCCGTGATGCTTCTTTCTACACCTTTGCCCTCAGTATCTTTTTTATCCCTCTTCTTTTACTATTATCTGTAAAATATCACTCTGACCTTCAAGATGTTAAAAGCAATTTTAAAAACAACCAGAACTGAAGCTAATATGTTGAAATTACTTTGCTTGCTAAAAGACTGCTAATATTCTCTTCCATGTTACATAGATTATTGGCTCTGCCAACTTCCCTTATTGAACCATTCCTTTTCAGGAAACAGGAATTTTTATTTCACATTTACATTAATTTCATTTAAATGTTTCGTAAGTATCAGTGTAGCAACAGTCCTGGAGTTATTTCAATGTGGTATGAAGCTTCCTGGGAATTCAACTTAAAAGTTGGATGTCTGAATCAACTCTGCAAAGGGCAATAGCAACTCTCCAATCTCAAGTGTCATTCTCTCTTGTCTGTTGTCTTCAAAAGCCATCATTTATAGAAGAAATAGCCCTCTTATTCTCCTACTCAGTAGGCAGATAAAATATAAACTCAGGTTTATTCTGAAAAGAAATGTTACTTCTCTCGCCTAGAGGAAACCATCTGTAATGTGGATGTCTATGTTTGAATAAGCTGCCCAAGCTTCTTTTATAGATATTGGAAAGTGGCAGCTGCAGAGTGCAAGATTCATCTTTTTCAGACATTCATCTGAATCACCTACTAATGCTTTTTTTTCCTCACTGGTTGGGAAGGGAATTAAAGCTTGCTCAGACAGACTCTGTATTGGAAATATTTACAGAGAGACAACATGGAACTACTTGATACAACAACATTTTTCTGCTTTAAAGAGAAAATATTGTCATAAACGGTAAAAGTGAAAATCTAATCCTGTGTTGTATCCAGAACATGTTGGGTTGCATTTTACTGCTGGGACTCTAGGTTCAGTGAATTTATTTCTCTGTTATAGCAACACTGACAAAATCAGAGCCAAGTCTTAGATGCCCTTACTGTATGCAATAGCTATTGACCAATTTCATTAGGTAGTTACTCTGAAGAGATTAAAGTTGACTGCAGAACCCTGGCAGGGTTTGCTGAGAATTTGCTAGTAGGTTTAGAATAAAATCAAAAGTGCATCACAGGGGAAGATAAACTACTCAGTGTTATTTGGACAAAACAAATACTCAGATGTCTCAATCATAGAATCATAGAATAGTTTGGGTTGAAAGGGACCTTAAAGATCATCGAGTTCCAACCCCCCTGGCATAGGCAGGGACACCT
>VZTY01028162.1:201880-314378 GCA_013400935.1 Turnix velox
CCTGTCAAGGTCCCTCTGGATGGCATCCCTTCCTTCAGGTGTATCAACTGCACCACACAGCTTTACTGTTTTGTAAATGAAACTACTCTGATTTATGGCTCTGAAAATATTTCAAGCCTGAAGTCTACATATTTTTAAATGTCATATTTCAATTTTTCCTAAAGATTAAAAAAAATATTGTTCTTAAGCATTACTTAAGACACGTGAGCTAAAAATTATAATTAAAATAATATCTGACAGTACAATCTGAAGAATTACTGTATTTCCTTCTATCCAGGGAAAATGCTGATTAAAATCTTGACCAAAGTATCCACATAGCATGCCAAGTGTTTCCTGAGTGTTGTTATTGTCATGATTTTCTTGAAAAATCCCATATTAGGGACCTTCCTCCTCACTTCAGAGAGGAAACAAAGAAGAGTGGATAACTATTGAGCTGGTCACTCTTACAGCAAGGACAGTGGTTAACCTCAGCCATTTGCTTCCAGGATGATAACAGTATTGCCAGTGAGCATACTTTTCATCTTAATAGTCATCATGAACTTCCCCTGTTTTGGGATGAGGCATGCTAATATCCCCAAATCATATGAGAATCAAGTTCAGTTAAGAAGCTTTCTTAATCTTAAAGCTTAAGATTTCCTCTCCAAAATCATGAATTGTTTCAAATTCAATGGGCAGGCATCATTAACATCATTTCCACTGCAACATGCTGTCCAGAAAGGCTATGGAATCTCCTTCCCTGCAGATAATAAAAATGCACTTAATTATGTTCCTGTCTAATCTGTTCTAAGTGAACCTACTCTGGCATGGAGGCTGGACTAGATGGTCTCCAAAGGTCCCTTCCATCCCCTACCATTCTGTGATTCTGTAATAAAAGATGTGAAAAGCACTGAACAGTCCCTATAGGAAATATTTTACTCCATCCTTAAGAAGCTTGAACTAAATCCTGTGATATACATAGCTCAGGAGTACCTGAGCTCCAAATATATGTTATGCACTGCCTAAGCTAAATTCCATACTCAGTCATGTAAATGTCACAAGTGGCTTCCCACATTTATGGGGGATCAATATTGGCCTAATATTGCTTATTATGTTCCTAAGTGATCTGGATGATGCTATCAAGCGTGCCTCAATGAAATTTGGCAGTGATAGCAAACTCAATGGGGAAGTGGATGTTTTAGAAGGGAGAGCAACCTGCAGGAAGAACTTGATAGGCTGGATTGAGTGAGCTAACATGAGCCTTACCAGGTTCAACAAAGACAAATGTATGGTCTTGCACCTGGGAAAACATAACACAAGTGCAGAACAGGATGGGGAGTAGAAGCTCTGAGGAAAGGGATTTGGCAGTCCAGGAAATCTTCTTTTCTCAACTGACATTTTTTCCTAGAAGCATGAAATTCATTTGCCTGGCTTCACTGTGCAGATAAGTGGCCAGACAGGCATTTACTAGTTCTGTTAGCCAAAGTCTTTTCCAATACCGGTGTTGGAAAAACAAAGGACACTTTTTTCTCCAGCACAATGGATTTGACAGGACATCATTAACCTGGTAAGGAGTATCAAGCCAAGTTACACCATCATAAAGCAGATGCACAGCCAATACACACTGCCAAGCTGACTGTGGAGCTATGTTGGTCTGACAGTATTATCCTATTTAATTTTCCCTGCAATTATTAACAGAAAGGGAGAGAGATCTGTTTGATATACAGTTAGAAAGAGAGCTCAAATACAATCTGCCACTATTAAAAAGGGGTTGCTCTTTGTTTACTTGAAAGAAAATATTAAATCTCTGTGTTACAAGATTAACACTGTTTGATAAACACAGGCAGCAGCTTCATTGGAGGCATATTTCTGTTTACTCTCTAATACTCAATCAAAATTTTACACACATACGTGTTTGTGCATTTTCTCTATCGTCTTGTGCATTTTAAAAGCATATGGGTACAAGGCTAACAGGCCACACAGAGGTTTCTGGAAGAATTGTATCTTCCTAACTCTATCCATCTTATATGTTTTTCTTCTCTTTTTGGTTATGGTTACAGAAGAAGTAGATGGGGATGAATGATTAATAAAAGGACAAAGTTGGAGTATATTTATTTATTGTCTAGAACAAGATATTTTTTCCTTTATAGCTTCACCCAGCTTCCTCTGAATTAAAAATGCTTTCCTTAAAAAGCTTTCCACAGATAAATTACTCAAGTGATTTTAAAACGAGGCTGAGTTGGTACAAGTGATGGCCTGTGAGATACTAGACTCCTGACTATGACTGGAGTAGTGTCTTAGTGCCACCCAGCACAGACCAGCTCAATGCATTGCCACTGGCTGCTTCCACAATCAGCACAATGGGCCTGCAGAGTGCAAAAGGTGGACAACCCTGAAATGAGAAGATGTAATTTTGCAGGTCATGTAAAATGGCATTAAAAACCCTCATGAGGAAGAATAGCACAACATTGGCTTTTACAAGAACATGATCAAGACACAGATAGCCTTAGAAAAGACTCAATGCATAAACCATAAACTAGAGTTAATGTTAAAGAAAAACTGAGGGGTCTTTTATTAGGGAAGTTTAGAGTTGGGACTTGTAATGGGACTGTGCTCTCATCATTATGGAGGCACATAATGTTTTAACACTGTTCCTAAACCTGGAAAAAATCAATTGTTATGCCCTTCACTTATTCTTATTTCATTAATAAGCACAGATGCTAAAGTCTTGGCCCAGATAATGGCAGCAAGTAGCAAATTTTAGACCAGGTGAGATTTGCTCCAGGGAGCTAAGGAGACTATTTAGCCTTCTATATTACAAAAAGTATTAGAAAAATCCATATTTAACAGCTCAAATGGAGACTAAAAAAGACATTGAGATATGTACAACAGATTTCCTCATTACCACATTAAAAGTAAACTTTGGGAGACAATTTCTTACCTGAATTAAAATTCTTCATGCTTCCTGCTAGATAATGCTTAAATGATGTAATTCCTTCTCCTCATGCATTGCAGACTAGGGAACTGAGGCAAAGTTGTCACCAACTCAGTACTCTTTGACTAAGTGACAATTTTTTTAACAGCTCCATGTATGCAGTCAAGTGTCAGAGAAAGTAGTAGCATGAAGAGTAACAAATTATTTTGATGCCCTTTGTGTTAAAATTCCTGGAGAAAACAATGCTGGAACTTGGGAACTGTGGGGGTAGTCTGGCTGTAAGACTTCAAATATTAGGGAGTATATTTTTCTAAATGTGTTAACATGCTTAAGATGTTCTTTAAGGGGTTCTTGGAAAAGCAAAAGGAAAAAAAATCAAGATGTAGAGGTATATATAATTATGTATACAATAATGTAGTATAATATGTATATTATATATAAACCTTGAATATCTATAGAATAATCTTTTATGATATACACCAAGAGACAGTCCCTGCATCAGTGAGTTCACTTTCAAACTGGAGAACACAGTTGTTAGAAAAGGAAAGAACAATTGAACGGCTTAGTTACCCAAGACCCTTAACCCACCAGTATGAAAGAAAAAATTAAAACCCAGGTCATAAACACTTACTAACCTGCATGAGGCAAACACTTGATTTTAATGGGAAAGCAGGAAACAAAGGCTCAGTCTGAACAAAATGAACTCTGAGTGCAAAGGATGATGTCAAAAGATAGAGTAAGAGGTAGTTTGTTAATTACTCCAGCACATCTCCAAGTACACCAAGAGCAAGGCACAGAAGTCACTTAAAAGCTATTCATGGAAAGCATAACGTTCCACCCCTGAATCAGGTCTCAGAATTAAAAGATCTCGTGTTCTGGACATATGAGTTGATGTAGCACCAGGAAAGTGGACAAGGCTTGATTACACTTACTGAACTCTTCCCATCTCTTGAAATACTGCTAAGGATGGACATTAGAGGAAAGCTTGTAGGACAAATACATAGATGATAAAACATGATAGCTTCAATCACACTGTCTTCAAGGTGTCACTTTAACCATCCTGGCATGCAAAAGCTCCTCCCTGCAGATGACATTGTCCCGAGCAAGCCAGATATTCCACTGTCCAGAGCAGAGGGAAACTGTCTCTCCATAGTATTTCTGGAGACTGTGATATGTTTGCTATAATACTCTTTAATCTAGGTATATAAGAATTTCTTAAAATGATCTCTTAAGACTGCTAAACCACAATATATTATTTTTGATGGATTTTTAAGTTTTTAATGACAATTATTTAAAAGAATGAAGTGCTAGAACTGGAAATCAAAATTAAATGTTTTAATGCAAATTATTTTTTTTTATTTCATCCAGATATTTCTCCTAAAACTTTAGCAACAAAAGATATTCTTCAAACTGGAAAAAAAAAAAGGAGAGAGAAATAGCAGCACTTTATGCAAGATAGTGATTCTGAGCTCTACCTACACATGCTTTGGGTTTGCTGAGTTTGAAAGAAATGTCTTGTCTACGCAGTGCAAAGTCAGTGTCTGGGAGACAGGAATATCAGAGAAAGACAGAGACCTTGCCTGTGGTTCGTGGCCTGTCGAGATGGGATCTAGTTGCAAGCAAAGCTAACATCTAACCATCCAAAAGTAGTTTGCTTGGAGTTCAAAGGCTGCACAATCCCAGCTGGGAGAGCATCTGACAGGACTGGTGAGGAATGTCAACTCTGTTTGCCCTGCGTGTCTAATCTCAAGTTCTGCCTTGCCTCCTGCACTGTTTGTATGCCAGCACACACTCCACATGGATGCAAGCCAAGGTCTAGAACTTGGTCCAAGAGAAAGCTTGAACCAGTAGAGCAAGAACTAAGAGAAAGAGCCCAGTGGGACTGAGCAGAGTGGGCAGCCATACTCCAGGAAACATCTTCTCCCCAGCAATTCCCAAGTGCCATAGTGAAGGCTCTGGGCCTGACCCATAGATTCAGCTGCAGTAGCTGGGAAGACTGGCCAAGAATGAATGTCACCTTTGTAGTGGATACACCTTTTTCTCTAATAAGTTTGGTCTTGGTACAAGTCACAAGTGCAAGGACATGAAGGTAATCACCAGTGTGGTTTTTCCTGGGGCAGATCATGCTTGACCAATCTGATGACTGGTCCAATGATGAAATGTCTCATGAAGATGAGGAGGAAATACTGGTAGATAAAGTATGATTGATTTCACTAAGTCTAAATCTCCATAGTTCTCTCTGAAAGAAAGGTGAGGAATTATGGTCCACTAGATGGACAGCCTGGGCTGTTGTCTTGACAACCAGCTGTTGGCCAGTAACAAACAGCATCAATGATCTGCATAATAATATAAAATGAATCCTCAGGAATTTTAAAGCTGGTGGGAAATTAGAAGTGGTTGATACACTGAAAGGCAGAGTCTGTCTCAAAGATGGACCCTGAAAAACCAAAAGATAAGATTAGCAAAAAATATTAAGAATATCAACAAAAAATATCATGTTTGCTCCTGGCAGGGACAACCCCAAGCATCAGTACACTGACTGCCTGGGGTAAGCTCGATGAAAAGCAAGATACTAGGCTGAATATGAGCCAACGGGGAGCAAACCACATACTGGACAACTCTTGGTGGAATGTGTTCAGCAGATCAAATTGTGGTCTTCCTCTACACATCTGGAATATTGTGTCTCATTGTGGATACTTACCACTCCTAAGTTCAAGAGAGATGTGCAGAAATCAGGCAGTATAAGCAGAGAGCTACCAAAATGATCCAGGGAATAAAGAACATACCTACAAGAAGCTGAGACAACTAGGCTTTTTTTATCTGATGAAGAGGCCATAGGGTGAATAGTCATATTGTGCAACTATTTGAAAGGTAACAATGACAATATAGTTGAACTTCTACCAATCAGTAGTGGTAGATGGTATAACAATCAGCAAGAGTCACAAGATGTGAGGTTCAGATGAAACATAATGAAAAATTTTCTAGGAGGGTAGCTCTTCAGCAGGCACTCTGAAGTGCTGCATCATCTTTGGGAACTAGTCACGACTTGCCTAGACAAATCACAGCTGACAGCAGATGTTGACAATAGTCCTGCATGAGAGGGAGGCTAGTCCCCATAAAATCCAATCAATTTCTCTGTGATTCTATTGTAAATTCTAATTTCTTTAACTCTATAATCATTAATTGCCAATAAAGAAAACCCACTGATTGGTGAATTTACACAGCTACTTTTAGAAAATGTAATTACCATATTTGTTTAGCTTGCTTTGTCTAATGAGGGTTTAAGCCATTTATTGTACTCTCCTCATACTTCCAGTTCAATTGATATGTGTACATTTAACAAGGATAGTGACTGTATTAACAGCCTCATCCACTTGACATGGTTATCTTTCACATGAGGCATCATATCATAGTCCTAATGACTCATTGTTATTGAAAATATTTCCGACCAAATTGCTTTACTCCATTCTGCATGGTTATGGGATGAGCCCTCATATCTTCTCACAAGCTGTCACACTTAGGTTCTGTTTTAATACGCATTGCAAGTCCCGCAGAGCAGTTCCCCTTTGAACAGAAATTCTATTAGTAGGGGACAAAATAATGAACAGAAACATAAAGTGGGAGAAGAAAAAGAAAGGCAGAGAAACAGAACCACACATACAGCCATTCAATGATATGTAATGTGAAGTAACTGTTAATCTTCTCTCCTGAACTGTCTTTCTCTAAGCAGAGGGTGAGTATTTGTGCAGTCTGTTACAAGCATAAAACAGTTCGTGATTCTCTTGGGGGGCAGAGTGAAATTCATTATAAAGTTTGAGGTATTGACTTGAGTGCTGAAGCACATATTATGACCTGATTCAGATCTAAAGAATCTCTTCAACAAAGGAGGCTCTTCTGCCAATGAAGCACAATTTGAGACTCATAGCTTGTATACACAGGAAAAATTACTAGCGTAATTATGCCAGTATAATTATACTAGCTTAGCTACACCAATAAATTTCTCCCTCTATGGCCACTGTGGTCCCAATATAAAAATACTTCTTTTCTGTGGAGATCATCTCAACAAAATTTAAATCAGGACATCTATCATGAGATAAGAAGAGCAAGGAAAGTTTAACTGTTAGGATATACTGGAGCAACCATGCTGGTATACTTATCCATTTCTATATAGGCAGCTTTCAGTTGTTCACAGGAGTGTGAGATTGTGTCTTCTTGATGAGAGCACTGGGTTTAAGAATTTTCACATTGCTTCATCTACTGAAGTCAGAATAAATAATTATAAAAGAGCATCAGCTCGATAATAGGATCTGATAAGCATATATCTCTGCTCAGCAAATTGCTGTGTTTGCCTCATTAGGATCAACCACTCTGCAGACAAAGAAGCCAAGTCGCAGCTTCTAAGGATGCAGTGCCAGATGGAAGTTCCCATTCAAAAATGTCTCAGGAGATGCCTTGGCATCTGTTATTGAAGAGTGTTATGGGCAAAACCTTAAGAATCATCCCTAAAAGGGGGTAAACAGATGCCTGACTTGAGCTTGTGATCCTTTTGTGAGGGTCTCACAAAGAAATTCTAGAAGTTCATGCTTTTTAGCTGAGCTATTGCATTTCAGACATACGCCTTATACAGTCCCATAGCCAGAGGAAAATCTGTTTACCTGTATCTTCGTGAGAAAAGCCTTTGGAGTCTTTTTTGGCTCAACTCTGCCCTGTGGTTAGTAACAGAGACTCACAGCTCTTTAAGATAAATCATCAGAAGTTTTAATATTAACTGAGAATCACTCTTGCAATATATGAAAGAAATAAGCCAGAAGAACACTGTACCACTGAGCTTTCTTCTACTGCTTTTACATAAAACACTCTAATACATGCCTGAAGGTCTCAGGACATCTACCATTCCCTGATTTCTGTACTAACCTAACTGGAACAGTTCTGGGAGGGACTTGTGATAAATACCTACAAAGGCAGCATAGTCTGGACTTGAGTGTAATCTCAAGTTCTAGCTCCTCTGATTAGCACACTCTCAGGTATGGGCTTAAGGCAAGGTGTCAAGTGCAGTAGCCAAAGGGAAGAGCTTGGCAGGACTAAGCAGAGTGAGCAGCAGTGCACCTTCATCTCTTCTCAGGTGTCACAAGCCTGGGATCAAGCCTGTCATGCAGCAGGGCTGGCATCTAGCAAAGGGGCAGGGAAAGAAGCAGGCTATGGGATGGAGCATATTTAATTCTACACTTACATTAGCACTTTATGCAAAAAACAGCCTGTGAGAAATGGAGAAATGAAAACCAAGGCACTGAATGTGCTATCAAAACCTATTTCCAGCTTTTATGAATTGTTATGCTTGGTCTCCAATCAGTATGTTTGATGGACCTTGCTCAAAAGCCCAGCTAACTAAGAAGGAAACAAATGTACTGGTCTGAATTTAAGGAAATGTTGTACCCTTTTCTTCATCATTATCAGTCTAGAGCCTGACCCACAGAAGTGACCATCTGCTTCCCAGAAGATGACCAGGGAGGGCAACCTAACTCTCAGAACAGATGAGGCAATCCCTACCGTCTTTTGTGATTCATGATCCCAGATCCCTGCGTTCGGGATTGCTCAGCCACTAGATGTCTCTGTGCACTGCAGGGCAAAGCAGAGAAGAGGAACTTCAGGACAAATCCAAAGAAAAAGCTGAATGCAAGCGGCATGGAAGCCTCCCTGTTTGTGTGTCAGATTTTTACCCCGACTGATGTAGCAATGGAATGATTTTCACTTGCTGACAGACTGTATAATTGTAAGCATACCTCAAGGAACATGCTCATTGCATGTCCTGTCTTGAATTATTGAGTTGTAACTTGGGAATATCCACAGAAAAAAATGGGAAGAAAATTCCTGGGTCTCTGAAGGAGCAGATTTATACTTGAGTTTCTCCCAAAAGAACCTTTTCTACACTAACCGGCTTTGATTCATGGACTGCCCATCCCAGAGAAGAAGGAAAGTCTACAATAAAGGCTCATATTTATTCTTTCCATTGCATAGGTCACCAAAGGACAGCTCCCTCACATCTTTTCCCTATGTTAGTTCTGCCATGTGCACTTGCATACTCTGTTATTTTTCAACAATATTGTTGTGTTCAGGACTTGTATTTAGCTCATCAGCACTTTGGGGCATGTAAGGTCAAGAGTTGTAAAAATAGGCTGTGCAAATCTGATGATGTCTGCAACAAATGCCAGCCTGTCACCTGACTGCGGAGGTAGAAATCAATAGATGAGGAATGTGTTTGAGCAGACTTAGGAATCTTTTGTCTTTGTCCTGGCAAACAACCTCTTTGGTTTGTGAGAGCAGAGGCTGCACCAACCACACAAGTGCTGGGAACCGACATTGCAAACACAAAGTTTTTTAGGTTTTTTTTTCCCTAAAACACAATCATTGTACTATAGACACAGCTCCTTGCATTGCTGGTATCAGAGCTAGGCTGCCAAGCTGGGCTAAAGCAAAGACTTGAACGGCTACAGGATGCAGACACAATTGTAGATGTCAGCTTGGAAATGCTCTTTCAAATTACTTAATTTTTAGAAGACAAGAACAAGATAGATGTGTCAAACTGGGCAGGCATGGAAGGAAAGCTACATAAATCACATTTTTGACAGTTCACCCGGAGACCTCATCCCCATTTTATGTTCTTAATTCTAGATTGCTTGTAAGCACACAAGCCAGCACACGATGGGCTTGATCTGCAAACATCAAGGCAGAGTATTTGCAGGCAGAGGTTCTCTGGTGGTATTAGGACCATCACACTATTTCATAGAAAGATTTACATGTGTCAGTGAGGCAATTAAAGCATCAAACAAAAAAAAGCATCAAATAAGCTGGTACTTTAAAAGATACTTCCAATAGTATATCTTATTACTCATCACTGACTCAGCTTGATAATGTAAAGTCAATGAGAGAAGCTGCCAGCATTCCTTTGTGTTATAATCATTAAAAAGCAACCGCCAGTGTTCCCACACTTTCAACTTTTGCAAAACTGTTGCTCTTTGCCCTGTACCACATCTGTGTTTGCATAACCAAGTGGTGTACAGCTTGTCAACACCTCTTTATGCCTTACCTTCCTCCCTCCAGGGTTTTGTTTATGTGTCATCAGAGCAAATCCACTTCTGAGGATTAGAACCTCCTACTCCATGGTGTACAAAAGGGATCAATAATTGCCATATTAATTCTCAAGCATGAGCTCTGAAGGAATAAAGGAAAAAGGCCTGTACAATCAAATCCAATTTTAGGAGAAACAACTGGGCTAATTGCTTCACACCCTGAACTGCGGGAGTTCCTTTCTCATTTTATTTGGTGTTGAGTAAAACCACCTAGTATGTAGGCAGGCAGGAAGAAGACATCCATGCTTAACCTCTAGCCAGGATCTCTGCAAATCCAGCACTGATTTCCTCATTACCATTAACATACGTGTTTCAGTGACCTCAGGCTCAAGCCACAGAGTGTAGAAACATGCCACCACTGCTACCCAGAGAATTTGTGCCATGTGTGCCTTTGGTCGAGTTGTGGTGCCTAGGGCCATGTTCCGTCACCTCTTTTGCAACTAAGTCCCTGTATTCTCCTATTGGCATCAATCAACAACTCTCTGACCTGTGCCTTGCTTACATCTACTGAATCATCTCCCACTTAGGAGGCAGAGAGACTGCAATTAATTGAGTCCACCTGTAGAAACAGCCTTTAGGTCTAAAGTTATGACCAGGTCCTGTATTCAGTACTGTGTGATACTGGAGGTAGTGAAAAATCTGTTCAGCTTCTTGTGCTGAAAGTTGCTGACGTGTTTCAACTTTTTCTCCTATGCGTGCTCAGGACCTGGCAGATTTCCTCTAATAGGCGTCTAAATTGTTGCAGCTCAGAAGCAGACAATGAGGCTCTGACACGGCTCCTCAGTGAGGCCAGATTCATTAGATGTGCTGAGACTATGCTTAATACTCATAGCATCAAAACAACACTCACTCTTCTGACTCCTGCATACATCAGGACATTTAAAGACCAGACTCTAGTGCCTGTCCAGGCATATACCTTCACCTGCTGTTTCCCAGAAATTAGACAGATGACCACTTAGTGTCTTTCAGAAATGAATCACACCTATAAATGTTCAGTAAACTCACTCCATGTGCAATGAAGATCTATAAGCTCCTCCACTAAACACCAAAATGATATGGGGAGTCCTAGGTGCCCAGCATAAGGGGCATGAATCATCCTGAGTGATCAGATATCTGTTAACTTTATCTCATTTTAATTTGATGTTCATGGCAAAGCACTTTGAACATGGATTTTATCCCTCAATTAAAAATTGTAGCACCTTGTTCATGCATTAGAATTTTTGCATCAATTCCTTGCTTAGTAAGTGCATGAAATTTGTGATGTCTTCCTCAAACCTCACATTCTGAACTACCTTTTACAGAAAATTTCCCTTGACAGCTCAACTATAGCTACTGTTCAGCAGTACTACCTACTTCAACAGCAAGCAGGAATTTTCTGGTCTTGCTTTCTAAATGCCATTGCAACTCCTCCCTAAATTTCCTTTTTTGATGTAACATAGCATATTTGCATAAAATTGAGGAACTGATCCAAATCCTCCTCTTACCATTTCAAAGCTACTGTCCTCCATTAGGCTGGACTGGTGTAAATGAGAAAAAGAATCTTATGCAATAAGGTAGATCAGTATAATTATATATCCACTGTATAATACCACCAGAAGCCAACTAGCTGTGATTGTGCCTGGTCAAGTCCATGGTAAGCTTGGACTCGGCATCATACCAACACTGTCAGGCATCTTCTCCATTGATTCATGGACTGCTGACTAGGACAAAGCCAGAACTTGCTCTCATGTCTGTAACTGATTCTAGTAGATACTTCCTAAAGGTGGAATTCAGACAAGATTCTAATACAAATGAGGTCACAGTGTGTCTCTTACACTTTTAGAATCATAGAATGGTTTATGTTGAATGGCTTACCAGTACCAAATAGAGGCTTACAAGACAGAGGAGAAGGGACTCTTTATCAGCGAGTACAGTGATAGAATAAGGTTAAGATAAGTTAAGTTAGAGGAGTGATTCATAGAATCCTAGAATGGTTTAATTGGAAGGGACCTTAATGATAATCTAGTTCCAACACTCCTGCCACAGGCAGGGACATCTCCTGCTAGATCAGGTTGCTCAGTGCTTTGTCCAGCATGGCCTAAAACACCTCCAAAGAGGGGATATCCACAACCTCTCTGGGCAACCTATGTTCAGACCAGTGTCTCAGCATTTTCACAATAAAGAATTTCTTTCTTATATCTAGCCTAAATCTCCCCTCTTCCAATTTACATCCATTATTCCTAGCTCTTCCATATCCTACTAAAAAGTCCTACCCCTGCCTCTATGTAGGCCCCCTTCAGGTACTGATAAGCTACTATGGGGTCCTTCCTGAGCCTTTTCTTCTCCAGACTGAACAACCCTAACTCCTTCAGCATGTCCTCATAAGTGAGGTTCTCTAGCCCTTTGATCATCTTCATGGCACTCCTCTGGACCCTCTCCATCTTCCCAGAGCCCTCACTTCTGCAGACTGAACAGCTACAACTCTCTCAGCCTGTCTCCATAGGAAAGGTGCTCCAGCTCTCTGATTTTCTTCATGGTCCTCCTCTGGACACCCTTCAACAGCGAGTTCTGAGACATGGAGTCTCGTAACAGCTGAGTAAAGTGGTAGAATCATCTCCCTTCAAGCTGCTGAGAGTCAGGCTGGGAGGCAAGCTAAATACAGAAATAATAGTTACAAACCTAAAATGGCCATTTTGTTCTGTAAATCAGGAGAATTCCTTTGTTTAGTAATCAAGAGACAGGGCAAGTGGCTGAAGCAGTTGTGTTTCTCCACATTCCTTGAAACAGGTCAGCATGGTTGATGTCTGAAGACTGTCACACAAGCAACATTCAAATTTCTGGAACAAGAGAGGCCAGTTGCACTCTCACTGAACAAATGCTCATGTCACTATTCAATATGTAAAGAGTAGCAGCACATGGGCTGAGTGTAAAGCACTAAATGCTCCAGTTTTATTTCCTAGAGGAAAGTAAATTGAATGTTAGATCTCTTTACCCATCCAACAGCGACAGGATTTCATGACTGAACTACTTTATTGTACAATATTCCCTTGACTACATTACTTTGTGCCCTCAACAATTAGTCATTAATTTCAGACTGCAAGCATAGTTCAGATTGATCTTGGTTAGTCATATTCATGCTACATTAATGCTCAATTCAACCGCATATTTCAAAATGCTGAATAATACAAACAATAGATATTAACTTATGATAGTGTATGGTAGAAGATCATGTATAAGTACTGTGACAAAATAAGCCAGTCTTGATGAAAACTAAAATCTAGATTGAGGAATCATAGGACTGTAGATAAAGGTTTATACTCTGATAAAACATTTGCATTTATTTTCAAATACATTAAAATAAGATGACTTCTGTAAATGAGCAAATTGATCAAGCCTACAAAGCTTGGATCTACATGATTTTTCTCACTTAAAATAGATGTTATTTACTCAAAAATGTTCTCATAGACTGTGACCTGGGAAATCCAGTACTGTGCTCTGTATGCTTCTACTGTCTACTTGCATCTGAGATTGACTGGATTTCAAATTCAATCTCTTTTGAAGACATTTTCAGCCAATAGTTATTTACCAGAGTTATGGCTCAGTAGAGAGTCTGGTCTTTGAAAACACTGTATATATGTATTTGAATTTGTTCAAAATTTTAAAAATACACCACAGTTAGGCTAAAACCATGTACCATGACAGCTTCTAGAGGTTCAATTACTGCTATCTACAGTTTTGGTGTTGGTGAAATGTTTGTTTGCAGTAAACAGATTAATCAATTCATTAAGTACAACTAAATTATCTTACTTCCACGTAACTTCAGTCTTTTCTACTGTATTCCCTGTATCCTGTTAATTCAGGATGTTGGCTTGATGTGCTATAGCATGACATAATTTGTCGTGACACTATCAAATGCACTATAGCAAAATAAGAAGGTGGGGAAAGGAGGGCTCACATGATGATGACATAGTTATTTCAGAGAGCAAATTGCTGTGGGCAAAGTCTAATATACTTTCATTAACCACAAGCATGAATACCTTGCATGTTATCTGCTGGTCAGGCAATGAGGATTTCTTGAGGGAAGACATCTAGTCTAGTGGCTGGAGGAGTGGGCTAAGTTTGGTTTTCAGATCTCTGCTTACAGTGACCTCACATAACCCTTTTGTATTCACTCTGATAAGCATGAAGCACTGACAGAAATTACTAAACCATCTTTTTTTGGGAGTATTAGCAGGATTGACTCATTCATATGAACGTTACCTGTGAGGTTTTAGAACATAACAAGCTACTTATGGAATGCATGAACATATCAATAGCAATGTCAGGGAGCAGGAAGAGAAGGACTTCTCCATAAGGAAGGAGGAGACAGAACTCAGAGTGACCTTGGAACAGCTTGTGTTTTCCCCCACAATATCTGAACAAAGCAGGCAGAGCCAAGTGCTGTCAGCAGGGTCTACTCACTTCCCCAGACAAGACAAAGAGCACACCATGTTCAGAGTCTAACCAGAAGAAGGAAAACAAATGCAAATACAAGGTATACCCAGTGTCCATCTACATACACTTAGGCTATAACTCTAGTCAGTACTGGAGGACCAGACACAAACTTAAGCAGATCTCTTGGGTCAGTGGGCAGAGAAAATAGCTGTAAGTTTCAGGTACAGCTAAAGCCTTTTGCTGTAATTAGGGCCCTATCAGGGATCTCCTGGATCATCAAAACTAATCACTCATTATTAAAATGAGAGACACTCACGAATTCTATCTGAAAACTTGAGCTTGAAATGTTAGAAGTTTTTGCTCTGTTATTGATGAGAAACTGTCCCCAGGTCTCAAAGCTAGGCACATTTATTGTCACCTGAAGGTCATTTGTTCTCATTGTCTTTAGTTGAAATGTGTCTTTTTGAGCTCTCTGTCATTCCCACTCCTGTTTTGTTTTGTGGGACTTTAATTGAGAACAAGGGTATTGGTACATTCTTATCACTACTCAAAGACCTTATCTGCTGTATGGCACTAGCTCTTTTACAGCCATATCACAGCAGTGATACCTAATTATTCTGTGACTGAGTAGTGCACATGGCTCTTTTTTCTTTTCTGTCCTTTTCAATAGATGCTACCACAGTTTATTGTGGTATTTCTTGTGATTATTCACTAAGCACGTGACCCTGCACCTCACAGTTACACACACACCCATTTCTATTAACTCACTCATAAAAAGTATTCATTGTCTCCTGTATTCTGATCCTTTGCTGTACTGATGATGCCTCCCAACTTTGTGTCAATAGCTAATTTCATTTGCACACTCCTCCTGTTCATGCAGAAGTGGAAAATGAAAATCACAATGTGTGTCAAGAGCAATTCCTGATGTTTTGCATTAGTACCCTCTTGTCACGGAGTGAGTTGATAAATTCATTGAGGAATTCAGGTCAGAAGAGATTTCTAGAGGTCCATTAGTCCCCTATTCAAAGCAGCAACAATATAAAGGATGGATTGGGTTGCTGAGATCAATAAATTCCTTTTCAATATGCCCACAGTTATTTCATCTTCACCTAATTTCCTGTGAATTCTGAAACTTTAAAAATTGCTTTTTATCATCTTTCAAGTATTAAAAATAGTTCTCTTTGGGCACTATATTTAGAAGCTTACTGAAGTCCAAAAATCACAGCTTTGTACCACTTCATTTCTCTGGAAGTGAAATGTTTATGTTTACTTCCTTTATTGCTACTGTGAGGCTCTGGCCAGTCCAGTGGTATGGAGGTTTCTTTCACGTTCCCACTTTCTCTAGGGATTACTAGAATTCTTGAAATGGAAAGGATGGGCCTTTGAGATCTTAGGCTACTATAGTTTCTTTAATCAGATCATTTGAGATAAAGGTTTTATTCATATGCCTCTCAATAATTATTCTCCCTCCTTCCTACAAATGCTACAGTCATAAAATCTGTTCATCCACAAATGAAACTTCCTATTGCCATTCTGGAAACCAGCTTTTCCATTCTTGAGATTCTTTGTAAGTCAGCTGGAACCTACTCGGATCTTAACACCCACATGCAATGCTCTTATCCAAATACACCATTCCTCAGACTCCCCTGAAGTCAAACCTTTGGCAGAGCATTATGTACCTATTTCAGCAATGCAGGATCATTTGGGGGGAAATATCCATGCTCAGAAGTAAAAAAAGAGCCTTTCTGATCATGATCAGACAGAAACAGTTGATGGTGAGGTTTCTAGTTTGGACTGTGCATCCTGCTGACCACTGAAATATTTGCCAGTCCATCAGGCCAGTTCTCCCACTAGTTTAAACCACAGCTCCATTAAGGTTATGTCTTTCAGCTGCCAGGAAAAGGTACCACTAAATGCAGGCCAAACTGTAATTGCAGTGTATAGCTTGTAAGGGTTCAGACAGCTTGAAAGAACGAAGTGAGACCAGAAGACTTTCATCTCTAAGTCACCAATGCAATTAAATGTAGACTAAATCAATGATGATCAAAGAACTCTGAAAGTGCCTCATAACAAACTGGTGGTACAGGCTGCACTGCTTTACTTGAAGCTACAAGGGCAATATCTGAGTGTCAAAAGCTAGTCAGATTTAATCTTCCTTGGTGACATCAGGAGTAAATTTTCTTAAGATAAAGGTCATAACTATGTACAAAGTAGGTTTAATAATATCTATTAAATTATATAAGAACATGGCCATCTCCTTTTAGATACATATTCCAACTATATTTTTTATTCATTTACTTTCAAACTTGACATCAAATGCAGATTTCACAGATCACACATGAACCCCGTATTTGCCAGTACCACTCCCATTAATACTAGTGTTCTGCTTCTAGGAGTCTGATGCCAGCTTCTTTTATTTCCATTATTTTAACAGCTGCACAGTGGATCACAATTTCTTGGAGGCATCAGAGCCAGGAGTGGCTGTTGATGTCCAAGTCCCACTGCAATACCAATTTAGAATGATATGAGAATCAAGAGAAACAGGAATTTTGACTCTATAATAGGGTTGAGGCAGAGCAGAAGTATCCCCCAGTACAGTGGTAGGAAGTAAGCTTGTCGTTGATAAATCACCTGCTTGCTAAATGCCAAAATCAGGGAGGCAGGCAATATTCCCTAACAATGACAGCAGGTAATATGGAAAATATCTACAAATACAGTAAGAACTAATGCAAATTGGATGCAATCACAAATGGGGTAGCTATGGTCTGGTCGGTCAAGGCAGTATTTTTATCTGAATTGCGAGCAGACTGGAAATACAATTAACTTACTGTTTTATACAGGTACATCTAGAACACAGCTAGAGACATCTATGCACAAGCTTGTGTAAAATGGGAACTGTGAATCCATGTGGCCACAAGACAGGAGAGTAAGATTGTTTGAAAACTAGGTCTTAGGGTAGGCAAACAGGTGCAACAGAAAACTATGTCAGACATTTATTCACCTGATATTTTGTTCTAAATCAGATCGTACTGCCAACTAATAAGGTAAACACAGTACAGTTCAGTTAAGAAAGAATTAGGTTAAACCAGCTGTTCATTTACTTTCTCTGCGTCAGGAGCAGGAACTCGATGAGTTCCTTGAACTCGGCACTCTCTTTTCTTTCAGCTTTATATACTTGCCTTCACAATCTCCCTTCCTGCTCCCTTTCTTTTTTTTTCCCTGTATACTGCAGGCAATAACTGTGAAACTCTTTAATTTAACAATATGTTCTTTGTCCTGCAACTGTTCCTGTTTTGCAACCACATAGATTATATGTATGGGCCTGTAGGAATAGTCAAACAGTTAATAAGGGTAGGGTTTGGCATGCTTTAACTATGTACAAATTCTACAATCAAGTCCCAACAGGAAGGCACTGTATCTCCTGTGGTTCCCAGTCGTGACTAAAATATGTAAAATATCACCACTGGGAATGATACCTATTTCCCAGAGAGCCATAATACTAATTTTTTTCTCATCAATGAATCATTGAAGTGTGTTTTGTTTGTAGTTTTTGCCTTTTATTTTCCCATGTTTTCAGAAGTGACCCGTGGACCTGTTGTCCTTGTCAAATGTACAGAAGTGCTACTTCACGTCGCATTATACCTTTAATACAGTATAACTGAGATAAACCTGTATCAGATAACTGTATTAACTTCTGAAGTTAAATATCCACCTGCATGACTCCTTGGATCTTCTTTTTCCAGCACATGCCGCTTTTCCATTCACCTGGGTGTACATCCTTCAAGAAGGTAGAAATGCTCCACACAAAAGGCACCACAGCACCAGTGTACCCCAAACAGGATAAGAAGAGCAAGGATTTACTCTGCAAAGCAACTGTATGAACTCAAGAACTGATTCAGGCACTGTGTTGGGAACCAGAGTGAAACCCAGAGGTATGTCAACAATACCGAGAACATGAGAAGAACACAGTAAACACAAACCACTTTATTTGTATCTAATAAAGAAAACAGACATCAGTGTGAACATTTAGGGAGTAAGGAAGTAGTATCTTTGTGTAATTCCTTTTTAGGCAAACAAGGCATTTAAAACCCTTCATGTGGTCTTGGGCCTTGAACTTGATGACTTACTGAAGCACTTACTGAAGAAAAAAATTCAAATGTGATTTCTCTCCTTTTTAAAAATTGTCTTTTAGAGGTAGAAACTCAAAAGACTTGGAATTCTTGCTCTGACCTCAGAAGACCTTAAAAAGTAGTTATTTACTTAAACCACTGGAATGCACAGGAGCAAGTCTTCTCATGAGGTTCATGGCCAGCTGAAAACCAGAAGGTAAGAAAATCCAGTCAAATATTTTTAAACTCTACAAGTCAGAGACTTGAAGTCTTAAAGAAATGTGAGAAAGCTATTATTTGGCTATGCTTTTGCTCATATTAAATAGGAATGCAGATTCAAATTCAGCAAGGCCAGAGCCCCTCACATTTTCTGTCAGGGACCATCCAGTCTACTAACCAGGGTGAGACATGATTTTTCAAGGGAGGAAGTACTCTCCTGTGATGCCATGGCCTCTAACCCTGGCAGAACTTGGAGGAAAACCCTCCCTGATTTTCTCCATTAGCATTCAGCTAGCTTTACATTCATTGAAGCTCATTAAATTCCTGACCAGATTTTCAAATATACAGAACTATCCACCCTGAAAAACATAAGCCCCAAAGAGCAGACAATAATTCACTCTTCATTCTACTTTTGAAATAGCTCTCTAAAATAAACACTCTAAGGAGAGCAATGAGAGAAGAGGAGCAGTCTAGAGAAAATAGGGGGAAAAAAATAACACAAGGGTTAAAATGTGTGGGAGCAAGAAAGAGACACCTCATAATGAATGAGCCACCAGAAATGATGGTGCAATGCTGGTTTACCCTCCAGCCAAAGAGAAGGAGAAAAAAGTTCTCTTCTTCATAGCAGTAATTAGAGAGCCAAGCTCTCCCACTCCCCTTTTGCTTTAGGGATAAGTCCTGCTCACTATAGAAGTCTTCTCCAGGAGCTTACCAAGTCAGCACAGCCTTGGCAGTTTTGCTGCAGGAGGGAGGAAGAGGACAATTCAGGGTATGATGTATGCTGTTTTAAGCAGATTCTCTGCCCTCAGAAATGCAAAAGTTTGGACAGCATAATCAGCTCACTCATCCCCCTGTTATTTGAATGTGTTCGTCTGGTATGGGACATGTGCATATGCCATGTATCTCCTGAATCTTTGCCACCTGTGGGGAGACCAAGACTCTACCCCTGTGCTAAGCCCTTTTCCCCCTGGGCTTGGCAGAGGACTTGTATGTCTCTCATAATGAGTCTCTGAGAACTTAGAAAAATCAGCATCTATCTGCAGAGCCATATCTCCCAACTTCCCTTGACCTGCTGCCTAATTAAACTGCTTCACTCCTATGCCCCAGGTTGTCTAGGGTCATTAAGCCAGAGCTAGCTGCTTTTCTTGCCAAAAATGCATGCATCCATCTTATTCCTGCTCTTTCTTCAGATTCCTTCATGCCAGGGGACACAGACAGTAGCAGAAAGTTAGACCTGCTGGCTAATACAGTGTTGTAATCAGTGTGGACTATTGTTTCAGTTCAGTAGTGTTTAAAGAGTTAGTTTTCTTCTCATCAGACCTTATTTTCCTCTAGATAGATCTGTTGCACAGATAGGCACAATTGCCCAAAGCACCACAAGAGATAGGTAGATATTTTTACTGTCTTTTCAAGCCCTCAACCATCACTGGAGACAAGTGGTCACCGCTGTTACTGTTACTTACCCTGCTGAGCACAAGGATTGCATCAATACTCGTGACAGCCCACAGTCATCCATTACTCCTCTAGCAACAGTGTCTCAAGGGTATTTTCTGTACATCCACTTTGGTCACTCAAAGGTTCCAGTCATAGGAAGCACTGTCAGTAGGGATTTCCTTCTAGAAGGAAAATCAAAAGGCCTTAACCAAATTACAAACATAAACAGTAGACCTTATCTGCTTATATAATTTGGCTGTCTTCCAAATGCTTAGATGTAATATTCCCAACAGTTAGGGATATTATTATCTGTGAAGGGCCATGTACATTTATGGTGCTATATAAATGCATATTATTAATTAATAACTACAATACTTAGTGCCAGTTTATGGGAGTAGCAGCACACAATGGGTTTTTTCTCAGCCTATAATACAATCAGCAACACCAGCAGACCACAACCAAAGTCCTCTTCGGATAAGCCGCTGTATGGATGGGATAGCTTTCCCTCTCTTCTTGTCTATCTCTCACTGCTTCTCAATCATCAGGTTCTGTGCCATTGCTGTTCCTGTTTCTTGAGAGCTGAGCCCCAGTCGGTGGCCACAAGAGCCCGGATGTTAGGTGTGCTTAGCCCCAATACCTGACTCAGTGCCAACACCTACGGGTTCTCCCTGAAGCAAGTTATGATCCGTGGCATATGCAGTGATCAGAAATTATTGTTTATTTAGTACTAGGAACAAAGCATTTAGAGACAAAAGGAATTCAGAACAACAAGCAGGCAACACATGTCTATCTTGTTTTAAAATCTTTCTATCCCCCAAGGGCACTGCAAAGTAGACTTCACATCTCTAGAAATATGCTCTTCATCCAACCAATACCCATCACAGGAGTCAGTCCTTTAAGGCAGCAAGCCACAAAATTTGAAACATATCCTTAGACTCACACTCACCCTTAGCATTCAGAGCAAAGCACTTCATTCTTCAAGTGTATTGGTGATAATCAACAATCCATTGTATTGATGTGTTAATGCATTAATGGAATTTGATTCTGCCTGGTGAAGTCAGGGGTGAAATGCTGAACTCATGTAAATGTCTTATTGACTGACAACAGATTTGCAGTCTGGAAAGTATTGCACAGAGCACAAATTCATTTGCTAGATTTCAAAATATTTACTTTTTCTACCACTTGTCTTCACCTGAGCTGTGCAACTTATTTCCTCCTACCATCTACTTTCATCTGTTTTATAAACTGACTGGCAATGAATCATCAACCAAGTTCTCACCTCATACGATGTCCTAGATAAGAGATCCTACACTAAGCAAGACAATGAGGGAGACCATGCTGAGAGATCTTCCTCACATACTGAAGTTCAAAATCATATATTTTAGTGACCTGACATTGCAGAGGTCCCTCCTAAGTACTGACTTCCCATTTTTCCAGGCTACTCATCCTGCTCACACCAGGATTTTCCTTGTAATACACAGAAAAGCCAACTATTCACTGAATAGTGCTTCTTCACAAACAGCCATTTCAAACTGCAACAGCCCCTGAGGGAGGCTCTCATGGTAAAGCAGGTGATGGAGCAAAACCTCAGAGAAGACTTTTAACTAATATCATGGAATTTGACCATAGAGTCAATAAAAGGTGGAGAAGGAAGAGGGAAATTCAGAATGAATTTCAGAGGTATGTAATGAAAAGGGTAAAGGGACTGCTGAGAGGAGCAGAGAATGCGTTGTGTTGTCAAAGTTGTTGTCAAAGCTTGCTGATGGTCCCAGCTCTGCAACATTTCCCTGTAGCATGGGAGACTTGCACACTCCTTCCTCCCTCTACCACCACGCTCGGTGGCCTTTCTGATGACCCTTGTTCCTCTACAACCTCTCCTCCTTGACACTGTTCCTCTTGGATGGTTTGTTTCCCCCTCAGGCCCAAGACTGTATTCTTGGCATCTGAATAATGATTTCATGCCCTTGGGATCAGTCCCTCATCAGGCACTACCTGTTTAAGTGCAGAAGAAAAGGGAGGGAAAGTAAGATGTGTATAATGAATCACAACAAACTCGTGGGATTCTGATTGTGTAAATAAGAGGAGTGTTTAATCAACAAAGTGCGTAAATTATGGCACCATGGCAAATTGAAGAGGATGGATGAATCTTTGCTTAATCCCTGAGTAACCTAGATTTATTCTGGAACAAAATGTCTCCCTAGCATTTTCAGCTGGGGGTAATATTTGTTAAGTCATGAGATGTCATGTAGATTGTATGATGGAGTTGCGTAAGACAACTTCCATGGAGTCAGCTTTCTCTGAGGTGTTATGCATACATGCCAGACGAACTAGATGAAAGATAGATTTTTAAGATCTTCTACCTCCTGTAATGGTAAACGTTAACATCTATCAGATTGATCATTAATATAATATAATTACATATAATCATGATGTTATATAAATACTGCAAATAAAATTCTGGGGAGAGCCAGAAAGATGGGAAGTAAGAGTCACAGAAACTTCTGTAGCAAATACCAATAAGCATTGCACTGTGCATTAAAAAGATCTTGGGGCAGAGGGACATTTATTTTTAGGTAAGCATGAAAAACATCTAGTTTTTAGAGATTCCCTTCAAGTATCACAGAATCACAGAATCACCCGGGTTGGAAGGGACCCCAAGGATCATGTAACTCCAACCCCCCTGTCTAGCAGGGCCACCTAACAAACACATCTACTAGATGAGGTTGCCCAGGGCCTCGTCCAGCCTGGACAGTTGTATTTTTTTAGTTTGCTCCACATAACAGGATTTGTGGGAAAACGGTAGAAACAATAGACAAGATTTTTACAGTAAATCTTCTCAAGAAGAAACATGAGAAAATAAAACCCCACTTTTTTCAGAAGAAAACAAATAAAAATAGGGAACTCAAATAGTCAGAAAAAGCAGCAATTTCCTGACTTACCTTGCAGTGTCAGATTGTGAGCTGCGCAGTGTAACCACAAGACAGAGTGGCTTAAGGAGTGGTTTTGCTAGGATCTCTTAGGGTGTGTTTAGATGGCATAATGTGATTCCAACCCATTTCTCAGATGCTTGAGCATATTTGTCCTGGCCACCCTATGCTAATCAACTATAGGCCCAAATAATAGATATTGGATAATCCAGATTACTATTCTCTTGAAAGAAGATGAGATTTCTTTAAAATAAATTTGACATGCATAAAGCTTACCTCTGATTGTAGTCAGCAAAAAGTGCCCAAGACTAGTCAGCAAGTATTCTAGAGACACAGTATTCAGAAAAGATAATAATTCTCTTTGAGTTAGTAGTCAAAATTCAACCTATGCTTTGGAAATATGGCAAAGAAAATGAAGGGAAAAAAAGAGTCTGAAGCCATACTTTTCAGTGGTGCCCAGCAACAAGGGGAAATGGGCTCAAGTTGGAATATTCCCTACAGGTGGAGGAAAAGAAGTGGTTTTGTTCATTTATAGCTCAAAAATATATAGATTTAGAAGCTGAATCCTGTTTCTGTAAATCAAAGACCTCTCATTTTGACTATACTACAGTGGCTGAAATGCTCTTTTTGGAGGTTTACAAAAATTAGTCACTTTCAGGCTCATTATCAAAGTAACTCAATCTGCATGCATTTTAATCCTCAGCCTCTTGTGAAGTTTTCCTATATGCCTCAGAGATATTGTACCTCAAGAATAAATCACAGAGGTCTTGCACCTAGAGATATTCCTCACAACATTGTATGTGGAGCAGTACTAGGGTGGCAAAAAGAGGAGCAAGGATTGAGTGGGAGAAGGGGGGTCAGAGACTGGACAGCTACCCAGCATGGGGTCAGAAAGAGGAGGCTATTGGGTACAGATCCCTTTATGGGTAAATTTATTTTATTCCTTACACACCTATTACATAAGCTGATGCTGACTAAAAGAAGACCTTTTGGTTTGTCTGGTTTTACTTAGCTATTACAGATAACCAAAGTTCTATGTGTGGAAATGCCATTACTGTTAACTTTGTTCTGTGTGCAATGTTGTACTAAGTGCTCTTAGGCTGGTGGTTTGCAAAGATTAGATGCATCTCTGGATATGTAAAACTCTATACAGGGTATCTATCCCTTCCTTAAAGATAGAATTATGTTGGTAGTTGACTGTCTGGCTATAACCTAAATCTTGACTTCTCCCATGTGAAGTGTATCATCCCTGCTATTTAGTATACCTGATTTTGTTAACTCACTCCAGCCCAGAGTTCCCCAATGGCCTAGAGACTCTACCTGTGAACTTCCACCAACCTACCCACAAACTGTCATCTTGATAAATTTAACACGCCACAAACAGAGAAAATTATGTCATGGCTTATGGTAAGGCATTTCAGCATGCAAACAGTGTCCTAAAGATGTGTTGTCTTCCAAAAGCATAAATATGGGTGTTTCTTCCAACTCTGTCTATTGGAATATCCACCTAGAAAAATACCTGTTATCACATAAATACACACATTTCTCTGACACAGAAAATGTTCCTATCTTGCTTGCCTTTTCACAGGCAGAGGATTTTAGCCTTCATTTCTACCATGTATGTTCCTTTACTCTCTCTACTGCTTAATAGATTAGTCAATCAATCTCTGCTTATCTATTTTCTAGATTTAAGGGTAGAATAAAGAAGTCCTGTGGTATCTCTCTGACATACGTATCCTGTGAAAAGCATCTCCATTCCTACAGATATATTCTTAGGCATGTCTTGAAGGATTTCCCTCCCTTTTTCCACCAAAATACCTTCTTCAGGAAACAGTGAACCCGATATACCTCTAATACATTATTTGTTTTCACAGCACTTTTGCAATTCACAGGTTATTATTTTTCCTCCACTTAAAATGTAAATATACCCTACAGTGAAGATAAACAGTTGCTTTTCACCACTATGCCTCCTGTTTTAATGCCACTCTTCTCAGCAATATGGTAGCTCCTGCATTAGCATCTTGTGCAAAGTTAATGAATGGACTGCCTTAGGTAGACAGCACTGATGTCTTCTGCTACAGTGAAGTCCATAAGAAACGCCTGGGACTGGTCTACTCTGAGCTGAAGTTCACATGCTTTCCTGCCCTGAAGTTTCTGTAGATATTTCATTTTATCTTTCAAGTCTTGACTACCAAATCTCAACTCAATCACTAGAAAAATCACCATGGGCTCATGTTTCATTTGACTGTAAAATTAAAAACAGCCTTGTGCTAATTCTGTGTCTCTCTTTATTTTCTGTCACGGACTAGTTTTGGGTTTCAGTGTAATCCATTTTGTCATGAAGAGATCCACTAAAATTTTCCTCCAAACAGCTCTTCAACATTAAAGTTGCCACCTCTTCTACAGTTAAGTTTTCCTTTGTGAGTCTAATGCTAAAAGATCCTCCCCGTCCCAGTTTTTTTATACTCTTTTAATTTTTGTAGAGCAATTTCACACATATCCTCCTCCACTCAAATTAACTATGAACTGTTAAATGTAGCAAGGATACCCAGGCCTGATCTTGTGAGAAAAGAGCTTTCTTTTTGATTGAACCTCTTTTGCTTGACTCCTCATTCACACATAGACAGGCAAGTATCGTCTTCTTGTGACCCAGGTCTGTAGAAATGTTATCAACTCTTACAAGTTTCCCCATTCTAATCCTTGTACGTGGGACAAAAACCTTTGAAGGTACAATTCACAACCCAGCAGCAGCCACTTAAACCTTATATTTTTTATTTTGAAGTTTGCTCAATCTTCACCAAGCCCACACTACCTCAAGTCAAGAGAGTCTAGAGAAGAAGGGTTAGCATCTATAGTATCACATTGTGATTATTGCATTTGAAACATAAATTATTTTTTTAAAATACCTGAATTATTGCAGTGCAAAAGAGGCAGCCCTTAGGTGACAACCTTAGGAAATAATTATAAGGTTGGCAGTCAACAAGATAAAAATAGTCTCAGACAGCTTGTTTATATCCAGACAGAAGTCAATTCAAGTGAACAAGCACATTAAAAATCATCATCTTGCACAGACCACAAGTAGAATCTCTGCTGTTTCATCACAACAGAAAGAGGGAAGAAGGGGCCTGAGGAGTCAACTGATACAAAACTGCTTTGGGCAATGCATTTGAAACCAAGGTTACGCAATGTTCCATTTCTGAACAGTGTTATTTTTTGTTTGTTTAAATAAATAATTGCCAAATTTTAGCCCTGCCGGAGAGCAGCATGCAAAAAAACCCTCCCAAACCCAGCTCCAAAGGAGAGGCTAGATTTCAATCTATCACTATATCCCTAACAGTGAGTGATGTTCTTGTAAAACATTCCCTTCCTTCTAGTCTCTGTTTGATGTTGTCCAAAGTGCTCATAGCACTTGGATCCTTTTTGGAACCACAGGGTGTTTACTGTGCCAACCACGGGAATGCATTTAGTTATGAATTTCCCTGCCCATTTATAGAAAATATGTATACTGTCTGTTCTTGTAACGTTAACAGGCTTCCTTAATAAATTAAAAAATAAATGTGGAAAAACAAAGCATTATCCTTCAATGACTTAATAAGATTTTGCATCATCATCACCATTATTATTATTATTCATGTATCCCAGCAACAGAATAATAAAATTACACAGATGTGAGCAATTCACACACCTTTGATTAAGGATGTGTCAGCACTTTCTCTCATGAATCCCTCTTTTTGGTGCAATGAGAAGGAGTGGGAAAGAGATAAAAATCACCTGCTGTAATTCTTTGTGTGCTGCTCCCTGCCCAATGATGTTCTAACAGAGGAGGTGACTCTTTATTAATCCAGCTTTACAGAATAAATTAGCCTGAAACATTAACGATCTTGATTTTTAGAACTGTCTTTGCATTTCATTTGCAGGCTTCAGTGACTGCCTGATGGGTCAGTTAGTTTTCTAGCTGCCTGTCTGAGGGCACATTTACTGATGTCGTGTGCTAATTTGTGTAAGGCAGCATGCTTTAGAAGTGCTACCAGAATTGCACACATAATCACCCATATGCATCCAAACCCAGGACAGAATATATCCTTCTGAGCAGACTCAGACAATTTAAACCACTGGTGCTCTACATAAACTGTAACAAAAAACCAGTATATGTAGAAGTTAATCTGCAGTAGGATCTGAGCTACACCATCCATCTTCAGTTGCCTGACATATCTCCCCTAATGTCTCAGAAGAAGGTAATTGGCCCTAGTAGGATAGTTCAGACACCTAGACTTCCTAATACAAGCAAGAACAAGATCAGACAGCACCTGAGGGCAATTCAGGGCTCCTAGGTGCTAAGCCAGGAGTTTTCTTGGTGTCTTGAGTAGGAAATGGTTCCAGTGATGAGAGGAGGAGGCAGACAAAAGTTTCATCCTTCTGTGGCCTTAACCCAGACCATGTAGTGAAAGCTCTCAAGCATCAAGGCTTCTTCTTTGTGAAAAACAAAAATGTAATAAAATAACTTGAAGAGGAGACTTTGGGTTTTGTAAGGCAGCCTAATGATTAAAGTGTGCTCCTGGGAACAGAGAATTCCAGGCCTTCCTCAGCCTCAGGAACTTCAGACCTTAGTTTCTCACCTCTCCAAGGCATGGGCTAGCCACTAGCCTTCAAAGCAGGCTAGTGACTGCTTCCAATTCTCCTGTCCACTTTGGCCCAGCTAGCACATCCAAAGTGGTAATATGAATATAGTAAGCAAGAGAGTGTGACCCTGCTGACATGTGGGTGAAGCATGTTACTGAGAGAATAAAAACCTGATTTAGGCTTGCTATGTTCTGGCTCACCTACATATTTTCTACTAGATAGCCTGTCAATAAAGTCTGTGAGTAATCTGGGCTGTGAGTCAGAGCAGTCTTGTTGATTGACAAACCCAGTTTACTGCTCATGGAATAAGATATGTTGCAAGGCAAGTAAGGGTAACCAGTAGCTTGTCTGTTGGCATTTAGTGTTTGTATTCAACTCTAGTGGTAACAGAAAAAAAGCCTATGTCTATGCCAGCAAGTAAAACAGTCCCATGGAGCATTGCAGGAAAGCAGAATTCAATCATCTCTACCATTTAATCGTGGAATGGCTCCCAGCACATTTCTGGCTCATGATAATTAACACATTCCTGAACAATGGCCCTGGAGTTAACACAGCCCACTGCCCACTCCCAGGCAGGCAGCTTGGATGCAGCCATCCACTATTTTAGAAAGCAAAAGAATTTAATAACAGAAGATCTGTGCCAGAGAAGGGCTGTAGGCATGCTTTTAGTACTAGAAGTGTTTCAGGAGGAGATTCAGTGCACTCAATCTGTACCAACAATTAAGAGATTGTCTCTGAAGAAAAAGAGACTCTGTCCTAAGCCATCTCCAATTCAACTGTATTCTGGTATTTCTTAACTTACAGACGGCTCTTCAAAATATATTCCATATTCTGTATTTCAGTTATTCCTTGTTCTTGTGAAACAGTCATGCCGTGGTGAGAGCTGATGAAAGAGATACCAATGCAAAGGAAAACAGGGAAAATTCTAGACAGATACTGCCTCAGAAGAACACAATTCCAGAAGCTGCCCCACATACAATGCAGCCAGTAAGGATGGGCAGCTTAAAACCACAGTCTGAATTACTCTTCTGTGCTGAGCTGTGTGATCATTGCATATGCAATAGAGCTTGTGGGCAACACAGAGGAATTCTGGAAGTATTTTAAGCAGTGGTTTTCAGTTTATGGCTGTGATAGATACAGAGCTAATGAACAACACAGGGAAAGTGACCTTGTTAACTCTTTCATAGATGCTTATCTGGGATCTCTGTCAGAGGGGGAAGGCTGTTCCCTAAGCCTGTATGTAGATTTGTGTTGAACTCAGTTCCTAGGGGTAGCAGCAACAACAACAGTTTTTACTTGTGTACAGAAAGGAAAGCATTGGCACTTATTCTAAGTCCAGGAGCGGAGTCTCATTAAGGGAGCACATGTAGCTTGTTGGAGAAGGTCCAGAGGAGGGCTTCGAGGATGGTCAGAAAACTGATCACCTCACCTGTGGAGAGAGGCTGAGAGGGTTGTGGCTGTTCATCCTGGAGAGAAGGTGGCTCCAGAAAGACTTCATAGTAGCCTACCGGTACCTGAAGGGGACCGACAAGAAAGCCGTGGAAGGGCTGTTTGCCAGGGCATGTAGTGATAGGATAAGGAGCAATGGTTTTAAACTAGAGCAGGACAGACCTTAGGAAGTTCTTCATTCACCATGAGGGTGGTGAGGCACTGGAACAGGATGCCCAGAGAGGCAGCAGAGGACCCATCCCTGGAGAGAGTCAAGGCCATGCTTGATGAGGCTCTGAGCAACCTGGTCTAGTGCAAAGTGTCCCTGATTACTGCAGGGCATTTGGACTAGGTGACCATGGAAGATCCCTTCCCATTCAAGCCATTTTATGACTCTATAAGGAACAGGAGACAGAAAGGGCAGATAATTATATTCCTGCTTTGACAGGTATACATACACCTGTCCTCATTTTCAAGTGGGTTCCCCCTGGCCTGCATAAGCATTCTCTGATATATAGAGCTGGTGCCTTGCTCTAGCACAGCTTCCTAGGGAAAGGAATTCCAGAGCTCAGCTTACAAGTAGCAAAGCACAACACAGCTTCTCCTAAAGCAGGTCATTAAGGCACTGGACACAAATAATTGGACGCACAAGTGGATGCAGGGAGGAGAAGAAGGAGAACAGCACTTGGGAGCTGTCAAGGAAGTCTTCATGAGCTGTGAAGGGACTGCAGAACTCTAAGAACACTGCAGTGTTGGATTACCTGACCCAGACATCAGAGGTGACTTAAATACAGTTTCAAGTTTGAATCCTCCCAAACATTGTATTTCAACTGAAAACACATTATGTAACTGTTGTATATGTTCAGTCAGTGTAAAACATAATGCAGCAAGCACACAGCAACACAGACATTCTTCCCATTGCTTGTAATTTTAGTCCCAGTCTAGTAACTAAAGGGTCAGCTATTGATAGCTCCACTATAGTACTTTCATCTGAAAAGCAGCGTTTTCTAGCAACAGATATTGATCTGCTATATTTAATAGTAGTAGCAAACACAGAAAGAGTTCATGTATTTCAAACTCTTTCTGGATGTGTCAGACCAGTCCCAGGATACCTCCCCAAATGAAAAAGATGAATGTCCTGAAGCATATGATAGACTCATTTCCCATGCTAGGAAGATGCAATCTTCACTCAAAGAGGAAAAGGATTCTGTTTTCTTTGTTATTGTTCCAAATGACATAGTAACATATACCTGAATGCAGACAGTAATTGCGACTGATACCTATCAGGCTAAGTAACAATATACAGTAGGATTTGATGAAGCATGCAGGGAAGACAGTCATTTTGTTAAGAGCTAGGTGGTTACTAAAAATGCATACAATAATTTAGGATCAGGATTCTTGTCTCAATGTATGTCCTTCCAGATAACTGTGTTACAGAACTGTTAGTTGCACCTAGATTTGTGCAGGCTGGGGACTTTTTAATTCAAAATGTGAATTTAAATGTTTTGTGCAGTTGTCTCATAATTAGACTCAAACACATTTGCCTGTGTAATTGCTTAATAAAATCAAGTAACTAAATATCACTGGGGGAGAGCTGTTGTACAACTAAGATGTCTTGTTCTACCTGAAACAAAAGTTTTTGCTTCATTTTACTAATATTTTATTATGTTTTGTTTCCATTTTTCCACCTTCTAGTTTCTTTTAAACTCAAGATTTCCAAATATTTCCTGGCTTTTTACCCTAAATATGTATTTTGTTATTAGGCTGAAGCTAATCCATAGATTTAATTTGAAAATAATTTATGTAACTCTCCAGCAAGCTGTACTTTTTTGAGATGTACCTGCAAGCATCCTACATAGCCCTATCTGTGTCCCCGAGGTCTCTGCAGAGAGCACAGCTTCACAGGGCCTGGGACTGTTGAAGGTAGACTGACTGAGTCCACTGCTGCTTACATCATGAAGAAACAACCCCAAGGTATTATCATGATGTGCTGCAGCCATTGGGCGTGTTTTTCCCACAGAAAGGGCATCTGGCCAGATTCATCCCATTGTGGTGCTTGAGCAAATTCCCCTTTCTGAGGAACGAGCATGATAGTACATGTTTCTTCTCTCTCCTGTTATAAATGCCTACATTTCGCAACGAGTTCTGAATTATCTTCTAAAATTATACATGGCATCTCCCATCTGGCTCTGATGTCAGTGTGGCATATGTTTACCATGGGAACCTGAAGAACACTCTGAACTTCTACAAGGGGAAAATCAGTTTAATTCACTTTTAATGTCAAATCCACAGCAGTGTGAGTTCTGCAGGTGGCAGCCAGACAAAACAGCTGCTAATCTGTCTCCTGAAGTCCTGGATGCAGCTCCCCAAGCTTCACTGGGACCTGATCACCTGGGGCAACCCAAGAAGGATCCAAATCTCCCAAAGCTTTCTTTGCAGTCTGTCAGTCAACCCACCTACTACCAAACTCCCTACGGAGAGAGGAAACAAGACCAGACTTCCTGTGCTTCTTTGTCCCGTCAGTCTTCCTGAACCAGCAGGTAAACATTGCTAAAAATCTCAAATATATTTATATAGTGATGCTGAACTAAAACATTTTCACCATAGCTGCCACAAGCCCAAAGCAAGCTACGAAAAGGATTTCAGCAGTATTCACATAAAATAAACATTCTTTGAAATAAAAATTTTCAATGTAATGTTAGTAATTTTGGTATTTTTCGGTCATTTCAATCATCTGTTCTGCTTTTATTTTTACATCAACTAGGTAGATGCAGGTAGTCTTGACAGACAGAGATAGTTACTTAGACAAACTAGTCCCTCAAGTATTTCATCCCTCAAGTCGGTGATTTTGCCTGACTTCTGGTACATTCAAAATACTTAAATGAATAAGTAAAAAACTGTTTTGGTGTTTTCTTTCAACCTATTCCCTTGAAACAACAAATTTTTTTTCAAGGGCAGGGTCGAGCCCCTTTGTTTTTTTTCTATACAGCACCTGTTTCAATGGTGCTAGGTTCATGAAGAGGCTCCACTTCCTAATGGCTTCATCTACTATACGAGCATGTTAAAGTCATCGTCTTTCAGTGATTTTAACATATCTTGATACAGACTGTTCTATTATCATTTACTACTCCACCCTTGCAATAGCAGTGTATAATCTCATTTAAATAGGACTTTCTTAACCACAGGGTGCCAACATTTTAATGCAGAATATAGGGGATTAACCACATGAGGGAGAAAACAAGGTTTAAAGCACCAAAGATCATTATAGATAATTTTAGGACTGCCAGGAGTGAAGAACATCATAATATTAATAGGTAGAGACACTCACACTTTCATGTTATGCAGGCACTCATGTAGAAACAAGGTGTACGTATCTAAATATAGTAAATAATCCTTAAGTAGGCTCCCAATCCTGCAAGCTAGCAAACATGTCCAGCTCCTTACATTCACAAGTTAAGAGGGTTCCTCTCCTGTGCTGGCAGGTTATATTCAAAATCATGAAGGAGAAGAAAGAAAATAATGCAACAAAATTCTAGATTTTGTGCTATGAAAAATTTGTAAATTTTAGATTGACAGGCACAATATTCTATCTGCAATCAACTGAACAGATCCCACATATACAACAAGTCTTCTCTCAACTAATTCCAGATTGAGACTGGGATACAGTTGTGGAAGTAGTGGTGCTCTCAATTTTTTAAGTCTGCTTTACTATGATTCACAAAACACTTGAAAGTTCCCAGAAGTCTTCCCATAGTTAGAAGGAATTCAAACCCACTGCTAGATCAGGTTTTCTGTAATGTTTTGGAAGTAGCCTATTTATCTGCAGCCATCCTCCAAACAAGCCAAAAACCAATGAGATGGATACCAACTTAGGTCTTCTTTAAAAGTTTCCTCACGATGGACAATCTTCACTAATCTTGGGAAGCTCTTCTCTTGTTGAATTACTATTCCTGCTAAAAATATGCCCATTATTTTCAGTACAAATTTGTCTAGCTTCAGTATTTAGGCTTTGAATCCAATTAAACATGCTGAGACTAAACTACTGCCTTCAAACAACTGCTCCTCATGTTGCTCACCATAGTACATATTTGATCAGATGATACTGTAACCTTCCATGTATGAGCAGATGAAGTGTGCAGGGTATAAAATGTACTCATTAACCACTATTCACCTATTGTTAAAACAAGTTTTCAAAAAAACTAAACACAAATCCATCAAAACCTTCGCTAAGTCAGTTTGTGCTACATTGCTTGGTAATTTGCCAAGAATATGTTAACATACCTGCTCCCATATGAGCAATAACTCCTGTGATGGGAGTGTTTGAAATGTCCTGACAGGAAAACTTGAACTATGGCCAAAGGAAGCTTTCACTTCCAAAAAGACTGGGATTTGCGGGCTCCTGTGGTAGATTTAGTCACACACAGCAAGCCGTTCAGACTTGTCACCCATCAGATAATGAAAGCAAATAAGGACTTCCAATGAGTGCTGGGGCCAGCCACCAGCATTTGGCAGAGCATCTGAAACTCCTCTCAAGTTTCTCCTGGGATTGGAGGCAGGAGGTAGGTCCGCAGTGACGGTGTCGATTGGAATCCCATTGTTAAGTTGAACCTCATTTTTCAAAGCTCCCAGGAAATGCAAATAGGCACAAAGCAAAGCGAGGTGATTTGTGTTACGATCAACATTTGCATAACGCAGTTACACATGTCTGCGTGTATGGGTGTATAGCAAACACATCTAATAGTCTGTAATTATGCCTTGGAAAATTCACCAAGGAATTTCCAAAGAGTCTGACCTGGCAGAAAATGCAATCCCAGGAAATCTGTGGCAGTTTGCTGAGACAATCCCGACACGCACCGGAGTTGCATGGCTAGGAACTAGATTGGACGGATCAATCAGATGGGATTCTGCCTTTCCCCTGACTGAACAAGTGTGCAATAACTTCTTGGCACAGGTTCAAATTTAAGACTTGGTTTCCTCAGAAATGCCCATCCGCAACATTGACACTGACTTTCAAAAATGTCTCTGCCAGTAAAAATCAGCTGTTAAAATATTCCTGGAAAGTAAACCTAAAGTGGCACAACCATTAAATCCAAGAGAATTGATTAAAAAAGTGAACCTGGCAATGCCTTCTTTTACACAAAATGCTGAGAAGTTCTCACAAATAATTAAAAATTTTATTAGATCACTTGAAATTTTCTCAGCTTTCCATTCTGAAAAGAGATGCTAATTCTGTGTTTATGTGTCTACACTGCTTCTTAAAAACATGCTAGCACTAATTTGACAAAGCTGTAGTAAAATATTCTGCCTTTGAGGTGCTTTTCTGCAAATGCCTATCACTAATGACTTGAGTTCTGCCTCTGTGCAAGTCATTTGGGTCATAAAAGAATTTTAAAATGCACCAAATGAGTCACTTTCTGCTGATGTTGCAAAAGAATATCAATTAAAAGAAAGAAAAGAATTCTACCCTTGAACCTGCACCTTTTGATTTCTCTCTGTTTTAGTGCTTTGATGTAGAATAACCCAAGTTACTTCAGGACTGCTGTCTTCTCCCCATGATTTTCAGATTTCCAGGTTTTATTTCCATCAGGATATTATGTGATTATTCAAGCTTTATTACATTTGAGGGGTTTTTTTTAGGTTGCATGGTTGGTTCAGGGCTTATTTTCCTTGTCCTTTGTTTATTATATTTATTACCAGATACAGGCAAATTTGCTGTAATGCAACAGACAGGCATTTTGTGGATTCCTCTACTTGTGAGAATAAGTACCTATTTTGAATGACATCTTTTCACATCTTACCAGCCCAATGATCAGGTATAGGAAGTACATTCTGCTCTTGAAAGTGCAAGTGATGTGGCAGCAGATGTTTGTCAATATGGAAATAAAGAGAGAGGGGAGATACACAAGACAAAAATTCTTACTACCGTTAGTGATGCCTAGGATGTAGGAGGGAAACCTCAGTTCCCTGAAGGATGGGCTGTTAGGTGCAGGGCTAGAAACCAGTGATTTGATCCAGGGAAGCAGCTGTCTTCGTTATCTGTGGGCTCCTCCTTTGTTGCCGATGATTCTGAGACAGCCAGGACTTGTGAGTGCCAAAGTGATTGATGAGGAAAGACCCCCATCTCCTTTTTCTCGTGCAAATGCATTTAAACACTTTGCAGCATTCTATCGGCTAATGAGGAGATTACAACTGCCTTGAACCATTAAATGGGAAGATTACAGCTGACTTCATAATCTCTGAATTTTGAGGAGAAAAAAGCCAAATGTAATCATCACTGGTGTTTTGCCCTTGTCTTGGAAACATCATGTCTCTATTCACTGGAATTCTCTCTTTTTACATCTTTTCCAGGACAGACAGACTACAGAACATTTTTTCAATGCTCTACATGTTATGAAGAGTCAGATTCTTCCAGAAGTCCTCACAAAGAGTACTAAGACCCCTTTTTCCACGGTTTAATTCTGTTACCTGAGCCACTACTCTCTGTTTGTTCTTCCTCAAATTTCTGTGCTATCAAACTTCTGTATAAGCATGGAAAGTCTTCCTGTCTGGTAAAGACCGAACTACTCACATTATTTTTATGTTTAAACTCATTCGATGTGCCTAGACCAGTGACTGTGGAAACAAGCATCCTTTTGTTTAATTAGTCAACGTTAGGGCTTTATGTGTTTAGAAGTTGTACGTGTTTAAAGATAATGAAAGAGAAGAGTGTCTTGATAGACTAGCTTGGCTTCTTTGGGAATAGGGGCTCAGCAAATTTACTTTGATACAAAGTATGAAATTCATAATACAATGAACTGCACCTTTTCAGACTTTGACTTGGCAAAATTGGAGGAATTTATTATCTTCACTAGTAAGTTTTATTACATGTCTAAGACATGTACCACTGAGTGTCAGTGTCAGCAACATAGTTAAACGTATCAGAAAAAACACAGATGTACAAACATAAATACTCAGGAAATAAACGGAGTAGCAGTTCTTTACGCTAATGTAATCTCCTACTTCATAATATAATGTGAAATGCTGCTTAACTAAATGTGGTTTTTTTGTTGTGGAGTTTGTTTTTTTCTTCCTGTGAGTTTTGTGTATTAACCTTACCTTTAGCTGAATAGCATCTAAATCAAATGGCATTTGTTGTTGTTATTGCAAAGTCTGTTTTGATTTTCTTTTATATACTAGACACTTTCTCAAGAAGTTCAGGTAAATTTCAGCATGAAGAGGAATTCCCAGAGTAGAATGAACAGCACTAGATGAAAATACATAAAAACTTTGGGATGTCTGGTACACCCAACTCACAGCCAGAGAAGAATGATTGCCCATTGCCTGGAAAGGTTTGTTAGCACATTTCAAGTCAGAATGATTCACCTTCATTAACTTTTGCCCAGAGGGGAAGCCAGCACTGTTGAGCTGCAGTGGTGTTCTCCATGTAGGGATATATTTCTACAGTGCACAGAGGTGTAACTTGCTAGACTAGAAACCACAGGTTATGGCAGGCCAAACTCTCAGGTTATATCTCATTCTAATCAAAAGCATGATGGAAGTCCATGCAGATATACTCAACTGAGCTTTCAACATTTTTATCTGCCTTCAGAGTAACATTCAACCTGAGTTCTGTGAGATTTGGATAGATCTTTCCTCCAAACTCTCAAGTGCAAGACTTCTCCTGTAATACTTACGATGGGAGGTGCAATACCTCTTTCCTGGAAAATCTCCAGCCAAAATTTGCAGTCACAAAAGACTGAAGATTACAGATAGGCTCATGGATGCAAATAAGAGCCTCTCAAATATGTGATGCTACTCCTAATAAATTCAGACTCACCTTGAGTTCAGATGAAAGCTTCACCTTAGGGTGTTTATCCAAATTAAGTTCCAGTGACAGTTATTCAATGTCATAAGAGCTTTGCATTTACCTTTTATATTAAAAATGAGCAAATATCTTTTTTGAATATACCTTTTATGTTAGAAAAGATCTTCAAGATAGCAATGCTAATGACTGCAGCACCAGATCAAGGCCAGCTGACAGCATACATACAAGCACAGAAGAGCTGCAGTCTTTTTGAAAAAAAATTACAATGTAAACAGAGGTGGCAAACTTAATTGTGGGAGGAGAGCATTTACGAAGATGTAACCTGCAGGGCATTGCTGGACAAGTCAGGAACAGAGACAGTAAGAGTATAAGAACAAAATTCTTTAAAGTCAAACAGTTTTATGGTAGAGTTAGGATTTCAGCCCAAATGGAGCTAAAAAAAAAAGTGCATCCAGTATTTACTCCACTCTTTCAAAGACCTGAAGTGTAATTTTTTGTAATTAGTTAGTTCGTTATGCCTAAGTAGTCAAAGGCAAAGTAGAAGACTGTCAGTGGGTGACACAGAAAGAATCAGCAAGACAGCTGGTGTGCAGCTGGTGCAAGTCAATGTGTTCCTGTTGATTTCTACTTTGTTGCCCACAACTGTACCTGCCAAGGAGTTCAGCCAGCAAGGCCAACCCAGTGTTCAGTATTATCACCTTAAAATGGAAACTGTCTCAACTATGAGAGTATTTGAGAGCCTTCAGTTTTGTAATTTATATTTGAAACTTTAGTATTTCAGCTACAATTTCAAGCTCCTGGCGCAGTCCATAAGAATAAAAATCAGCAAAAAACCAAAAAGAAACTAGCATTTAAAATCTCCTGTGGAATTCCTGCATCTTGGCCTCATAAAGAAATGTAAGTGTCACAGACTGGAGAAATGGCAGCTGCATTGGTGAGACAGAGCATTACAGGAAAACAGTAGTAGCAATGGAAGCTTCTGCATGGAGTAGAAGAGTGCAGAAAGGTCACAGTTTGGTTTTGGCACCAGGAGTTCTCACCATAAAGGATGATGTCCTAAAGTTGAATCAGCTGCCCATGTAAGCAACTGGTTCCTTCTGCCCAAACACCTTTTGGGATCCTCTTTCTTTGTTGATAAAGCTTGAATTGGTCCAAGATTTTTAGGAAAACTGGAAAGAACTGCAGATCCTACTTTCTTAAGAAAACTTTCCTTAAAGCATCACCCAAATCTGATAGCAGAGTGCAGCTCTTAATGGAAACAACTTTTTACAGGAGGCCTTATAAAACATGCATTGATGTTGCATGTAGCCTGAAAAGCCAGGAACATCAGAGAGATGTGGCATTTAATTTAGCTTGTTTAAAGCTTAAAGAAGCAGTGTCAACTGCAGGTCTGGACCACCTGCAGCATTTGTCATTTTGTCCAGCTCAAACAAAGGAAGGAAGTATCGTGGTTCAATCAAAAGATTACTTCACTGATCTTCTGCTCATGAAACTATTTACTTAAATCTGCATTTCCAAACATGTCTGGTGTCATGCTCCATATTTCATTTAAATGCCAGAGCATAGTCTTTCCCAGCTATGTATCATATTTCTCCATGACTTCTGCCTTTGAGCAGAATTCTACCTGTTAGAAGAATGTTGAAATGTCCAACTCTGGGACACACATTTCCCACAACTATTTGAGCTCTCTTTCAGAGCAAAAGAGAAGAATTAATATCTTCGCAAGCCTTCTGAAGCCTAAGATACATATGCAATAAAAAAGATTGTTATATGGCAAGAGAAATGGAGTGTTTGACTATTCAGAGATCTCTGTATTCTAGAGTGTAGCAATTTTGCTCAGGATCAGGTGCCCTAGGGTATGTGGCTGCTGTGTAAAAAGCAACTCCACACCTTATGAAAGCATGTAACCCTGTATGACAAATGGGAAATTATTGCACAATAATTATATGCCCTTGCAAGACCTTATTACTGGTATCTATCGTTCCAAAATATATCTTCTAAGATTTCTATCAGGTGGCTCACACTGTAACAGTCTCTCAACTACTGGCCTATCATAAAAAACTTGCAATGTGATGTATTTCACTGGCCTTTATCCATAGGCTCTTTTTGAAGGATGTCAAAGCACCTGCAGAAGATGACCTTAGCTAGCTGTGAACAGGATGCAAAGATGGCCACAGGTGAGATTTTGGAGATCTACCTCCATATCTTCTCTTTCCTCTGTAACATTTAAATATTTCTGTTTGAACTTTCTTAGCTAGATCTGTTATTCCAGATAATGTCCTTTATACATCACTTCTCATGTACCTACAGCAAAGGTATCCTAAACTTAGTCATATAAATTGTCCTTACTGTGCTATGGATAAGAAATAGTAACAACTTCACCATCACTTGGAACTGCACCTACTTATGTCAAAGGGGTTCATCATCACTAGCCGATTAAAAAAGGTTGCTATGAATCAGAGGCAATGAAGTTGTTGAGGGGGAAGTGCTGACATGAGGAAAGCAAGTGATTAAGTATCATTAGGTATCTTTTATGATATCAGAACAGGCTCCCTGCCTGAGCCAGGTTAACTCCCACTTTCTCACTGATGCACTGGAGGTTATTTGCTGAGAGATTCAGCCATATGGCTTTCATTCATTACAACTCTTCATCCTTGCATGAACACTTCTCTTACCAGTCTGATATATCTAGCCAAGACATGCAGAAGGAACTGGCACAATTTGCCTGTGAACAATCTATTTCAAAACACTTAAAAGTATTTTGAATTCTTGTGAATTTGGGGGGCAGGAGGAAGGAGACATCGTGTTTTTTTCTTTATTGAAGTGGGCTTAGAATGATCTTACAAAGACGAAGGAAGAAGTATCACTTGGAAGGAGTGACAGCCATTATTCCATCCAAGAGAGATCTTTTCAGAAACATACACTGCAGCTCACGGGATTCACCAAGGATCAGGGTCTCATTGTGTTGGACACCATATGGAATCATGGAATTGTTTAGGTTGGAAATCTAACACTATGAAAACTACCACTAAACTATGTCCCTGAGCACTATATCGACATGTTTTTTAAATACCTTCAGAGGTGGTGACTTCCCTGGGCAGCCTGTTCCAATGTTTGATTACCCTTTCAGAGAAGAAACATTCCCTAGCTCATCTTGATGTAATTTTCTCTTGTCTTGCTTGCTTGCTACATGGGAGAAGAGACCAAGCCCCTTCTCTCCACAAATGCCCTCTAGGTACTTGCAGGGAGCAACCAGGTTTCCCTGAGTCTCCTTGCTAAACAATCCTATTTAATTCAGCAGCTCTTCATAACACTTGTGCTCTAGACCTCTCACCAGCTCACCAGCTTTGTTGACCTTCTTCACACTCACTTCAGCATCTCAGTGTCTTTGTTTTAGTCAGAGGCCCAAAACTGAACACAGCACTTGAGGTGTGGCCTCACCAGTGCTGAGTACAGGGGGATGATCACTTCCCTAGTCCTGATTGCTGAACTATTTCTAATGCAAGTCAGGATGCTGTTGGCCTTCTTGGCCACCTGGGTACACTGCTGGCTCATATTCAGACAGCAGTCAACCAACACCCCCAGGTGCTTTCCTGCCAGGCAGCTCTCCAGCCACTCTGCCTGCCTGGGGATTGTAGTGCTGCAGGGGGTCGTTGTGGCCCAGGTGAAGGACCCAGCACTTGGCCTTGTCGAATGTCACCCCATTTGCTTCGACCCATTTATCCAGCCCAGCCAGATCCCTCTTATCCTTGAGCAGATCAATATTCCTGCCCTATTTGGTGTTGTCTGCAAGATTACTGAGGGTGAACTCAATCCTCTCATCCAGATCATTGATAAAAAGATATCAGACAGAACTGGCCTCAGTACTGAGCTCTGGAGAGCACCTACTATGAGTGAAAATCAATTGGATTTCACTCCATTTACCACAAATCTTTGGGCCCAGCCATCTTGCTGGTTTTTTACCCAATAAAGCGCAAACACATCCAAGCAAAGGGCAGCCAATTTCTCCAGAACAACGCTGTGAGAAAGTGAAATGCAGTCTCCATGTTTTAAAAAGAGCAATGAAGAACCGAGGAAAAAAAATAACAAGAGGGAAAAGTCTCATCACAGTAAAGAGTATTTTGTAGTTATGCAGCACCTCAGAGGTCTAATCTAAACTGAAAACAGGTTTTATACGAAAAAGAGATGTCTCTATTTTCCCCATATCTCATGACTGGGGCTTTTCTCACATCAAAGGCAACTTCATGATGCTTGTAGGTGGCAGAGCAGGGAGCATCTGAGAGCAGGGCTTGTGGGCAGACTACTCTATTTTTCAGACTGTTATTTTGATAAAGGGTATTGCTTAGCCATACATTCATACTTCTCATTCTTGGTAGCTAACAACATGTAATCCAATTATTTCATGTGTAAGGACCTGAGGCTGTACACACACTATGCATTTAATGAAATAGGTGTTACATTTAACAGAATTACACATGACTCTTAATTTCCTATTTGCTCACTCCCTACGTTATTCATTTCTTTGCAGTCTGTACCGAATCGTATGTTAAAAGACTATGATGGTTGGGAGCAATAAAATCTCACCAAGGAGATCAAGTTAGCAGTAAATAAGAAGCTGGGACAGGAGCTGAAGACAGTGATTAATTTTGGCAATGTAATGAAATGTCACTAAAATAAAGGAGCCTGTAAACACATTCCAAGATTTTTCCAGTCTTTGTGCCCTGTGACTTCTTTTCTAATTAGTTATAATATTTACTAAATGCTGAGGTATATCCAGTCAGTGTTAGTATCTTATCAGCTGTTGCTATCAGAAGTGTGATAGGGAGATTTTATAGTTATTTGTCAGATGTTGCTATCTAGCGAATACTCTGGACACAAATGGACAAATTTTCTTTTAAATCAGGTAAGTGAAGGTAATGAAGTAAGAGGAACTCAGCTGATAAACAGAGACAATGAGTTCACGTGTACTTGAGATCATCAAGAAACTGTGACAGCCCTTTCCAAAGAGTTGCCTGGTCCAGCTACATTCCCAATACGATGTGGCATGATGCTGTCTTCCTCAGGCACAGCTAGTGCTTTACAGAATACAAATTAATCTTTCATATTCCCCATTCAAGCACTGGGTTGCATGAAAGATCTGAAGCATGTTAACCCTTAAAAAAAAAAAAAAACCAAAAAACCACCAGATTTCACTTCTGTAGAGTAAGAATTCACACTTACATGAGGTTAGGGTGTGTAAGAACACCAAAATTAAATACAGAACAGTGCAATTAATCTTTCACTGCACCCCGTGCTGTACCAGGCAGCACCATTTTATTTTTAACAATTTTAGACAAGCCAGAATTCTAATAATAGATGCTACAAGAAGTTCTGGAATGTGAACTCCCTGTACAACCTCTGCCTTCATGCTCTGTCTTCAAGCTTTCTCCCAGCTCAGCCATGATGCCTTTAAAACCCACTAGAGAGAGAGAGATTGACTTATTGCTCCTATGATTCGTATACAGGGGTTAGACTATGTGAAAACATGCCCTTGCCACTATTAATTCATCTGCCCTCCACCTTTCACTCCTGTTTCACCCACTCACTTTCCTGATTAAGAGTGCTTTGTGGAAAGGGAAAATATTATCTCTCCAGGGTAGATTGATGAGGGAAGGAGCCAAAGGATGCTGCAGCCTCACCCAGGCTTCCTGGGGGAGAAACTGTGCCTCTTACAGCCCTACAGCTGAAAACCTCTCCCACCCTCTCAGTCTAACGCTACTGTCTTGAAGGTCTGTATGGCCTGTTCAAACAATGGACATCTGGCATCAGAACATTAACATTTCTGATTACTTTATTTTCCTTTTATCTTTTTTTTGGAAGAGTATTTAGTAGACAGAAATAACTACAGCGATGGTTGTGAAAACATTTATAGTTCCAACCATCGCCTACTCTGCCCCAGTGGGATTTTTATTACATTTTTTTCGCTAAACCAAAGACTAAGGAGATTATTGTGGACCCTGACCAAGAGGATACCATCTTGGTGAGTTTGTTAGTTATATGCTGCTGAGAGTCATTCCATGCAGCAAGGAGATACAAAAACAACAGCAGTGATGATGATACTTTTTGGTAAAACAGTGGTCATTTCATAGTTGTCATTGTTAGAGGAAAAATGCATTAAAATCTCTGAAAGATCTGTCATCTATATTCAACATCTGGGATTCTTGAAGGTGCATCATGGGCATTTGGATGTCCACCAGCAGTGCTGTGCCATCAGACCTGGGACCCTTCTCACAGTCACCAGGAGGGTAAAACCAAGGATAGAGAGTGCTAAAACAGACAAGTCAGTTTAGACCAGACACATCTTTTCAACAAGGAGTAATACTAAATAAGCTCTACAAATTCTTCCACACCTTGGCAGCTTATTCATTTCATACCTTGGTCTCCCCTCAAGCGTTTTGGTGCATCAGGGAAAAATCATTCAAACTGTCTTTGGTAGAGCCAGGATGGCACAGGACTGCTGTGAAATGTGTATTACTTATCTCCTAATTATATACAAACTTGAAATGCAGATTTGATTTGCCAACAGTTACAATAAGATTGTCTCATATTTTGAAAGTATCTCCACCTTCTACCTAGTTCTGTCAATTCTGTTTGTGCTGGAACTTACATAAATTTGGATTTTTCTTCACTTGAGTGAAATTTGGAGCTTTTCATACAGTTTGGCACCCAAAAAACCTAAGCATTTGAGTTAAATAAACCCCTCAAGGTGCAAATTCAAAATCAAGTTAACACCACATAATAAGTTTCCAAGTGTCATCTGAGCCACAGTAACTGCCCACATATTCAATCACAGCCTTGGGCAGAGGTGTAGCTACTTATTAAAACAAAAGAGCCTGAACTGCATAGTCTTAGCCCACAGTAAACCTTCAGAGGAACATGAGACAAGACTATCAACACTAACCCTTGAATAATTAGTCAGTGGAGGTACACATGACTTTAACAGAGAAATCACGTCCTCTCCAGCCTTTCTTTACCATTATTTTTCCCTGAAAACAATTGTATTAGGGTGGATTAAAAAATTGGATAAAGAACCATAAACATTTTATTTTTCTTATCACTATTAATGTTATCTTACAGTTGTCTACATCTAAAGATACTATTTTATATGCCATTCATAAACAGTTTAATATAAAAAAAAGCCACTATACTTCCTCTGAACTACTTACAGTTTGATGTGAGGAATGGTAACCATCTTCAGTCTGTGTCTTTTCTGGCAAGTACTGCAGAAAGTTGTAACAGAAAATGGATGAAGAAAACAGAGAGCATTAGCAATGCTGCCAAAATCCTGCACCACTCTCTTCCCTGTATTTGAGACTCTCCTGTCAAGTCAGACCAGCTGCAAACTAGCATGGGATGGAGCTAGCTCTCTGGAAGGGGGATACTTAGCTGCAGGCTAATGGGGAGGTGATGGTAGGGAGTATATATTACCCCCTCTTAGTTACACAAGAGAAGGATGAAGTGGTTCTTGGTACTCTTGCCATTGTAGTTTGGTCCTTTGTCTTTTGAGACCTATAGCAAAATCAAAGGAATTAATTCAGAGAGCACAGATGGGATTGTACATGGAGTATTCCTCCATCAAAGAGGGTTAAGGTGTGGCAACAGGGACTGAAGTTAGTACAGTATATACAGACAGCTCTTTGAGTCTCCAGGATGTTGCCTTCTTGAGGACAACTGTGTTAAGCTCTCCAAAAGCTACCTGGTGACAGTGATGAATATACACAAAATCTCAGTATTAGCCAAATAAGCCTCCTCTTTCTCCTGTAACAAGAGAAGACTGAGCTGGCACCAATATTTCCTTGAATTCATAGCAGAAATAAAGCAGTTCTGACGCTGAAAATTATAGCAGTTGTGATAAGACATCAGGGATCATGCTTAGCCCAGCAGGGGTTTCTTCTTATACATTCAATACCTTTTTCAGTACTTGAAATATTTTCATCAATCCAGTCCCAATATTGAAATCATTGAAAAACCTTTTGCACACCAATCTTAGACTTTTGCTTTGAGAGGCTGTCAGTTTACCCAAGATGCAGGTGCAAGGCCTTTGCACCTTAAGCCACTTATCACAGTATCCTTCAAAAGGGAGGTTTTCTCACCTCAGCTTCTGAGAACTTTCTGTCTAGGCTTTTAGCAATGAGTTTGTGATTCATCTGATTTTTTGTTAGATCTAGAATCATGAGAGGGAGATTTTCAGTTTGATTGTTATCCATGGAGTTCAAAAATCCTACAGAGCTCAAGTCAAAGTCCCTGGCAAAGAGAAGGTTTCACAGTCAAAGTAAATGATGTAAAGTCCCCTTTTGGCTTTAAAATCTGTTTTTGTCAAAATTTGACAACTGGTAATTAAATATCATGACAAAACTGTTCAGCTAAAGGCTGCAAGTGAGCTTATAGGTCATCAAAGTAGACCTACAAGGGGGGTTTATATAGATATAGTGGTTTATATAAATTAATACCAAATGGGGACACAGCCCAGAATGTGGCCAACTGAAGGAACTGAGAGATAATACCTCAGGTAATGTGCTTGCCTATATCTCTTTCTGTCAGAGTGAACAGTCGTCTAGTATAAATAGTTTGGAAAATAAACAAGTGTGGTGAGATACACATACAAGAAAGCAGTTCCAGGCTAAAGAAAGGAAGGAAGCATACATACAAAGTTTGTGCCCTGTTACTTTGAGTCAAGCTATATTTAAAACAACTGGTGACACTACATATCATCAAGAAGAATCAGGAGATGGACTAATGGAGGAAATCAATGTCCATAAGGTAAGGGCCAGTGGTTTCCTTTTGCTTAAGCACAGCTGAGAAAATATCATAATAATATTATCTTTCATGTAAGCAAACTACTTGGAAAGTGGCGACCTCTTCCTTCAGAAACCAGCTGCCCTTGGAAGATATCTTTCTGTCTGCAGGTTTTTTATAGCTTCTTTCACCACAGAATTTAAGCACTTCTCCATGTAAATTAAGGATGCTTGACTTAAGAGTAATACTGAGATTATAGGACTGACAAAACTATATTTTTTCAACTAAATAATTTAAAACTTTATGAAAATTGCTACATTAGTTTTATTTGAGGGCATTAGAATAGATTGCAGTTATGTATGGTATTTTTGCTAAGTCTCATGATAAGCAGATTTATCTTACAAAGAAAAGGCCAGTTTTCCTTGAGTCTTATACTCAAAGGAGAAAGATGCCGAAATAAGTCCTGTCAGAAGCAGACACAACTATTACAGGAGGAGACATAAAGCAACTGCTACCAAGACTGTTTTTCCTAAATATTTCAGGCATGGGAAGACAACCTTTGAGGAAAACATCTTGCTTGGAAACAGTCAAAACAAAGATAGCCATGAAAACAAAACTGTGTTTCACAGTGCTAATTTGCGAATGCTGGCAAAGAGAAATTTATTTTCAGGAAAGGGAGGTAACAAAAGAAAGGCATGAAAAACCTTTCATGTCAAAAGAGATTGAAATGAGCACGTGCATGAGAAAGGAGAAGAACAAAGGGCATTCAACTAAATTAAAAGGTAGTATATGCAAAACCACTCAGGGAACTACCTCTTTTCACACTAAGTGCAATCAAACCGTGGGATCCAAGCTTGAAAATCTTGGGAACGAAAATGCAGAAGCTCAACTTGATTAGATTTATATGAGTAACAATAATAATTTTTGGAAAGACTATTAAATACTCTGTTTTGGGGATGAAGCTACTACCTTCTTTATGATCAGAGTTCTTTGTTTCTTCATTTGTGTGGCACAGGTTGAGTGCAGATTATTTCACATAGGCCTACTGCAAGGGCTTTTCATTATTTCCTTCAGTATGAAGTATTTTGGGCTGGACACTACCTTTGGGCAAATATTTTTCTGTTCACTTGCACTTCTGAAGTCATAAAAGAAGTCATATATTTTTCCAAGTCATCTTCCAATTAAAATTTATTCTGGTACTAAGCAGTTTTTGTTAATAAAATTTAAGAACATTTCACAATGAGAAATCATTGCAATTCAACAGAAATAAAAGCAGTTCGAAAACAACACACCAAAATGTAATTGAAGTCACATTTCCTTCATCTGCTGTCTTCTGCAAGTCAGAGAAAAACAGAGGGAAAAGGGGGAACAGTTTGTCACTACCCAACTCACTTTTTTTTTCCAGGTTTACTGCTAGGTGTAGAAAAAATCTAGCAAAATCTTGTATCTGATCCCAGATGTGAACAACTGCACCTTGGGCCATCTGAAACGAACATTGAAAGAGTTACATGAGCTGCACAAATCACACAGGATCACAGACTGAAAGGGACTTTGAAAGATCATCTAGTCCAATCCCCCTGCCAGAGCAGGAACACCTAGATCCGGTCAGGAACAGTGCCAATCTCTGCCCTGTGTCAGTATAGAATCATAGGTTTGGGTTGGAAGAGACCTTAAAGATCATCTAGTTCCAACTCCCCTGCCATGGACAGGGCATCTCCCACTAGACCAGATTGCTCAACGCCTCATCCAGCCTGGCCTTAAACACTTCCAGAGAAGAGGCATCAACAACCTCTCTGGACAACCTGTTCCAGTGTCTCACCACCCTCACAGTAAAGAACTTCTTTCTNCTCCAGCCCTCTGATCATCTTTGTGTCCCTCCTCTGGACCAGCTCAATGTCCTTCTTGTGTTGAGGGCTCCAGAACTTGACACAATACTCGAAGTGGAGTCTCACTAGAGCCGATTAGAGGGACAAAATCACCACCCTTGACCTGATGTCTAGAATTCTCTTGGTGTAGCCCAGGATTCAGTTGGCCTTCTGGGTTGCTGTTGCATACTACAGGCTCATGTTGAGTTTCTCGTTCACTGACATCTCCAAATCCTTCTCTTCAGGATTGCACTCAAGCCACTCTCTGCCAGCCTGTATCTGTGCTTGGGGCTGCCCCGAGCTGTCCCAGAGGAACACCACTTGTCCCGGGTTTCCATTTGGAAATGAGCCATTAACTGCAACTCTTAGAGTGCAATCATCCATCCAGCTTCTTATCCAGCTAGTGGTTCATCCATCAAACCCATTCTTTTCCAGTTTGGTGACCAAAATGTCATGCGGAAGAGTGTCAAACTCTCTGCCCAAGTCTAGACAGACAATGTTAGTTGCTTTATCTTTATTCACCAATGCTGCAACTCCATCATAGAAGGCCACCAAGTTAGTCAGGCAAGGGCAAAAAAATTCTGCTGACCAGTGAATTGGGTAGCTCATTATCTGCCAAAGTACTTACCTGCTGAAGATGTAACTTTTCCATGCCACATACAACCTCTCCAGAATGATTTGGAGATTACATTGGGATATTAAAGTTTAGCTTATTGAGATCCTGTAATTTCAGAGGAAGTTTAGTTGTTTTTTTGGTTGATAGTTTTTTAACAGAGAACCTTGTACAGCTCTACTCCAAAATTTGGACTGTGCAAACTTAGGGTAGATATTAACCATATGTTTTTAAACTTAGTCCAATAAGACACAAGGAAGAGAACAGAAGAATAATTCTAACTCTACCAATTTCATTGGTTCAGATTTTAGCAGTGTAGAAGAGAGAACAGTGTCTCCGTGACTAAATTGTTAAGCAGCGTGACATTTCCCAGAGCCTATACTCTGAAAGTGCCTTCACAATTGTCCATTTGCTTTAAGGTCCACTTCTCACTTACAAGAACTTTTAAACAGTGCATTTAATATCAAAGACACACAAAAAACTAACATGCCTATTAGTGCTGCTTAAGTTGTATCATCTTTTCTGATCCTTATTGCTTAAACTGAATACAAATTAATAGAATCCCACTGTTGGTTTTTCTGCCTCATTTCTTAACCTGAGTTTGTAATTGAGTTTTGGCATGCAATAGAATATTATCTAACACTACCCACAGAAAACCAGCAACTACAAATTGCACTATACAAAACAAACAAAAAGTGATTATTTTGTTTAATAATATGTTATTATATGTATGTATTTGTTCATATATATAAACACATGCTCACACACATTTGTATATACACACATTTCCTTCAACAAAAAATTATCCATTTCCTTTTAGATGCTAAACAAAAAGAAGGTCAAACTGGTCAGCTGCTAACTTGCCAGACATGTGAGAGCTGGTTCCCACGCTGTTCCTCAATAACAGCTGTCCACATTGTTATCGATTCTCAAGTTGTAAATGGGCCTTTTTGCATTTCCATAGGGCAGCTCTTCTCTCCATCCCAACAGATAAGCATGGTGCCCCAGCCAAGTAAGTACGTTGCACCAGCAGTGAGAAGGACTTTTTTCCTGTCTTATTCAGCCACTGAACACTTTTGACTCATTCACATACCAGCTAAGCACATCTCTGACATGGCTGAGGCCCATCAACAGTGCTGCAGTGCCAGTGTGGGAGCCAAGATGTGAACATTGTATGCCTTGGTCCAGCAAAATCCAAAGCCAAACAAGAATCTCCCTTGCCACTCAACCACTTGTTTAGGAGTTGGAAATGTTTTTGGATGGAATCTAGAACACCTGAAGCATCTGGTGAATAATAATAACAGCTTAGTAATACCAAAAAACTTGCAACTTAAGAGTATTTTCTCACAGGATTTGATTTCTTTCTTAGAAAGAACATGGGTAAAATTAGTCCTAGGTCTGGTCTCTCTATATTCAAGAATACATACCTCTGATAATTGTTCCTAGGTAATCACTATAATTCTCTTAGCATTAAATGCCTTGGCTCAACCCAGTAATAAAATGAAATTCAATATGTGTCACCAGAATATGCCTTTAAAAATAAACAACAGGGTTGAAGATTTAATATATTCTTTACAGTAATGAACTCTAATGGCTTTAGAAATTTAACTATTACTTCTGGACATTATAAAAGCATGGAAATAGCATCCTTTGAGGGAGAAGTAAAAAGGCAGCTGCCAATATCTTTTTAGAATCACACCTGAACATCTGTGAAGCTGTGGCTTCCAAGGGCCAAAGAGGCTTTTGTCAATGGCTGATATCATGGCAGAAGCCAAGCTTTGGAAAAAGATGGAGGTCTTCAAGGTAGCAGAAGATACCACCCCACAGTATAGCCACCAGAAGGGATGAGGTAAATGTTGCTCTCAGCCAGCAGAATCAGCTGAATCCCCTGGCAGCAGCTTCTACTGACTGACCAATTGTTCCTTGAAGCAAGGAGAGCTTATGAATGGGATATAGATGCAGCAGTCATCTCCATCCACAGCAGCAGCAGGCCCATGGGTATGATGGTCTCTGCCCTCCATCACTCATACATTTCTTAAGAGGATGTCCTAATGACTCCTAGAAAATGGATTAAGGTGCTTCTTGATAGCTTCACTTGCCTTGTTTCAAAATTGGCCCTGAGGCATGCATTACAGTTAATTATGAATGTGCAGTGTTTTTGCTCTTTTGCAAAAAGCAGTTGTACAACCAAACTTCTGTTTTGTTATTTGGAAGAAGCATTTGGCTGCTGTCACCAGATTACAGCTAATTTGTGCATCACAAGGGCAGTAAAAGTGAGATACAGAAGAGGTTTACGATGGAATTAATGTGGTGGAAAAGCGTAATGCACAAAGGAAGATGGTTTTTTTTGCAAGCCTCTTGCAGATGCCAGTGTATAAATTCAGCTGTTAACATCTTTCGATTTTAAATATGGCACATGTGCTTTATCCCTTTGTACTTGCTTATTTACTTTGGCTACATAAAATACATGCTATTAAAGCCACAGTTGTTGGTGGTGATGTCAGTTAAAGCCCTGGTCTATCATTACTTCTAAATCTGTCTTTCACTAACTGAATATCAGACATACTGGCATATTTGAGGGCCAAATTCCAAAGCCCTACCTGCCCTCCTCACAGATTAAGAGACGGGTACTTAGTGAAGCATGATGAACCAAACATCAAGTTTTTTAAAACTTACGAAATTCTTCAAAAAGGAACAAAATTAGGTTACTGGGGGTGCCGCAGCCTGCCCAGTAGTGGGCTAGTGGTAGAGCTAGTGGTAGAGCTAGGCTGACAGGGTGCTGCTTGTCTAATGTGCTGTAGATGGTTGAGACCTATTTGCTTCCTGTGGGAAAATAAAGGCAGTGATTCGTGTTGAAGAGACTGAAAGTGCATGGATGACTCCAGACCAACTTCACAGGCACTAAGGAGATTTGTTTCAGTGGCTGCCACCCATGTCTACTTTTGCTGGAGGTACTGAGCAATGGAATGTTCTGCACTCCTACAGGTAGTTCTGACTCACCACAAGCATCAACACGCTGAGTAACATAAAAGCAAAATATCCAAAGCCTTCATTTACATGTGTTGCACTCACTGAACTGTGCATTGTGCACAGTTGTGCATTGACCAAGGTCTTTTTTCTTGCAGAAGGCAGGAGTGTAAAGAGACTGTCTAGCTCTGGGTGCCTCAGTTCAAGAGGGACAGAGAACTGAGAGAGAGATACCAGGCTACAAAGATGATCAAGAGACTGGATCAACTCTGTTATGAAGAAAAGATGAGAGACCTGGATCTATTTAGCCTGGAAAGAAAAAGTCTGAGAGAGAGGATCTCATCAATGCTTAGTATGCCAAGTATAAAGGGGATGAAGTCAGGCTCTGTGACAGAACAAGAGGCAAAGGACATAAACTGGGACACAGGAAATTCCTTTTCAACTTAAGGAAAAACTTATGTACTTAAATGGTGTCAGAGCACTGGAAGAGGCTGCCCTGAATGTGAAGTCTCCCTCTCTGGAGATATTCATAACCCACCTGGATGCATTCCTGTGCATCCTGCTCTAGGTGAACTAGCTTTGACAGAGTGCTTGGACTAGATGATCTCCAAAGGTCCCTTTAAACACAATTTTGTTAGTCTGTGATATAGCAGAGAAGGGTAGGTAGATCAGAGTCAAGTCCAGCAGAGCAGTGCTCCATCAGATGCTCTGAATGCAATGAAAATGAAAACCCTTTGCCAAACCAGGATAATTTACCAGATCCTTATTTTAGTAGACTGCCAAATCGTTTGTTGCTAAAACATTGACCTTGTCCTGCCTCAGTGCTCTGGAACAATACAACTCTAGCCCTTTTTTAAAAAATGTGTAGCATGAAGGTAATTTTTCTTTGCCCTATTTTTGATGCTTTCAATCAGAATCACAACTCTGTTTCCAAACAAAAGCAAAATATAAAGGATTTTAACGGATGCCAAAGGAAACCTCTGCAAAATTCCCCTGAGGAAACCTCAAAATACTCAGTTTTTACTCCTACTTAGAATAAAACAAACCCTGGAGGTCATTACTGAAAAATATATCCTTTCTGTGTGATTCCAGTGAGCCAGTCAGTATATATCTTTCTGGTTACACAGGAGTCACTTTGACACAGCAGATGAATTCACACTTTGGCTTTCTGCACCTCTCTCAGCCATCAGCAGAATTACAGCCAAATGTCCACACAACACCAGGCAGCTGTTCAGAAGGGGGAAAAAAATGCTGGTGCTTAACTGATATACAGAAGTAATAAAATTGATGGACTATCAGAAGCCAGCCATAATTGCTTTGGATTAACACCTCTGCTTTGTCTCTAATAGCCATTAGTGACTGCATTTGTTCCTAACCCCAGTCTTGCCTCTCTTTGGAGGGTGGCACTTCCAGCAAGATGCCACTTTTCCCTCTTTAATAATACTGGAATACCAGGATTCAGGCAGTCCTCAGGGCTCTCTGCTTGAGCAGAAACAAAGCTTTGAGTACTTTGACTGGATCACAGCAACCATACAGTGACTTTTTTTTCTTGTATGTTATCTTTAGAGCTTGGCAAATTAGCTTACATGCAACAGGGAATAACATTATCAGATTATTCAATTTTGGCTACTGAAGGGCATGGAAATCACACTGTGTTAAAAGCTGTTTAGTGAAAATAATCATCAGGACTGTGTTAAAGAGATTAAGCTATGGCAGATCACTCATTCTCTCTGAATTTAACAAAGCACTAGTAACTGCCTGAAAGAGCAAAAGGACTTCAAAATCTTCTGTCTTTCCCTTAAGTAACTTGAATGAAATCTGAGCCGGAAGATAAGGATGTTACAAAAAGACACCTCTTCATATGAGCAGAAAAGACTAGAATGGGTTAAGCCATATCTGGCTGAGTCCCAACAGACATAAAAATCACCTGTGCCTGCTCTGAAATAAATCAGTGTCCTTTTCTGCTGCTGCCGTTGTCTGGAAATAATGCAAATGCAATGGGCCTGCAGTGACATTGTGCCGCACTCGAAGGATACACATAATAAATTGTCCCCTAATACTGTTAAAGAGACATTTTCGTCTTACTCAGTAGCTTTTGAGGTTGAACTGTGCTACTTACTCGTTGAGGACTATGATACGGTGTCATGTCATTCTGTTCTATTATTAATTTAGCCCCTTGTTGCTTATATGCACATTTGGTTCTTGAGTCTCAAAATGCATTTTGCCACTCATATTCAATGATAACACATTTTCTGGCATGCAGGAAAAAAACCAGGGAGTTTTCTTTCCACTTTGTCGCTGTTGTTTTAATCATTTCTCTACAATAGCAGATGGAACAGATCGTAGATTCAAATGATTTGGTTCTACTGCATTCATCACCAGGAAAAATGTATGGCTGTGTTAAAGGAGGACAGAAAGAATTTGTCTGCCCTGCAGGAAGCTATTGCTGTTCCATAATTGTTTGCTAAAAGAAAGCTGGAATAAAAATGGAGGAAAATGGGTTTCTGTGTCAATCCAATCCATCAAAATTGGTTTAACTGACTGGGGAGTCACAATTTAGAAGCTGGATGCTAAAGCTGGCAAACCCAAATGAAAGAAAATATATAATTGCTTAATTTAAATATCTTAAATGTTAAAAATTATACCTTATTGCATCATTTCTGAACGCATAAAAATTAGTAGAACTACCAGTAAGGAATTTCCTAATACCCAGGGAATAAAGCCAAGTGAGCACAGCTGTGTAAGGACAGTAAAATAAAAGTTTAAACTGCAGAGCACAGTGATATTTGGGTTTTGTTGTTGTTGTACTTTATTTAAGCATCATTAAATTCCCCATGTGCCCAGTCCTGTCCTAAGACTGCCCTCTACTTTGTACCAAGTCAAGTAGTCAAATATTTGTATCCTTACAGAGAAACAGCTCCTGCAAGAAAATTATTCAGTAAGAGAAAAAAAAACCAAAAACAAAAGCAAATTACTTTCCACTGGGCTGGCAGCCCAATTTTCTTCAATCTTTTGCTAGAAGAGGATGGCATGGGGCTGAGAACAGCCCACTGCCCACTCAGATCTCTATATCCAATATATTTTAAACTAATAAAAAGCCTGACTTGGCACCTTTCTACCTCATTTTCTTACGTGAACATAACAGATAAAACAGAGACAATGAAAACTGCTGAACCAGAGCAGTAGCAGAAGGGATTTGGCTTCAGGTGGCACAGCTGTAGGACTTGTAAGCAATATGGTTAAACTCATTAGTCATCTTCTGTATCCAAGTGTTTCACAGGAACAGTGGTAGCTGAGAAAAAGTTAACGTATTCATGCTCTTCCGATGTAGCTACATTTTGGGTTGAGATTCCTAGATTGCAAAGCTAGAGGGAACTCAATGCAGTCACTGACCCTGACCATTTGTACACCACAGGCCAGAGGAGTGGTTGTCTAATTCCTGTTTCAAGCCCTGGTATAGTTTTTCAATCTGTGGCCCATGGACCTCGGGGAATTACATCTACAGAAACTATAAAACCTGCCATTAGAAAAGTTATTTAAATACACTGTATCATTCCCCTTGGTAAATCACTCCCCTTGGGGGTTGCATATCAAAGACATCTCGAGACCACTTATTACAGTATGAATTTTCTAGAGCATCTCCCAGTATTGACCCAAAAATTTACACTTCTGCATCAAGAAGTCACTTAATGCTACCTTGTTTTTAATTGCCATGTTTCTTCTAGTCCAATTACCCTTTGCTTCAACTGCCAGACACTCAATCCACTATAACTCTGTCTGCCAAACTGAAGAACCCTCTATAATCATGTTTCTTCTCTCCAAGTGGGTACTCACAGATCAGCTAATTCACCCTTTATGCCCTCAACAGGCTAATCAGACTGTGCTCCTTGAATGTTTCACAGTAAGGCACACTTCATGGTCCTCCAAAGCTTCTCATTGCTCTTCTCTGAACACTTGCTAATTTCTCAATCATTTATGAATACAGAGCTGGACAGTGTTGCTCAGGATCTTGCATCATTCAAGTACAGATGTAACAGATGCTCTCAGCTTCACACCGAGACATTGATACTCATATTAACAAATCAGTATTAGCATGTCAGGTAAAGAGTTTAGCTCATGTTCAGCTGATAGTCTGATATGACCCACAAGTCTTTCCAAGACCTACGCTTTCCCAAGACAGAATCCTCATGCTGCAAAAATTACCTACATTCTGTGTTTTACATTTGAATCATAGAATCATAGAATAGTTTGGGTTGGAAGGGACCTTAAAGATCATCTAGTTCCACCTCCCCTGCCATAGGCAGGGATGCCTCCCACTAGATCAGGCTGCTCAGTGCCTTGTCCAGCCTGGCCTTAAACACCTCCAGAGAAGGGACATCCATAACCTCTCCAAGGCAACCTGTTCCAGTGTTTCACCACCCTCACCATAAAGAATATCTTTCTTACATCTAGCCTGAATCTCTGCTCTTCCAATTTACATTCATAATTCCTAGTCCTTCCATCATATATCCTATTGAACAGTCTACCCCTGCCTTTCTGTAGGCTTCCTCCAGGTACAGGTGAGCTACAATGAGGTCTCCTCTGATCCTTCTCTTCTCCAGGCTGAAAAACCCCAACTCCTTCAGTCTGTTTATATTGTTCAGGCTAGCTGGAAGACATATTCTTTGCTTCCACATTTGTCAGAGCATTATTCTCATTAAGAACCCATTCTGTCATTAAGTTGCAGTTACAGAAGCTGTATTAAAGTTAAAGCTCCACATGTGCAACTTCTCCTGATATCTCCAGCCCCATTCACAGTTTGCTTTCTTCAACACTGCAAACACTTCACACACAGAGATTTTTTCTGAAACAGTTGATATGTTCCATCTATAAAAATTAGAACCACTGTCACTGATCTGCTGTTGGTAAGCCTGATGCTGTTTTACAGAAAGAATCACCTCATATTTATTTAATGTGTGTTTGCCCTCAGAGCTCCAAGCAACACTGATTTCACCCATAAAATCTGGTAAATAAGAACAGGCTCAATAGTAAACGTGGTTACCCATGAAAAAAAAAGAACTTTTTGTTCATATCTCTGAAGTATATTCATATTTATGAAATTTTCTTAATTCCTGCATGGCTTTACATTTTGAACTCCTGAGATGCAAGATACTGAAGACAGAGAAACCCCAGTTCCATTTCTTATGGTTTTGCTGGTTTATACCTCCCAGAGTTCAGCAAGATTTGGCCTGTGGCTCAGAACAGAATATTTTGACAACATTGTAGGTTCATTTTGAGAGTAGTAGAACATGACACAGGCCACATGCTTCACCAGCTTGTGAAAACACCTTGCTCATGTACTGCATTTCTGTGATGTGTAATGATCTTCATTTGCTTGTAATCTGGCCTCTACCTATTCAGAATAAACTGGTTACTCTAAGTCCTTCCCCAGCCACAGCTTTCTACAGGAGTTAATGGATAATTTGGCCAACTGAAAAAATAATAGAACCATGGAATAATTGAGGTTGGAAGGGACCTCGGAGATCATTGAGTCCAACTGTAAAACTAACACTGAGCACTAAACCATGCTCCTAGTAGCACATCAACTTGTCTTTTAAATACCTCCAGGGATAGCAACTCCACCACTTCCTTGTGCAGCCTGTTCCATCCAATGCTTAACAACCCTTTCAGTGAGGAACTTTTTCCAGTCTAAACTGGCATAACCTAAGGCTGTTTCCTCTTGTCCTGTCACTTATTACAAAGGAGAAGAGACCAAACCCCAAAACGCTACATTCTCTTTTCAAGTACTTGTAGAGAGCAGAAAGGTCTTCTTTCAGCCTCCTTTTCTCCAGACTAAGCAATTTCTGCTCCCTAAGCCACTCCTCATAAGACTTATGCTCTAGAACCTTTACCAGCTTCATCTCTCTTCTTTTGACAATGTAGATCTTGGTGCACTATTTCTAAACACACAGGCTTACAATATAAATGTCAGTTGCATTTCTGGCTTTGCTTCTTTCTGAGAAAAAATGGCAAGGAACCAGTATTTCAGGCTGCAGAGCCATGGAGACAGAGCCTGAGGAGAAACTATCAAGAAGCAAGGATACCACAGACACACACACAGAGGCATAACAGAGCTGAGGAAGGATATTTGATCTTCAATCCAAGCTGGTCCATGGCCAAGAACATTCTGCTTTTCTTGTGGAGGTGATGAGTCTCCCCTCTATAAAAATAATGCTCTCACAATCTACCCTCATGTCAAAGCATCCTGAAAGAGGCAACACTCCACCCTGATTGCTCTTACTTTAATCCACACTCTTTGAAAAACGAACATTTGCACTACTGCAGTTTCTTATTCATTGTCACATTTGTCTTCTCAGCCTTCATTTCACCAGACCAAGACCCATGCCACATTCAGAGTCAAGGTCAGATTAAGATACAGATGCTGATATACTCAACAATATTCACATGTCTGTACAGAAAGCCTGGGACTGTTGTCCAGAATGAGTGAAATATTTCAGTTTGTCTCGAATAATGTTAAATCCTTGACTTTCTACTATGGAAGTTCAGCCATGTGATTTGTACTTTGAATAATTATCTCATTTCACTGATTTTTCTCCTAAATCATCACCCTCTTGGGAAAATAGGACATTTCTAATGCTTTGTCCATGTAGCAGAATGTTCCTTGGGTAAGTCTTCTTGCTTTATCTGATTCAGAAGGTTTCTGGAAGGGAAAAGCAACAGAAAAAGAACCACAGGGTAAAAAAGTGCTGTGACATCCCAGAAATATCCAGTACCTTTTCCCCATTCTTTTCTAAATTTGCTGTTGACCCTACAGCCAAAGTTTTGAGCCACAAAATCACTGAGGTCACTGTAATACACTTATTACACCTTCGTTGTCCCTGCTTCAAATCAGTGGCAGCTAGACTCTCCAAAACAATGCTTTATCCTCAGAATCATTAAAATTTTTAAATCTGTTTTTGAAATATCAAAAGATTTATTTTCCAAAACACTAGCTTTTAATTTTTTTTACTCAGAGAATGTGGAAAGTACATCAAGACAACATCTATTAATCTGAAGGATTGTATCAAATCATGTGGAAGTCATGTCCAGAAAAAAAAAACAAAACAAAACCCTAAATTCTGAATGGACTGGATATTCCACTAAATATTTTGGATTTTTTGCTGAGATGTTGCTATTTATTACCTCTTTGGAGTTAATAAATCAGAATCAGGCCTAGACTCTGGATTAGTAGAGCTTTTACACACTCACTGAAATTACTTGTTGAAGTGCTGCAGATCTTGAGTATGTTTGTAAACCCAAGTCACCAGGTGTCTTTAAGATGACCTCAGACTGGAGACACATCATCCAAGACTGAATTCACAGACCTGGAATCAGTTCACTCTTGAACACAGAGAGATCATTTAGTCTCGATTTTAGTACTTATAGAATCAAAGAATCACAGAATAGTTTTGGTTGGAAGGGACCTCAAAGATCATCGAGTTCCAACCCCCCTGCCATAGGCAGGGACACCTCCCACTAGATCAGGCTGCCCAGTGCCTTGTCCAGTCTAGTCTTGAACACCTCCAGAGAAGGGGCATCCACAACTTCTCGGGGCAACCGGTTCCAGTGCTTCACCACCCTCACTGTAAAGAATTTCTTTCTTATGTCAAGTCTAAGTCTACTTGCCTAACCTCATTGTTTCTGATATTCATGGAAGCATCATAGACAACTTTCAAATGTTCCTGGTTGCTGTCAATACCAGGGGGCTTCAGCAAAACAATAAAGGGATAACTCCACTGCCCTTTTCAGGCAGATAAAAGCTTACTCTGCCCAAGGTACAAGCTGGCCCTTGGCTGTATTAACTCAGTGCAGAGTCAGTATGTGCAGATGACTTAGGTCAGTTTCAGACAACTAGAGCTACAGGGCTTCCAGTTTGCTAACAGTACAATCAGATCAAGTTTACACTTGTCTCGGGGACTACTGGGACTACTTCAAGAAGTCCTTCAATTATACCTGAAGAACTATGCAACTGTACCTGCAAACTTTTGATTATTTTATTCTTTCACCCCCAAAATACAAAATAGTAGCAAAAAATACAGCAATAGTAGCAGAAATGCAATTGTGATTTGTCACAACAAAGCCACTGATGAATTTACTAAACATATATTAGATACTAGTCCTGAAAAATGCATGTTTTTATGCACTGTGAATGTTCCCATTAATCCTAATAGCAATTTCAATGTGTTTGCAAAATATTTGTGCTTCAGAATTTGGGATAAAAGGGTTGTCACGATGCCACATGCATTCATTTCTTGCCTTTTCTTTTTGTTGTTGCTGTCTACAATATCTTTTATAGAAGATGATAACATCTTTTTATCATAAGCAAACAGCAGAAAATAAATTCAATTTTAATAATGAGGGCAATAATAAAAGAACAAAATTTAGAGACTAACAACACAAAACACTAAATTTCACCAAAAATCAACTAATTTTCTGGTGCAAAAATAAAAATACACCTTTATCAAATATTTAGGAACAGGTGGCCATAAGCAGAATTAAAATAAAAAGGTATTAAAACAATTAGTAGATATCTTTTTTAGAAAATCATGTGAACTTTAACTCATTTTAACATGTTCTTAGTCCCAATTGGGCACAGTTTCTTTCATCAACAATTCAGTCTGAACCCAGTACATGCATGTGAGCCTTTGGTTAAGGTCAAATACCTATATTACACTGCCCTTCAAGCAATATTGAATCGGTAAAGTATCTTTTCAGCTACAGTTATATTAGATATAGCTATTGACTTCCTCCTTTTTTATTGCACTATAAACCATGCTGTAGTGAAAATAAAGGTTTACTTTGCAACAGAGAATTCATAGACATCTATTACTGCTGATTCTTCAAATCCTTGGACATGTGTCTTGCTGCCTGCCTTGATTGAGATATTCTGAAAACCAATTGTCCTTCAACCAGCCCGACTTGTATAATTAGTGGAGTGTGTTTTGTGTATCTGTGTACAGTAGGTGCTGAAATAGTTGTCTGTGTCCCTTTGTGTATAATCAAACCCTTAATAAAAGGTTAGGTTTCTTTCTTTCCTGTTTTCAGAAAACAGGCAGAAAGCTGCCATCCTCACAGAGGCTTCAGGAGTTGGCTGCCTCCTTTTGATTTTAAAGATAACAGTGTCTCATCTTGATTCATCCCTCTCTAACAACTGAAGATCCAAGTGTTCTTTTGCCAGATACTGAAGTAGCTTTGAGACTGACATAGAATCAGGAACAAGCAATTATATTCACTTTTATAACCCTCAGGTAGAAGATTTGATAAAAGAAAATTTCAGTGATCCTCGAGCAAATAATCAGTGGCAAAAACAGGTTCTGATTTTAAAATTCCATCATGTTCCTAAAGTGCTCTACAAAAGAAAACATCTAAGACTATTTCAGAGTGATAGATCTTCAGACACCTTAAAGATGCCTAAACTGCAGAAAGATCCCTTTTACACTCAGCAATCTCATCTCTGTTTTTGACACTCCAACCCTGTGATGCAAACTCCTCTGAGAAAATCTCCATCCAAATTCAAACCAATTAACAAAAACTGCCAAGGAGATATACAAGAAAGAAAAATATGCAGTAGTATCCAGTCTCTGAAAGCTTACTAACACAGGCAGGTTAGTGAAGCTCATGTTATCTTTACAGACACCTTGCTTGTCTGGGATGCTACAGATCCAGGCTTCATCTCAGATTGCTGTGAAAACAGAGATTTATACTATCTGTGTATCTATATCACAGAGGGCTTTCCTAGCCTGTCTATCACAGACGAACCTACAGTCCTGATGATCAAGATGTATCACAAAAAAAGATATCAAGGGAGGAAGAAACAGATTTGCTTCTCTGCAGAGTAATTAATATCTGGTGAAGTCTTTCCATAAAATACAGTTTCCCAGTGTTCTTGTCATCCCCTAGAATCACTGAAGAGCCTGGAACAAAGCAGGGATTTGTTAGAATTCGTAAGATGTTCCCTAATAACAGTCAAGGAAACAACACAAGAAGTAGGAAACCTGAGAAACATTCCTAGTGTATCGCTGGGGCAGAGGAGCAGAAAGTGATGTAGCTCTTCGAGACCTAAGTATTTCCCGAGAGATTGGCCTGTTTGGTCTCCAGCAAAGTCAGAGTAAAAACTGATAGAGAGGACATGGGTGTAAAGTTGTCCAAATAGGTTTGGCGATTGAATTTTTACATATTTCTAATGCTTTCATGAAGAGTTCTCCTGCATTTAGAAGCAGGACAAGGAGATGTGAAGAACTAAGGGATGGCCTCAGTCTTTGATGTGAATCTAGCAATCATGAAGCTGCACTGAACTGAGGTCTCTGAAAACTGTTGCCTTGTATTTTCAGGACAGGTTCAGAAGGTTCAGTAGCAGTAGGGTTTCCTGGGTCACCTCTCTAGGGGCAGCAGACCTCACATTCATTCCACATTTATGAAGAGGGTAACTGAAAACTAACTAGAAGCAGAGCTGGTTACAGTATTTATTGTACAAACATCACAGGCAAGCATTCCCCAAGAGCCTGTAATCTAAATAGACAACACAGATGCAGGGGCAAGGGTAAGACATACAAAAAGAGCAAATGGTCTAATAGCAGCAAATGGCTGTTATTAGTTCCACTGTTAGTTCCCAAGCCTATTTCATTTTTATCCCTTTTATTTGTGGATGGGAAGATGTCCAAAGGAACAATTTAAAAGGAAGGAAAGAAGCTGAGGTGTAGAAAAGCTTGAAATAAATTTCTTGCTGGAAAGACTAACCCAGGCTGGTGCTATCCCTTCTCAATATAGTCAGGCTCCTCAGGAATCACAATGAACACTGCTGCAGTTCACAACAGCCTCAAAAACTGCAGTTTGGTCAAGGAAGGAGAAGAGTGGGATGTTGGAATTAAGAGCTAAAGGCATGCAGGTTTGAAATCTCAAGAACTGAGAACTTGTGAGTAAATTGGGCAAGTACACTCATTTCTCATTCTGTCCTGTGGACTGTCTGTTTGAAAATAGACAGGACCTTCTTAGAATCACAGAATGGTTAGAATTCGAAGGGACCTTAAAGATCAACTCGTTCCACAAATATTATCTAGTTCTAACCCCCCTGCTATAGGCTTGTGCCTGGGATTGCTGTGAACCAGGTGCAGGACCCTGACCTAGAGCTTATTGAAGTTTGCACAGGCCTCTGTCTTATGCCTGTCCATGTTCCTATGGATGACATCCCTTCCATTCAGTGTGACAACCACTCCATACAGCTTGGTTTCACTGAAAACTTGTTGAGGGCCCACTCAGACTTGCTGATCATGCACTGTTCTCCATATGTGTGTTTGAAGGTACACAAAACAACTCTCCCAGTACTGCAGAATTTGTAGAATTTAACCATAAAAAAAATGTTATTTTGCAGTAAAGTACCAAAATTAAGCAAGGTGAGCCTTTTTTTGAATGCTGTCAGTCAGATACTGAAGCATCAAGGACCAGAAAGCATCTTAGCCTTGATGGGAGCCAGGTAGGAGGTACTACTCTGTACTCCCAAATGCCTCCACCTTTACAGTGTGACATGCTCTCAGGTGCCAACACTTGTTTACCAATTTGTGCTCCAGAGGGGGAATGTTTGCATGAGAGGAAAACCAATACTGTGAAACAGCCTGAAACTAGGCTGCCATTCACGTTTTGACAAGGCTTTGAGAACCTCATTGTCTGGGCAAATTATAGCCGATGAAACAAAGCAGTGAGGAGAGAGGGAGAGGAATGCCAAAGATGACACATATTAGGTTCCTTCCACATCTAAGTTTGCTGTTTGAGTCTGTCACAATTTGCATCTACATTTGCATTTTAATTGTTCTGTGAAAACCTTTGTATTGGAACAAATCCAGAAGAAGTACAGATGAAATATGCATCCTTACATGAGTGCAGGTCTTGGGTGGATGCCTAGTCTTCTCCAATGGGAAGAACTTGCTGTAGGCAGAATCTCTGGAGATGAAACTGTCTCTTTCTCCACTCACCTCACTCAGATGAGTCAAGAGGGCCCTTGCAGTAGAAACAGCAGAGGAGCACTCACCTGCTGGGGAAACCAAATAATATATCTAACAAAGATATCTAAACAGGGATTTAGGGGGCCTAATTCATGTACCCACCTTTAAAAGTACATAATTACATATTTCCAGATGAACCACAGTAATGCCAAAAGGCCCCAGTGTAGAGCAGCAACTTCTCCTGCCAACTGCGGTGTTAACAGGAGAGTCAGGTCTTGCCCCAAAGAGTTTACAAGACAGGCAAAGGAAATAATCACCATCTTGTTTTTCTGGCATGAAACTGAGGCCCAAGGCCAAACAGAATATCTGACAACTTATGAATAATAAATGCCAGACCAACAACTTATATCCACTGAACATCAGCTTGCAGGTTACCAGCCTTAGCAATCCCCCAAAACCTCAATTTCATGCTGGGCTAAGGCCTGAACTGCTGTTCCTCAGTTGTAAGAAGTCTCATTCAATGCAGTTTATGTGGGAGTATCGTATTGGAGTCTGGAAGTGAAAGCTCTCTCTCTTTTTCCTCTGCATCTTCATATGAGCATGTTCCTTTGCCTCTGCACCAAGGATCATCATCCCCACAATAAGGGTGTGTGTTTATTGACACCAACCATAAAAATCTCTATGATTAAGAGAAGCTTTTGCAAAAAGAAGTTCTTTGGCACTTGCTGTCTTGTTGCAGTGTTCAGTCCTGGTCTGTGACACCTTGGGGACAGCAACACCATCAGGACAGCACCCTGAAGACTGGTTTTGCCTCACGAGCAGTAAGTCAATGTGGATAGACTCTGCTCAATAGAAACTACATCTTGCTGGGAGTAGTACAAGGGGATCAAAACTGGTGGAAGATAATGATTTTTGCTTCAGTGAAACAGTGTTGACTTGCAGTTTGCTTAGTGGGTATGAATTTAATTGCTGTCAAGCACAAAGGGATGTTTTACTAAGTTATAAACAGATAAGAAGCTTTGACTTACAGCCTCTTAATTCTCATACTGCAAAACAGTTCCAGGAGGTCCTTTAACCAAAAAAAAAATGAAGAGCAGCCCCTGGTCATTAGATATTCCTATCCACTATGAGTGTCTTTGATGTGGGCAAGCAGTAATTTTCGTGAATTTGCAAGCTTCATTCAGTAACCCAGATCTGTAAAACAATTCAAATCAAGAGAAAAAATCTTTTAAAAAATAACCTAATTAAACAAAAGTCAAAGTGAGGTGGGTTGGCTTTTCAACTCAGATTCCTTACTGAAGTAGGTGAGAAGTAATCAGACAAATGGTTAAACCTGCAGAACCTTCCCAAAGAGCTGGTGGGAAGGCCCAGCAGGGAGACAGCTTCATTTGGCTCAGCACTTTTCAGAGCAGTTCATCTGATCATGCCCTCAGCAATAGAAGTGGGAGGGTTTTGTTTTTTTTTTTTTCTTTTTTGTAAATGCCCTTGGGATCCATTTGGGAGTTTGTATTCTTAACATACTTGAATAACATTTAGGTCTTTAAAATACCACCCAGCCAGACTGGAAAAGTAAAGATCAAGTAACTGAGGACAGAAAACAGAACTGCCTCCATTAACAAGGCTATACCCTTCCTTTAGGAAGATAAAGAAGAAACAGGGCAGGAGGAGGGAAATTTCTGGAAAAGGTTTTATAACTCAGAGCTGCTTCATCAGACAGGAAGAACTGCAGAAATTAGTTACTCATCATCAATTTAATGCTGCTCCTTTGAGGATCTGTAAGTAAGATAGCTCTTTCTAGGCCTGTTAATTAGTGACATTTACCAATCAGTTACTTAGCAGAATGACATCTGTGTTTCTATTGCACAGACCTCACCTCTACAGCAGGAGGCAAAGGGTTAAATGATATAGGACACAGTTTCCTTTTTTATATGATAACTAAGAGCTGCAATATAATTGCCTGATTTGCTCTATTTCATTAAGGCTCCTTTTCCTTCTACTTCAAAAGGTTAATGCCACTCATATTTCCTTTTTTTATTGTCTGGCTTCACATAATGCCATGGGACAAGACAAAATAAGCAGTTGCCTCAACAAACTATAATTCATCCCAGCAGAAAAACGACCAGCTGTAATTCAGTCTATTTTTAAATCCAAGATGTAATGAAAATCACTAAAAATAATACATTTCCCAGAGCCAAGACAATAGACCTAAAATGTGTAATAATTAGCGCTATGGCCCAAGTGCTTCAGGCTCTCAACTGTTTTATGACTGTGAGATCTGTTCTCAGCAATCAGACAGTCCATTGGTACCCACTTAACATCTTTATTATTAACATGTGTTTCTTGTACCATCTATGTTTAACCACGAGCTAAAAGCACCATATGCCCACTGAGAAAAAAATCTATGCTTTCCAACCCCCTCCCCACCAGTTCAGGAAACATAAAGGTGGCATAAATGAATTCATTATCTAAAACAGGAAAGTCTGGCAAAATAAAAATACAAGGAAACTGTCTTGGCATGGTTTGATAGGTAACCATATTTATGCACCAAAGAAAGGAAGGCTGTACATCAAAAACCATCTAAAAGACATCCACCTTGGCCAGCTGCCTCCCCTCACCAGTATGAAGTGGCACCCAGTGATTGATCTCTGCTCCTTCTCTGTTACAGCAGCATTCAGTGATCTTCAGCAAGACTCTTTGTGCTGCATTAGCTCAAAGTGTGTTTTAGGGCATCATAAAAACACAAAAAAACTTGCTGAATGCTCCCTGACAGCCTGCCAAAAAACCTGCTACTGCAGCAGTGCTTTTTCATAATCTGCATATGCTTTTTCCTTTAATTATTAGCTCACACAATGATCTGATACCTGCCAAATTTTTCAGTGCCCACAGTTTTGCATCTTCAGAAATGGCTCTTTAGGGATGAATGCATCGTTTGGAATCCAACATAAAGCAGACATTTTTCCTAGGGCATTTAAGTTAGTTTCAATGCTACTGCAATCAGCTGGGTCTGAAACTCATTTGGACCTTTGCTTTGATGGGCAAACAAGAAGATTTTTTTTTCCAGCCTCTTAGCTTAATTGAGTTAGCATGAAAGGATTGAAAAGTCCTGACACACACTTAAAATTGAGCTAGTTAACATGCTTCGTCACTTGAGCCTGGCTTTTCTTTGTGGCCCTGTGCTGCTGAGAGTCCCCAGGCCAAGACCCTCCATGCTCAATGCTGTTCATAGTACAGAGAGGAAGGTCTCTGGCTCATCCCAGCAAATCTTGATGAGGAATTTCTGTTGCACTGAAAGAAGAACAAACTTTGATGTTTCAGGGTTAGTTTTTCCTGTCAGATCTGGCTGGAGGCCAAGCTTCCATGACATTTTGTGTTCCATACACCTCTTCTACTTCACTCTCACAACTCCATCACAAATGCAAAATCAACACAGGCATTTTTTATCTCATTTCACTCAGATAAAACTTCCACCAGTTTTGAGGGTGGGTTTCTGTAAGTGAACAGCTCTGAGAATCCACACTGATGAATGAATGTATGTGTTCAGGATAAGAGCAAGAAGAACAGCTTGACCAAGCACTGACTAAGGCAGGTGAGTCCTTATGCATTCAGAATTCCCATTGAGGTGGAATCCTGCATGTGTAAGAGCATTAACGTCAAGTCCACTTTGAGAATGAATTAGAATACCAAGAATAATGCAGAAATCAATGGAATGTGCTTTCAGTGCATCATTATTTTAGTCCTCTTGTGCATCCCTTCAAACACAAAGAGTTTTAGTTTTTTTCATTTTCTTCAGTCTTTTATCTGGCATGGACATCACTGTTGGTGTGACACTATGCGGTTGGTTAGCTTTAGTCCTCATGGGGAAGTACAAGCATTGCTTCCTGAAAATACAACTACTGGCATGCTCAGGCAGACAGGCACTAGGCCTAAGAGCTCAGATGCACTTAAAAGCCAAGCTCGAAAGTATTCGCAGAGTGAGAGTCTAGCATCTAAATCTTTATGAGGATCTGGGGTTGCACCATGCACCCAGAGTGTTTCTACAGCAGATGAGGACACTAAACCTGTCTCCACTGAGCCCCAGCCAACCCTCCAGCTACAACCCAGCCACATGGTTTGAGGCTGGCATTTGCACAGTGGTGTCTATGCAGCTTAAGACTAATTTGTATCCAGATTATTGCAAAACACCCTTAGAGCTTCACAGAAGTGAAATAAACTGTCTGCCTTATCTGAGCTTGACTGCAGCTGCTTGGCTTTAATGTCCAGTCTTTAGGTACCAGCTGAATTCACAACTGTTTCCATGATAGTGTCACCAAACCCTGGCATTAAGGCAGCTCTGACCTTCTAACCACTACATTGGATCTTTTCCATGTCAACCCTTAGATGCCATTGAGCAAATCTGCATGTCCAGGGACTGAGACTGAAATTAGTTTCTTATTCCTCACACCATGTCCTCTGCTGCTGTTTTCTGAGATATACTAGGCATTATCTCATGTCAATCAGACCTCTTCTCTTCTTCCCATCTGCATCCTGGCTCACACTTGTCCTCAGAACCAGTTGTGGAAACAGTGATCCGGTTCAGTTCCTACAGAAGGGACCAGCTAGTGGTCTGGGAATTACAATACGGGTGTCCCTGCTGCAGCTTTGCTCGTACCGCAGGGAGGGTGGGCAGCTCATGTGGATCTGGTTGGGCAAGAATTGGTTTCCAGGTGAACACAAACTGGTCAACATGTCCTCAATATACAGAAAAATGCTCAGAGGGCTTCACTGAAAAGTGAGGCTGAAAAGCAACAAGGTGGATGGGACAAAGTGCTGAATAGCTGGTTGTTAAAAGAGCACAGATGACCATGATTACTCAGCAAGGCAGATCCCTGGAGGAAAACAGAGACTGTTACTGACACAGAGAGGATCAACTCTAATTATTCAAGCAATTCCATGGGCTACTAATCCAAAATTATATTGAAAACATTGTCCTCTACCCAAAATTTGCCTACAGACAGCTTGATCAGAAATAGATCAATTCTTCATCCTCCTAAGCATGGATATGAGCTTTCTAGAAAAGGAAAAAAAAAGATTTAGGTAGATATCACTTCTGTGATAAAGACAAGATGAACTTGTATTTGAACAGTTGTGATACTGGGTGATGCAGTATCTAGGACTTCTGCTTGAGATTAACACAGGACTTTTACTGTGCTGATTGTGGACTGAAAGGAGAAATTACAAGATAAGACTGTATTTTTTTTCCAGATTTAAGTAAGGCTGCTCAAGCATGCAGTAAAAAGGGGTATGGTGTTCAGATCAGATTTACAGTCATTAAGACTTCATGCTTTGGATTCTGCCTACAGCAAACTCCATCTTGACAAGAAAGGATTTTTAAAACAGTGGGTGCCAAGACAATGATTTCCTCTCTCTGGAGCTGCATAAACAAGATGTATGAAATAAAATGGATTTTGAGTACCTTGAGACTGTCTGAGTATTGCTAATTGATTGCTTTCAGCCTTTCAAACCTTTATGTTTGTCCAGTGATAAAGTTTCTTTTCAATATTTTTGGCTTTTACATCAAAATGCCAAGTAAATCTTCTTTTTTGACAGAACACATTTAGAAATGAAAATAGATTATTCTGCTATTTTGTTATTTGCCTTTGATGATCTGTAATCTTAAGAAATTAATTTTCTCTATACTTGAATCTCAGACCTGGCTTTTCTCCTGTGAACAAAATGAACTTGTTTGCAGTTTGGTTAAGCAGTTAATTGAGCACTGAAAAAGAAAAGACAGAGAAGATCAAGGTGAAAAAGGAAAAAGACATAGTAAACATAACTCCCTTCTTCTGACATCCCATAACTAGTATTTCAAGAGCAATGAAAAACAGAAGTGATGCAATTTCTAGGAAATCCGTCCGGGAAGGTGGAAAACAAGACTGATTTCCTGTATGACCTTGGCAAGTTATTCAGGGCCAAGTTCAGGCCACCAACCAGAAGGCCTAAAATTAGGCATGATGAATCCTATGACGTTCAAGCAACTCAGGCCACCTGTTGTGTGCTGGAAACTCCGAAAATGATGAATGGAGAAAAGCAGTCACAACACTTGGGTTAGGCAGTTGTATTCACAGATGGGAGTAGGAGTGATAGTTCAATGCACCTTTAGTGACTCCAGGAAGGAGCTGAGATCTGTCCATGAGAATGGGACACCTTTTCTTCAATGCAGTCAAAACAGCATTTTCCTATCTCACTTTGGTATCATAAAGAGGAAAGTTCTGGTGGTTTGATGCCTGGATGTCAGAGACAAAGCTCAGATAGATACTTGGGAGGCATGGGCAATATGTTGCAGTGGTATCTTTCATTAGACCAACCGGTAGAGATAACTATCTGTATAGATAGCAGGCCATGGGACCATAAAAACCCACAGCCTCCAGTACTCAGATGCCTTTCTCTGCTGGAGATGGAATTGCAGAGGCCAGTGAATAGTGAGAAACTTGCAATCAAAAAACATGTATGTTGCCATACAATATCCATCTTATGACCCTTACTCCTTGTGAGTGCAACCAGCACCGGATGCTCAAAAAATTTTCTAAAAATGCCAGCAGAAGGTAGAATTGTCACTTTATGCAGCTAAAAAGCCACAGTGTGCTTTTTGTTTTTCTTTTCATAATTGTTTCCTAACCTCAGTGGCTATGGGAAAGGTGACAAGAGGAAAGGAGTCTCCTCCATTAGCTCCAGACCTGGACCTCTCCACAGAGCTCACAGTATGGTGCTGGATCACACTGCTTGTTAGCTGGGTCATTTGTTTATTAATAGTTGCATGCACTTTAAGTCCCAGACAGCTTGTTAGTTGTGTGCAGCAGCAATAAAGAGTTCTACTCTGCACTACATCAACTCTATTACTCTATTTAAATAGTATTTTTGGTGCTGCAGACACAGAGTGATTGTCCACATAATTTTCATCTTTTTTCTAATCCTTTTACCTTGCTTTCCAAATTATGTGTCTGAGGAGAACTGCTCAGCCAGCTTTCTTTGCATGGCATAGGAGGAGCAGCAGCAAATCCGGGAAAAAAGACACCCACTGGCTGTAGGGATTTTTTTCGTTTCTTCTGGTGTTATCCTTTTCCACCCAGGCTCTAATAAGCGGAGCTGCCTCCTTGAAAGTGTGATACTGACTGGTGTGATCAGTGGAAATATCAGCCAGGGAAAAGCCCTAGTGGATTCTTAACCTCCCCTTCTCCTGACCCAGTAGTGCTAGCTGGTACCTGCAAGCTCTATGTCATGAAGTGAGGAACAACCACTTTCCCCCATCAGCCCCACCTTCCCTATTCCTGACCCTGATGTTGCTGAGCATCTCTCTGCATACATTTCACACCTCACATTTTTTCTGTGATAGCAGCTTTGTCTTTAGCCTTCATCCAAAACCTTGTGCCTCTCTCAGGGTCAAGATGATGTCGACATTATGCCTGATTTTGTCTGGCTGGAAAACCTGAGGTGTTCAGCATCCATCAAACTCTTTCTTGTGGCAGGCACTGTAACAGGAACTGAGTCCTTGCCCTGATGGGGAGTCTGCCTAAATGCACAAAATAGAAAAGTAAACAAAACCAGGTAAAGTCATCATTCCTGGTTTTCACATCAAGGCAATGGCTAAACCAGCAACAGAGTCAGTTTCCTCAAACCCCTGGACCAACAAACAACTGATAACATAACATGGGAATACTGCTTTGGATTCCCAATTATCCCTGTGAGAATGACTTGAAAAGCACTACTGAATACCAACAAAAGACATTTTTATGGAGGCATTTGTTTACTTTAATCGAGTAAATAGTTTAATTAGATTTTCCTCACACATCAGATAAACAGCATTTCACTCTGTCCTGTTGTGAATGATTCTTAGATGTGGTTTCCCCAAAGTCATCCTTTAAACTGGAATGATTAACCACAGCCAGTGTATTTTTGCTTGTGTGCTTGAATGTCAAACTAGGGCAAAAATATAATTAAAATTGTAATGTCATTTTATACTGGCTCCAAATTCAACCAGTTGGAATAATCTCAGTGCCCATGGATGTGTCCGTTTTTCTTTTTGGTCAGTAAAAGCAGATGTTTTACATCTGCTTTGCTTGTAAGCAGAGAAGCAGAGGGATATTGGCTGTGCTGTAAGCCATGGCTCCTGAAGCCTGTGACCTCTCCCATCGTGACATGTGGAGCACAGTACTCTAAGTCCCTCAGGATATATCACTGATCAGAGATATCAAATTGTACATAGCAGAACAAAATGAAAGAGATGTAATTCACTTCAAGAGCAGCACTGGCTTTCCACAATTCCTCCCTTTGTGCATCATTGAGCCTTGGGGAGAAAGTAATTAGGAAGCAAGTAGAGCAGTTGCTGAGAGATAAAAGTGTTGAGGCGAAAAATGAAAGTCTTAGACCTATGGAGATGCCATGCTTTTTCCCTTCATTGAATCAGACCCTTCAGGATCTCTTATAAGGAAAAGAAATCTCTAAAATAGTAGGCCCTATACATGAGCAGTGGGGCTGGTAGGACAGCACTTGCAGATGAACACAAGGAAATCACTTTCACGGGGCAGTTTAATTTGCCATCTTTACCCACATGATTCAAGAAAAAAAGGAGAAAACCTCAACCCATTGCCCTCTTCCCTCATCCACATAGATTTGGAAACAGTCATCTGGCAGTAATACAAGTCAAGCTCTCCAATGAAACAGAATCCATGGAAAAGACTCTGATAGTGCCAGCTTTTCTGGAAGGTGGCTTTTGATAGTTTCTATAACATAATAAAGTAAATTATTAATGCTTTCTTTTACATCAACCTCACATTCAGTTGGCTGTACAAAGCAGAGACAGATTTTTTTACTATCTTGCCAGTACAAATTAACTCCTAGTTTGGCATTGAGAGGGTTTGGCTGAGAATTTTAGGCACCAAATCAGTTCTCAGTGACTGGGAACCTAGAAACAATACTAACAAGAAATAGCAGAAATAGCAGCAGCATGTAAATGTACATGTAAAATCATTAGGAGCAAATAATCTTTTTATCATCTGCTGCATTGCAAGAGTCAGGGAAGAAACTCTGAACTCCTCTAATTTTATGTTTTAATAACACTCTAAGATAATAACCTGTAGCAACAGTTTAGGGTTGTTTGCCACATTCTGAAAAGTGCAACAAAATAATATCACAACTAAAACCAAACAAAACAGTATTGCAACAATCATTCAGTTATCTCTGAAGGTTTTTTTGTCATTCTAGTTGCTCTAAGGTATATTCCAAGACACACCTTTGTCTTGACTTTTGCTAAACCAGCTTTTTATGGGGAGTAAAGTTGGGAAACCAAAACAGCACACATACATAATCTGTGACACAAAACTCCTTTTCATGTTTCTTGAACTAATTTATTGCCAGAAGAAATCAGCTGGCACTTGGCATAGTCCACAACTAAGAAGAATAATCTTGGAATAAGCACCACTCGGCACAGAAGAGATGTGAGCAAGAGTTTATGTGCCTGGAAGTTTATTTGAAACATGATTTCTCAATAATCAGTTGGTGTACTTCCACTCACAGGCTTCCTCTCATATACTTGGCTCATCATAACTGCAGCTATCATTTCTGTTGCAATAAGGGAGATAGCTCTGATTCTTAGAACTGCCATTTAGCATTCGGAATGCTGAGTAGGCTTTTTAGTCAGCAAAAGTCACACTTGTCTTTGGAACTGTTTCAAAATTTTGTTCTTTCATTTCTAACAAATTTATTCTTCCTATCAACTGCTTGTTATTCAAAGACAGTTTAAGGGAGGGCATTCCGAGACAGGTCAGAATCTGAACTTTTCCAGTGACATTTAAATCTGAACGATAAAATTATTGCCATTTTCCATATGCTCTCAACAATTCAAGTCACATTTCTCCCTGTACCTATTGTATCGTTGCATTATTTAAAACTCAAATGGTTCCTTGTTTTATGAATCAGTAGCTCAGCAACACACAGCACTTCTCTGATGAAATAAGAAATTTCCATCACCATGCTCTGACAGCTGGGACATAGTAATCTGTCATGGAAATTGCCCAAAAAACATGGGTGTGTAGACTTGTCTTGTGTCAGTAAAACAAGTCAGTTTTACTCCATGAGATAGTATTGAGCTGCTACAATATCCCCTAGACTGCAGTCAGAACTGTCAGCAATTCACTCATCTGAAAGTTCTCATCACTGTCATTTAAATACTAGGAACAATATCAGAGCTAGAGAAAAATGGACCTACATAAAAAATATGTATTTTCATTACTTGAAAAGGTATTAACTGCTCATACACCTCAAAGGTTTCAAAATTATTAGTTTGAATGAAATAGAGATCCCTTTCTCTCTAAACAGCTCAGTTTAACATGACGCTAAATAAAAAAAAAGATTAAAAAAAAAGAAGTTGACTAGACATTGCAAGCATGTGGAACAGCATAAAGAGCAGTGCAAGACACATGGTGCATAATAATCCAATTGCATGGCTGTTCCTGGAACAGGACGTGCAGTGTTTGCTGCAGCACTTCAAAAGGGAACTCTGGAATTGTAGGGATCAAAGGAGGATAACAAAATACAGATTTGATAAAGACAGGGATTGCATATCTTTAGAACAGTAAATCAGAAGGGGACATGAAAAAAGTATATAATTAGAGTCTAGAGAAAGTAGACCAAGAGTTGCAGGTTTTTTCCCAGGGCTACTTTTAGATCATAGAATATGTTGGGTTGGAAAGGACCTTTAAAGAGCATCTTGTCTAAATCCCCTGTGTTAAGTGGGACATCCCACATTAAAGGTTGCTCAGAATCTCATCAAGCCTGACCTTGAATATCTCCAGGGATGGAACCTCCATCACTTCTCTGGGCAACCTGTCCCCATGACTCACCACCCTTAATTTTGTGCTGGAACAGTTCAAAAAAGTAGCTCAGTATCTGCTTCAGCCCTGAAATAGGATATGATCCTCGATTTCATGTGCTATTTGCCTATAAGGACATGGGTATGTATACAACTATTCCAGGAACAATAGAAAATTCAAAGACAGAAGATATTTTTTTCAATTATTAGAACACTGAAAATTATAAAAACCAGCACAGATTTAATCTGGGACTATAGAAGAACCTCTGCTTGAAGCTTTAAACCAAACTCTACTTGTAAGGCATCAGTACGAAGAATTAAAGGATGAAAGATTACTCTGTAATGTGTATCCTTGGTAGACACAGTGTACCAACATCACCTCTTTCTCCATTACCCTAATGAAGGGCAGAATTGCCAGGTACAGATCCACAGCTGCCGAGGCAAGTGTGGATTGTCAATTCACTCAGGAGCACCCTTCCTCAGAGCTGGATGTTCAATCACAAATGTGAGCATGAGTTCACCTCTCCAGGAACAGACTTTGTGATTCAAAAGAAAAATTCCCACACCACTCAGGTAGAGAAACCCACCACAGACTTCATTTTCAATAGGTCAAAAAGAAGGGGTTCCTTATAGAGTAATGCAGAGCATAATCCTAACTCCAGAGCTTCAAATTACTCCATGAATGAGCTTTTCCATTAATTACATCCTAAGGAGATTGATTTGGGAGCCTGGATTCTAAGAGGGTAGTGAGAATCCTCTCAGTGTCTATGCAACTCAACCGTGCCTACAGTAATTATTTTTTAATAGATTTCTTAAAGCATTCAAATCAAGTTCTAGTCACCTCCTTACCTGAAATAGGGAATTTCAATCTGCAACTTGAGAAGAACGTTAACAGCAGTACCATAAAGCTTACATTTCAAAAAAGAAGTCCAGGCAATAATTAACAGGATTAATCCCACCAACAGAAAGCAGAATCCTAGGAAGGCCTAGAGATGAAACTTCTAGAGTAGAAAGTAATAAACAGAAAGCAAATTTCTTGATTATTTTCTTATTTACAAATGTTTAACTGAGAAGCAACTTGAATCAAGCCAACAGAGTAATGCAGGAGTTGAACATGCAACAATGAGACTACAGACCATAGTTCTATTTGGAGAATTAAAAGAAAAAGCATCATAATGGCAAAGTTACAAAACCACAAGTGACAGATAAAACTTGTGCATATATATTTTTTGCTGGTAAATAGTAACTGCAAACTTGTGAACCCCCCCCCATAAAAGACCTTACAGAATTGCAAGCATTTGATGGATTTCCCCCATATCATATACGTTCATTTATTCTTTCTCTATTAAAAATCTCCAATAAACATTATCCCCTGAGTTGATGGGAACAACACATATAGCCACAGATGACAAAGAGACAGAACTGATCTAGACAGATTTATTCCCAGGTTTAGTAAGAAACTGACAATTACTGCAAACAGAAAGGAGAGAAAAATTACTTTTGCTTGAGGCACTTTGGGGCTACTGCACTATCCCTTGCCTCTTTATCACTTGCTGAGGTGAAGCAACGATCAATAGAGTTTTAAAGGGATCGCCGAGGGCCTGAACCAGATCTCACTAGAATCAGCAGTGGGAAAAAAGCCTTCCCTGGAGGAAGTTCTCCACAACCCAGGACTTGCAGCTCAAGAACCAAGATCAAGGTGACTTTGAGCCACAGCCGTACTCTCCAATTAGGGCTGCTTCTGAGGACTGAAGCAGGTCTTAAGGTAATGCATCTTGGTCAGAATAACAACCCCAGGCCACTGCAGAAGAATAGCACTGCAAGTCCTGTTTTAGCCTTGCCTTATTGCACTGCTTCTCTGACTGTCCTTGCACCAGCTTCCACACAAAGCACTCAGAAGACAACTGTGAGGTCTCCTTCCACGGTGCTTCCATGGTGCTTCCACAGCAGGGTGAAGAAAAGACAAAAACTGAGGCTCTGTGCTGCTGGATCTCAGCTCCAGCCTACAGAGATGGAGCAGAAACAGATAGCTTCATACTCCTCAAGGGACACTAAAGTGTGACAGGAGGGAAGAGGGCTGATCAAGGACCACAGTATTACTCCAGAGGAACTTTGGTAATTATTTATTTGCCATTTTGTCTCTGTATAACCTAGTGACAATCATTTCACTTCCCTGTGCCTAATTTCTACAAAAAGTGTAGACATCACTGTCTTTGGGGAGTGTAGGGCTGGGAGAGGGATCAAAGACAAATTGTCTTAAAATACTAGCTCCTTCGAATGCATGAGGAGAAGAATCTCTGGTTTCTACAAAATTGCTCAGAACCATTGGAAATTTTGTCTATTTTTTTTTTACTGCAAAAAAAATTTCATAAAATTGTGTCAGTAGATCAAACTTAAGCATGTATTCTGGCATTTCTCTAAGGATGATTACAAACCTGGATCAGCCATATAATTCAAAAATGAAATAATTACAAGGCTTAGAGGTGAAGAAAGGATTTTTAATGTTCCACACCCAGCTTTGCTCCTTCACCGACCTCAGGCAACAAACAAAAACCACCTTAGACTTCATCTAAGTTTCATATCTGAAGGAATCAAATCACCAGGAAAGTTCTTGTAAAGTCAGACCAAAGGTCCATCTAATCCAGATGAAGGGTGTAAGATTCAAGGCAGCATGTAAATTTTATTTTGACCTATATAGATCAGTCTCTATCAGTCAAAGATTCTTTGTATGAAATAACACTCAGTGTATCTTTGTTTCATAAATTTATCTTAGCATTTTTATAAACCTATGTAAACATTTGGCTCCCACAACCTCTTCTAGAAGTAGACTTTTTAGATGTTGCTTAAATGCTAGCCACTTCATTGTTTTGATCAGCCTGTTTTCCAGTCTCTGCTTGCTTTCCAGTTCTATTGTATCATTTTAGTGATGGGAATACCAAAAATGTACTTTGTTCTCATGAGGCTGTATTCACCACTTTGTTCTCCTCATAAAAATTTGTAACATACAGCTTTGATTTCTAATGCACATTGAACTCGTGGAGTTCTTTTCTCACAGGTTCTCGGTTATAAACCCAAGATGTCATGGCTACTCCTTAGCCTGCTCTCCATAGATTTTTCATATTTGTTCTTTCTTGTTCAGTGTCATGAGAGTTCTCCTAAATACTTTACAATGTGCTTTCATTTTGCAACTTTTAACAGTTAAGTATCAAGAAAAAAACTTTGTCATTTTATTGTTTACATCCATTTCTAAAACTGTGAAAATACTGAACAGTGCATGCCAACCATGAATGTCTATGGGATACCAGTGGGGTTTTCCACCATTGACAAAACTGACAACTTAATCCCAGTCTTTTTTCTTGTGCCTTTTAACCACTCTTTCATCTATGCAAGAACTTTTCCTTTTATCCTGTTACAGCTCAGTTTCTTTAAAAAGTCTTTGATGAGAAACCTTGTCAAGGGCCTTCTAGAAACCCAAGTATCACCTAGATCTCCTTTGTCTACTTGGCTATTGACTCCTTCAAAGCACAGATTTATGATGCACAACTCTATAAATGCCACAGGGACTCTTCCCTAATATATCATATTTACCCACATGCCTGCTAATATTACCCTTTCTATCATCTTGCCTAGTGTGAATGTTTGATTTATTGGCCTGTAGTTTCCCGGGTTTTCCCTCACATCTTCCACTTTCCACTGACACCAAAATGGTTTTATGCTCGAGATTCAACTGAAAACCAGTCACAAGGTATCAGGTTAAAACTTAATGCAGAGAAGATATTTCAGGTACCAAATTCAACCTTAAGTTGGAAAATTTTCAAAAAGCTTAAAGTTCCATTGAAACTGAGGAGTATCTAATTAATAAAGTTATCCCTCATGTTGAACTAACTCTTTTCAATCAATCACAGTGAAAAAAAACAAGCCATTATTTGAAGAAAAACTTTAAGGTTTTTAATATGTAGGAACAGAAACAAAATATCATGGAATAAAATATCCTTCTTTTCACCTTGAATCTGATGTTATTCCCCATGAAACCAGCAGAGGAATTGCCGGCGATAGCACTGGTGGACAACCAGCCCCTAAATGCTTGCACACAGAAACACTGGCTGGAGAAGCTGCCCCCCCACCACTACCACCAGCATTGAGAGGCTGTGCACCTTCCTACATGGACAGGCTAAATTTAGTTCCTGAAGTCAGGGCCTGCTTTCAACCTAAATAAAAGTGCCTCTGTCTTGAGATCAGCAACCAGCCACATGCAGCTCTGTCTCAGGTTCTCAGTGGCACCAGCTGCTGCAGTTTAGGATATTCTTGCTCTTCAGCTGTTTATCACTGCCTATGGGATCACGTGCCCACGCACCTCTGCCACTGCTGTCCAACAACCAGAACATCAGTGCAAAACCACTTTTTCAGTGTGCTAAGCTCATACAAGAGACTGAGCCTGAGCAGCTGGACTATGGCAGGCTTTCTCTTGCCATCATGAGATGCAGAGGGTAACATGAATGAGGATGGTAATAGCTTCTTGAAAGAATCACAGCAAGCTTTTCCAGGAATCAGCTTGCACTTGGCCTCAGTGCTCAAAAAACCCTCCTTGGCTTTGCTACTGAAATAAAGACTCTGGTGCCTGTTCTAATGGTTCATAAAAAGTATAGTAGGACAAGAGAAGGGTCATCTTACTCTGGCATGTGCTATCCTTCCCAGGAGGGCAACAGCACCTTTGGGAGAGTAAGGGTTGGTAGTTTGGAGAGCAGAAAAGAACCTATATAATTAACTCTATGGCCTGTGCTTGGCCCTGGATTTGAGAGATGATGCTGCTCTATCCATCCTATAAAGACAGAAAAGCCATTTCACTCCACATCTATTTTGAAATATTTTTTAACGTATTATTAACTGTACTGCTATTCACTGCTACTTGCTAGCAACTCCACTGATACCCAGGGAAAGAAGCTGTTACAAAAACAGCTTTGCCTTCTAGCACCGTTACAGCATCCTTTATCCAACAAAGCCCAGGTATTTTTATGCTTGATTTTCAGTCTCTCTTTACAGCGTAGAAACAGAATTGTTACTGCAATTCTACAAGCTAAGACCTGTGGAATCAATAGATCAACAGAAATGTAAACTGTGTCTTTCATAGCAATTTCTTTATTGTATTTCTTTACCATGAAATTGCAGTCTCACTGTCTGAAAATTTTCAGGAAATTTCCGTTCTTCAAAGAAGGGGGGCATGGGGTAATTTCCGAATGGGACTTACTGAGCAAACAAGAATTATAGAAACTATTTTCTAAGTGGATCTGCTTAGAGGTACTGATGAGAAGAGGACTACAAATCCAATGCCAGCTCACCCTATTGAAAATCAGACCAAGAGTGTATGTCTACAAGATCGTCTCCTAGTGTGTTTAATGCATTTTGCTGCTTTCTGCTTAGCCAGATAGAATACTAAACAGATCTGAAGCATTCTTCACTGCAACACTGGAGCATTCTTTTTAATGGAGGGTATAATCTCATTACAAGCTCTGGTAATCATCTAGATTACAATCTTAATTGCCAAAGTAGGTAAAATTGAAAAAACATATTTCAGCTGTCCTCTCCTCCTTTTTTTTTTTTGTTTTAAAGGTTCAGTAAAAAAATGAGTGGATTTTTTTCTCTCCTTCATGAGCTTTCAAGCACCAGAAAGGCGTCTTTGACTTTGTTATCATCCAGACAGATCCTCTGTAAGATTCCATTTCAAATTTCAAATTTATGATTATAAAGCCATATTCCTGTGACAAACTTCTATCAGGTGCTGAGAGCTCTCTGCATCGCACAGGAGGTGTTCAGCACCTTGTAGGATTCACTTCTCATTGCTCTGAGTCCTGGAGTATATCCTTTGGTAGTTCAAAAGGTACAGTTTCCTGAAGAGAAATGTCATTAATGCCATCATCCTTCTCAGCCTGTAGTTACCTACACTGTAGGCTATCTACTTTAGCAAAAAGCTATCTAAACACCCCTAAATCAGTCTCACTTCACTTTGGGAGAGCAGGTAATGCCTAAATTCAGTTCATGCATGAGGAAATGGTAGACAGTGAGTTGTGAGACAAGGAATGTTTAAGATGGGAGGACAAGGAAATCCTGGTGCCCTGGAAATTGTCTGCTGCCATAACCCTTCTGATGCCCTTGAGAGTTTGTCATTAAACAAGCTTCCCAGATCTTTATCGAGCTGCAGACAAGCTTCCAGCTGTGAGAAAATCTGAAACTGTGCCACATCAGCACAGAAATGAGGTGTTCATTCAGAAAGGGGAGCTGCCGATAAAGTCAATGTTCATGAGCCTATCAAACAGAGAGAAGAGGGTCTCTTTCATGCCAGTTCCACCTAAGTGGCTCAAATCTCAGAGTAAATGATGCTTTCTGGTGATGTTCTGATTTCCATACTAAGCTTCTGGGAGACATTTCATATCTTACTGACAGAGTTGCCCACTGCTGAGGCACTCCTTCACAAGACAGTCCACCTGAAAAACTTTCTAAATCCTTTCATCAAACTGATAAAAACCATGCTTCAAATGGCACCAGCCCAGAAGACAGTTTGCAAAAGATTTGGAAAGTGCTTAGCTTTTACAGCCTTAAAGCGAAAAATTGACCCCTTGAAGCATGCCAGCTGAAGAGGTGCTCAGACTGAGAGACCTTACTGTGATATTTATTCCAGGAAAAGAAGACACCAGGGGCAGCCACAATGAACTCTCCACTTCCTTAGTTTCCCTTGAAAAAATGTCTTAGCTATTTTCCAAACAGAAGGGCCATACATGGCCAGTATAAAGACTCAGATCTGGGCAAAAACCTTTGCTGACTTGTTTTCTCCATCAGCACTTAGTTCTAGGAGCTTCCTGCTTAGGTGAAGTGTAGAATAACCCTTCCCTGCGTTACAAAGAAGTGAGATGTGAGGAATTTGTACTCCTCCACTTCACACTTATGATAAAAGACAAATTTCTAAGCTCCATTCTCAGAATAACCCAATCCCTGAATGTTATCACCTACTTTTCCTCAGCATCCCTACCACACCAAGTATGACCTTGCCCTTGATGTCCTACTCCAGAATCTCAGACAAAATCTGAACTCTTCATATCCACATCTGTGGTCCCTCTGTATTCGTGGGTGTATTAGTCAAAATGCTGGTGCAGTATAGCTCAGAGATCAGAGCAAACTTGATACACTTAGATGCTACTTATCAAATCAGGTGTTACGTGAGATACATTTACACTTTCTTTGCTTGTTTCTTATTGCTGCAGCTAAACCTGGGATTTGCACATGTAAATGACAAGTTATTCTGCTGGTGAGATGTACCTTAAGAGGTATGTTTAAAAATTAAAAGAAAAAAAATACAGAACCATGACGTGCCTTTCAGCAGCCAGGATTGATATCTCACTTTGCAATTAAAATTTAAACAAAAGTGCTCTCAACATGTATTTATTACAAGAACATGCTGCTTTTCATTGGCTCAAACACCAGCATAGAGAAGTATTTAAAGTCTTAATAATAAACTGTATCTCACAATTCTAGTTTGAATCACAAGATCATCATAATTTTGACAATAACTGCTGCACAGCTTCAAAAGTATACATTGTGGATATATCTGGAGAAGAAAGATATATATTGTTTTTCATAGACAATAATTCCATTAAATTTCCAAACTAGCAGTGGTGTTACAGACCAGAGACTTGGATGATTCTCATTTTCTTTTTAAACCACTATATGCATAAGTCTCTTTCTCTGTAGCACACTGACTGCTCATACTCTCATTTAACAACAGGCCAAGAAAGTTTATAGGTTTTACAAGGCTGGACTGAAAGCAAAATTCTTTTGCCAGACTACAGCTAACCCAAACTCCAGATTTCCATTTGTAATTTTTCTTTTTCACACTATGCTGATTACGACTGTCCTTCATGCAGCATGTAAAGGCCACAAGAAGGTGCAGGCTTTGCAGTGCTGGAGGCTTTACAGGCACATTGTGAGTGATAGCTCTCCTGCTCTAAAGAGCTCTCATCCTGACAACTGAGAAGGCTATGCAGATCTGCTGTACCATCTGCCACCTTTCTTATTCCAGATAATTGTTTACTATTTTCCATGTGATTTCTTATTCTCAAGGACCTGACAAAGCTGAGTTCCCAAGGATTGTCTGAGAATTTTCCACATGAAGATCGGTATCTTCTTACCTTAGAGTAAGGAGATCTTAGCAAAACTGGAAAACGTGCTACAAGATGAAATATTATCATCTACATCTATGTAGTAATTTGCTCCTAATGGTTCATACCATCCATGATTGTATATTACTAGAGTTTGCTTTCAGTATAAGGCCAAACTGTCCCATGAACAGAGGAATAAATTGACTCACTCCAGCAACTGCAGAACTCCAGCTGCAGGTCTTCAGGAGACCACACTTCTCTCCTGTGCCAGGAAACCTGTGAAGAGCATATTCCCCACTTAGGAATCACCTGGAAAGATCCCAGACCTGCCTTTCTTCTCAGTCTGACATTAGATTTACCTTCAGGCTGTGCCCACAAAATGCCTTGGATTGCAGGTCTGCATCCAAGCTGGATAGATGTTCATCATGGTGCACACTTTCAAGACCCTGCTCTTGGAGCTGTGGATTTCAAGCATATGCAAAGCTGTAACTGGGCTCTGTGAGATGACTCACTGAAGTTCACAAGCTTTAAGAAAATACTTGAGCAAAAGCAGATGCTTAAAATGGAGATTGTACCATCTACACATTAAAAAAAAATGCTGTTCTTTTAAATAATTACAAGTCACCAGTCTTTTGGCTTATTTCAGCTCTGACTAGGAAGGCATTAGAAGCAAGCTGAAATACATTTATTATATGTAATACAAAAATCTGCACATCTACCCACATCCACACAAGTGAAGGGGGCCTGAAATTCTGTAAGAAATCTTATTTTCTTATTCTGACATGATACCCCTGAATTCAGATACAATGCAAACACAACTCAATAGGAAACAGTTTCTAATGAAATGCTTGCATTAGTATGTCAATCAGAAGCTGCAAATCTCAGTCAGCACTAAAGATCAGTTCCTGCCAAGAAGGTTTTTTTCATACAGTAAATTCCAGAGAGATACAGCAGTCCTAAATAGATCTATTGCTTTCTAAGAATATAGTGCAGCAAGCTTGCTAGGCAACTTGCCTAGAAATTCCTTTCCAATGAAGTACTGGAAGAGACGATTTCATTCGCTCTGCTCCTGAGCAGCGTTAGGTCCAGTGTACTGTTTCACTTACCCATGTGAAGGCATCATGTATCTAGAAATCACTGTCTTACTCTGAAGGAAGCATGAAGTCTAAGAAGTCATCCACCATAAACTACTGAAGGTGATCTTATTAAGGACTAAATCACATCACCATTTGTGATTTAATTCCAACCCTAGAGATGTCAGAGGGAAACATTTATTAATACAGACTTTAAAGTGGTCTGTCCTGCACTGCAGAAAGAAAAGGCTGTGGATCACCTTATGTTTTTCTGCAGAGAATGTCAGGAGGTCAGAAGTGAAAGTCAGGAAGGACATGCATCTATATTTTTTTTTTTGAGTTAACTCCCTGGGGCTTCTCCCTGAACCACCATGCTCATTAGAAGAAACAAGACTTTTCTAGCAAGACACAGCACATAATAGCTTGACTCCTCGTGATTTAAGGTGCATACGAGTGACTTTAAAAGACTTCCTATGGATTAGCTTGAAACCTTCAAACCCTGGCTTCAGATCAGGACCCTAATTTTACAAAATTCTGAGCCAGGTGGTTCCGTACAACAGGAAAAATAGAGGTTCCTCACCTCTGGAAACTCATATCATGACTCCTCATGTTTCTCCATAGCTGCACCAAGACCCAAGGCCTTGCACTACTCATTAGCTCCCTTCTTTGTAGCAGAAGGCTACAAGAAGAGGCTGGTGATATCCAGTACCACAAACTGGATGCTCCTGAGAGGGGAGATCAGACTCTCTGGAAAAACACCAGTTGCTTTTAGGTAATGTTGTCTGACATATGTACAGTGCTTAGAGGAAAATAAACCACAAGAAAGGGTCACTGTCACACCTCATTCCTGTCCTGCTGCCAATACAGATTCTTACCAGGACCGCAGAGTCACTTTAAGAGACCAAGAAGCAAAAAATTAGACTGTGCACCCAACTTAGCAGCTTTCACATCACGTCCAAGTTTTCTCCTTTCCTTTTTCCCCTCCTAGGATACACCCAAACCAACAATTTCTAGTCTGTTGAGATGAAAAATTGCAAGGAAGACGAAAACACAGATTGCAAAACCAATTCCAACAGCCCAAAATGTCTGAAAAAAGCTCCCTGGAATGTTTGCTTAGGAATTCCCCTTCCACTCCTGGGTGGCATGGTGCCAGGTAGTGCTGGAAGCTACAGCTTTCTCATCAGCGAGGAGAAGGGGCTTCAGACACATTCAAACAGACCCTATTGCCCACAGGCAGACAAGTAAAAAGTAGAGCTACATTCATATTCTCTTAAATTATTCAAGATAATTACCCGGTTACTTTCTCTCTTTATCCAGAGCTACAGCCAGGACAGCTCAGCCCTTGCCCAAGCTTTTTCCTTCAAATGAAGTTTGCATAGTGGTGACAACTAATGAGAGGGAAAAATTGTAATTCCCCTATAGTAGCACATAAGGGCAAAGACATACCAGCTGATGAGTGACCATAACTTATGCAGAAAGTCCAGGCTGGATATTGACCAGCTTACACATTTGTGATTCCAGTGTTAAAACCATCTTCAGATTGTTTATTAACCTGACTTGGTGGAACGTCCAGACAACGTATAGTAATGGAATTTGGGGCATTATGCAATGCTGGTTTAAGTTCAATACTCTTTGCCAAAAAGTAACACCCCCAAATATGTTAAACACACAACAAGCAATGTAAAAATATTGCTCACATTTCAAGGAGGGCTGAGCCCCACAGACTTTGCAGGATCAAAGCTACAGCCATCAATTACAAGAATCAGTCTTGATTCTTGATGGCAAGCAAAGAGCCCTGGCTGTTCTCCACTGATGGCATCAGTGTTTCTCGGCTGGCAGGAGGCTCATGGCACTAGTGCAACTCCAGGGGAGGATTCTGATTAAAGCAGAGCAGGCTTTTACAGTGCTGCAAGTCATCAGCCACCGTGTCAAGAGATGCTGATCTTTTCACATACAGCCCACAGCCATGCCAGCTCCTAGTGGTGTATCTGACCAGGTAGAGAACATCAGGATAAAGCATCAGCTTACTCTCCATTCCTGTATTTTTTTTTCTCTCTCTCCTTTTTTCTTTTCTTTTCTTTTTTTTAAATTCACAGAAAAGTCCTCCATAAAGGTATTCAGGAAGCATGAGCCAGACAGGATCAGACGGCTGGAGGTTGGGTTCATAAGAAGGTGGTAAGAAAGAGGCACTACAAAGAGGATACGGTTGTAGTTAAAGTGCTGGCCTGAGAATACAAACACCTGTGCCAGCTCTCAGGTCCTGCACAGATTTCCTCAGTGACTTCAGGCAGGTCCATTGTGAGAAGCTGACCTTAAAAATACATACCCACACTTGCTTTGCCTATGCCTTGTCCTGACCCTGGTCTGGACTCTTCCTATGCCTCTCAGCTGGGCTTATTCACTGATGTCCACTCAGCCTTTGAAACGAAACTGCCACATGCCTGTGAAAGAAGTAGAACTTTTTTGCACCTGTCTACATCCAGGTGATTATTTACAACCTCCATCTCTGTGTCTTGTCAATGTCTCCACAAGACCAGCATTTACCTTCCCTTCTCTGCTTTGCTGTAAGATGGACAGGTGGGGAGATTAACAAATTCTTAGCACATACCTGTCTTTTGGGGACCTTAATATTAAAGTACACGGTATTCCTAACATGAAAGATATTTGCTTGAGAGACACTGTCATCAGCAGCCCATCTAGTTATATTTCCAAAACCATAGTGGGATTTTTTTTTCATTAGTTCCAGCAGTTGGGTCTAGCCTGGAATCTCTTTAGCCTTTTTAACTCTGTAACCTTTCACAGCAGCTTGTTCCATTGCCTAATAGTTTGAGTAGCTGAAACACATCACCCACATATGTAGCCTGAATTTTCCTTTCTGCAGCTTAAATCAGTTTCTGCTGCTTCTTTCCTCTCTGACTAATGAGAATAACTGGCCCCTGTTCCCTTTATCACATCATTTCATGTATTTGCAGACGGCTATTTCGTCTTCCTTCAGTCTTCTCTGCAGACTGAACATGCATGTCTCCCTCAGCTGCTTCTCGTAAGTCTGATTTTCTAAATCTTTTATCATTTTTGTTATTATCCTTTGAGGTTTCTCCAATTTGTCAGTATCTCTTCTTAAAGAGCAGCATCCAAAATGGAATTCACTACACCAGCTGAGACTTTCACCAGTGCCAAGTGGAGAAGAAAAGTAATCCTGCTTGTTTTGTACATGACATGCTCCTTATTTATACTATCCAGATATTTCATTGGGAAGCATCAATGGGCTAAATGTGAGAATGTAAGAATAGGGGACAACTGAGAGGAGTAGAAATGTCTTTCAGGCTTTGAAAAGTGCAAATGGCAAAACAGAGGATTATTTAGGTGGGCTTCAGAGGAAAGAGGAGGCTGAAAATGATGAGATGAAATGGAATTGTAGGCTGGATATCAGGGAAAATATTGTAATAGTTGAAACTGTGGAAAATTATCTCCCTGGGGAAGTGGTGCAGACTCCATAAGTTGAGTCATTAAGAACTAGACTAGACAAAGCAATGCAAACTGTATAGCAAGATGACTTAAGATACTATTGGGATAGGGCCTAGATGGGCTGATAAACTTGGCATTTCTAGATTTCTTGTCCTACAGAATTCTCAAATAACAGAACTAACCTTTTCTTATGTTAATTTTCACTTTTTGTCCTCACCAGCGCATTTATGTGTTCTCCATTTGGCCTATATATGCCAGCAAAGCTAATTTAGAAAGGCTCTGAGGATTTCTGGAAAGGTTTTGGGGAATTTAGCATCCATTTTCTATGAATCCATGGGCCCCCACATATAAAGGGGCATTGCCAGGTTCCAGTCCCTGCGAGTTAAACACCAACAGATCTCATGTGATAGAAATGGAGAAAGCCAACACAACCAGCAGAGAACATTATCCATACCTAGAGCTGACAAAACTCTACCACCACCACTAGCACCACAATCTGCCAATGCAAGAGGTCACACTGGTGGAGCAATACCAATGGCTGGCAGCCAGTGGCAGTAATCAGGACAAATCCCCAGTCTAGACAAAGCCTTAGATATCATGAGCAAAAGTCTCCAATCTCTGGGTCTAGTTTTCCTTTCAGCCACTCAATTTTAATACTGGTGGGAGCCCACAGACTTCAGCAGAGTTGCTCCTGACTCACAGTCCCACAAGCACAAGGAGGATCAGATCCCTGCAGAATTTCCTTTGGCTGAAAAGGGTAAAGCTGAGTGATATTTCTTCAGTTGCCAAAAAAAATTAAAACATATTCTAAGTATAACCTTTGTTGGTTTGTCTCTGGAGGTCACAAGTATAAGGTCCAGAGGCCTGTGGAAAACCCAAGTTTAGCAGGTTATGTGTCCACTGGATGTTCAGCATCAATTTTTCTTGGTATCAGGTATCAGTGATGCTTGGCTCTAATTTTGTTAGATAGACTAGGTAGAGTGTCAGGCTCAATTGTTTAACTCAGCCTTGAATAATGACTAGAATAAATTAAATTTGAAGTAGAGAAATGCAAGTTGAAATGGAGAAAGATGTTACACCTTAGAAAAAGATGGCTCTTTAGAGCTGTTCTAAATGGTCAGACAGCTGAGTCATTCAATGCAGACATCTAGCATCTACATTCACTTAAAAACAAACCTTGGAATTTTATCCTTCTTTTGAATGTTACTGTGTCCAAGTGATTAATTCAATAGCAGCTTTCAGACCAGGTCTTTTATAGCAGAATGGTCCGGTTCTGAAAGTCAGAATTTTTACAAAATAATGGTCCCTTCTCCAAAGGGTCTACAGTCTGTGACTGACAGGCTAGTGAAAGGAAACCAAGGACTATATTAGACAGTAAAAAGAGCAGCATTACTGCAACATGGAGAAGACATTTCCACCATTGAATGTTTCATAGCTGCAGAGCAAAGGAGAGACTCAGAGGTGTGAATAAAACATGGCCTTGAAAAGTTCTGAAAAGCCAGCCTGAGGTTAAACAGCAAATTATCATTCAAAGAGAGGTCTGGTGTACTTAGCTGTGTTAGTCGGTGAGTGTAAGAACCACTGTCTTACAACACCTATAAGTGGCTGTTACATTAGTGAGATGATAGTAATTTAGTTGGTGCTGTTGCATAGCAGATGAAGATGTTTAAATTCAGCAGAACTCTCTTGTCTTGTCAGGAAAGTGTCTTCTGGTAACAGCTGATCAGCTCAGCAGCAGGAGTCCTAAATGCTTTGGCTGCATCTAGCACCAGCACACATCACTGGCAGAGCTCTCTAGGAAACAGATGCCTGTCCTTCCCATCCTCTCTGACTCTACTTGGCATCACCACTGGCATGGCACAGGGACATGTTCATCAAAGGAAAGCCAGGGAAGAGAGAAATGTAGGTTACTGCAAGGATCAAGTGAACATTCATGAAAGTCAACACCAAAACACCATAGTCAGATGGAGGGAGCACTGACATTGGGAAGTGATTTGTGCTTTTTACATAAGAAATTAATCCCAAGGTCCACAAAACACTCCATCCAGAAGACCCTTTGGCTCATGGTTAGATACTATGAAGGTTCTCCTGCGCAAGTGGCTACTTGTGAGCATTGGCATGGACTTCACACATTCATGCTTTTCCAGCATCGTAGTTAGGAGAAGTATAAAACTCAGTCTAAAAGGAAGTAGAAGTTTTAGGGGCTGTTTTATTTTTCTGTGTGTCCATCTATAAAATATGCCATTCAGCCTTAAACATTCTGGGATGTTTTGAACAGGAGGGATAGTGGGGAAACATTCCTTAGCAGAAGCACCTTTTATTGTGAAGCACCTCATTTGCCATTACTTTTTGTATCCTACAAGAAGTGTTTTCCTTTTCCATATCACATTCTCCCTCTAAGGAAGGAAGCATTCCTCAGACACAATAATTGCCTAAGCATAGCAAAAAAGCAGTAACGTATACATTGTTTAAGAGGTTCGCATTCACAGATACTGAATGAAAGAGCTGACTATGGACTTTGGCCTTTTATACCCACTGGTTGTGGTTTATCATAGAGTCAGGAATATTTTTTTTTTCCCTTAACCAGCTTTTGACTTTTGAATTAAACATAAGCAACTCAACATTGCCTTCATTCATAGAAATCTGAACTGTATGATCCCAGGCCTTTGTTATTAGTCTAAGAGTCTTTGCTCTCAGCCTTAGCTAAGAAATAGTCTGTGGGTAGCTGGGCGCTTCTTCTCTTAAAAGCAGAGGTCACAAAACACTTAGAAGCTTTCACATCTATACACTAAAGCAGGTAATCTTATAACTTGTGTTGTAAATACTCATAGTCAAAAACAAGAATAGTTCTTGAGTTGCAGGCTTCTTCATGATTCAAGGAGAGGACAACTGGTTATTACTTGACCTCAGCACTCAAAACACAAAGAAAATGCACAAAGCATTTCAGATTTCAAGCATTCATTATTGAAAATGTGCAATAAATTATCTCTTGCTCATTTTTTTTCTGCTAGCAAATGTTTCATCTGTACATTCGTTGCCAGCATGTTGCCATCACCATACTTGAGGTTCCTCTATTCAGATGACATTTGTCTCAAGAAGGAGGAGTTTTGCATTCACCAAGGCATTGCAAAATGCTTGTCTTTTCTAGCTGTGGAAGTCACAGATCTTGACAGCTTGAGGGATCTGTATCAGTTCTATATTTCATTTGAAACCATAACAAGTAAAACTGTTGAACATACAGTGACAAGTTCTGATTGCATCTGCCTAGAAGATTTCAATTGAAATCCAATAACAAAAGTCTTTGCGCATTTGAATTCTGTTGCTATTAATAATATCTGATCAAATGAAAACAAATGGGAAACATCATGCATACTACTGGGTAGAGAAAACAGCAACGGAAATTAGTGTTGAGTTTCAGATTCAGTTTTATAAAAGGAAAAGAAAATTTATTTTCCTTCAATCAAGCCAAACAATGCATTTTGCAATATAATTGGGTCCTATAAAGTTTGTCAGAGCTCTTGCCCTGAATCACCCCAAGAATTTTGTTCATTAAGTAATTTAGTCAATATTTTTATTCAAACTTATTACCTGCTTATTAATAAATGAGGACCAAAATTTTTGACTAAAGATGTGGCCATGGCAGTGGTTCTGCCATCTGCCCTCTGAAACTCTGACCCCTAATGGGGCTTAGGGTTACTCTTGCACTTCTGTTTCCTGCCTTCATCTGTGTACTGGGGAATGGAAGGCTGAGAGATGTCCTTCAGGAATTTCTGGTATCCATTTGTTCCTGCACACAGAGGTGGCGTTTTATTTGCTTACAGGGACTTTCTGTGTTTGCTTATTCAGGTCAGGACCTTCTGCACTTAGACTTTCACCCTCACAACTATCTTTCAGCTTCACAACTATTTCTAGAAACTTATTTCTCAGCAGCTAGCTTCTATAGGAAATTACTATTCAGACAGAGATTTAAATTTTCAGAAAGTAATTTAAAGTGTATGCTCTTAGGCCCTTAGTTCACTTGCCAAGTAAGGAACATCATTGAAACGAAAATAGTTGAGTGTTGGTATACAGAAAACATGTTCCTAATACCATATCTTTAACACTCTGAAGTCATGCATATTAGTCTCCGTTTCAAAGAGCACTCAGGTCTGCTGTCCTTTAAATGAGTCACCTGTGGGTGACTTGCAGAGCGTACACCCCCCTGATCAATACAGAGCTCTTCTGAAGGTGGAAATCAGACAAGAATCAAGGGGATGCAGGTAATGAATAAACAGCTCATTATCATTTATTCAATGGCATAATGTAATGCACAATTTGCAAAGCATCAGAAATGAAGGCATTCAACTCCACAGGAGATCCAGAAGGAAGATGGTACCAATAGGATGTCTATGCTTACCCCATTATAGTGCTTATGCCTGTATGGATTTATCTCCTGGTGTAAATCTTTACTCAGAAAGACCTAAGGATTTCTTGGCAAGTTCTCAAAGGCTGAGGCCTGGAAAAAGTGTTTCATTCTGCCAGATGCAGAGATTTAATATGTGGGAAGATATTGTGGCTGGCCGAAAATCCTGGATGCAGGGCTTGCCCCAATTCACAGTGTGACCGATCTACCCTCCCTTTGATGGCCAGCACTGAATTGTCCTTTCTCACTCATCCTCCCTTTCACCTTTTTCATTGTTGCATTTCATCTAAGAGTCTTGATTCCCCATGTACATGCACTTGACTGTCTTTCTTTCTCCATCAGGCAAGTTCATTAGCAATTAAGCAGTTGGTCCTGGAATGTAAAACAGCAACATTAAGCACAAGCCTGACAGTAGTGAAAAGTTAAGTTTGGGCTTCATTGGCCCCTCCAGTATCTCCTCAATTACTGCAGGCCTCTACTAGTTGTCAGGTCCCTGTACCAACTAGGAAGGCTCCATGCAGGTTTGTGAAGGTTGCTGGGTCACCATCCTGACTAGAAGGTCTCTGGACACTCCTTAGAGAGCAGCCATAAACCTACAGTTTGAGGAGAGCTTTTACCATAGCAGCATTAATAATAGCTTTAAATAAAGTACAAACAGATTTGCTCAGTGCTATGCAGTGAGTGTGCCACAGTGGTAGTCCCCACCATGCTGTTGGTGTAGGAGGCCCTCAGTGAGATGCTGGGATGGGGATAAAGAGGGAAGAGACTGTCTTCCTCTGGAATTATAGGGCTCCTTTACCTCTTCATGCCTGGAGAAGGCAAGGGGAAGAGGTTAGAAAGCCCACTTGTTCATCTGTAGGGTCAGACAGAGAAGAAATAGCTAGTACAACTGCATTATCCCTTTACCTCAAGTGGCAGAGAAGGTCTTTCACTTTCTCCTGGAAAGGCTTCTTCTCCCCATCCCCTGGCCTCCAGTCATCCTTTTGCAGTGTGTTACTACTTGGCCATGCATCCCATAGCTCCTACCTCACACTATGGTGCCTCCCTGGCAGGAGATCTCACCTTGCAATCAACCAGCCACAGCCTTAACCATGCACATCCTACATGGGCCATGCCTGTGTCTAAGCAGCCATTCAGTCTTCTCCTATGGAAAAACCCCACTTACCTTCCTCTTGCACCAGCAATGGAGCTTCTTTGTCACTGGAGGAGTGGGCTGCCAAGATAAATGTCTTTGGCTTGTCCCAGTGTGCAGTGCTGCAGAGTCAGTTCTTCCTATTCACTATCTGTGATTCACAGGCTTCAGATCAATCTCTTCTACTGACCTGTCTCTCATAGTTGCAACAAATGTGGGAAATCACCTTTCTACCTCCAGTTTGCATTAAGACCCCTCTTTTAGCATAGTGGCTATTTCAAGGGCAAAAGCTGGGCCACAGTAAGCTAAGGGGAAAACAAAGTTCATTATCCCACTAGATTGGCACAACCTGTAGCATTCTGTTAGTCCCATGAGCTGCTCATTTTGAGCTCTAGATTTTGCAGTATCCCCACACTTTCAGGTCACTTGAGCCTCCATTCACTACATGCCACAATCCTGCATTGACTCACCAATTCTGTAGTGCTCTGTCCCATATAACACAGTGTCCCATGGCAGTCCGCCTTTGCTGCAGCACTCACATAGGACTCCTTCAAGCTGTTCTCTGGCCTGCTCCCTTTTTAACTTCACCTTATGGTAGGGAAAGAAATCCAGTGTAAACTCTGCTTGGGGTCTCTGCATTCTCCATTTGTCAAGTCTTTTTCATTTGCAGGTCTTTGAAGAGCTTCCGAGGTAATTATGCAGGGTTTTCACTTTGTTTCCAATCTGTCTTCTGCATCAGTGGAATTTGCCTTTAAAATAGGTTTAGTAACTGCCAGCTTTCCTGCATTCCTTTATCCCTGAGATTATTTTCCTCAGAGACCTTACTTACCAGTTCCCCAACTTTGCCAAAGTCTACTTTTTTGGAGACATTATCCATATTCTGCTGGTCTAGCTTTTTCCCTTGGAATAATGAACTTTATCATTTCATGCTCACTTTCATCCAAATTACCATTCAGCCTTCACATGCTCAGCCTGTTAGTCAGAAATGGGTTTAAAGTAGTTGCTCCCCTGCCCATTTCCTCCCACTTTCTGAAACAGCATCATCTTCATCACACCCAGGAAAGTAACAGCCCATTTATATCTAGCTGTGTTGCTTTAGACAGGTACCAAAACAACTAGCATGTTTTTCTACTAAAAGGAGCTGTCCTACTTATGCGTCCTCCTGTTTCTCAGAAAAAAACCATTCACTATCTGTCCCAACCAGTATCAGATTCAAAGCCCTTGTAAATTGCCCTTGTTTCTCTATTTTTACCAGAAACTTTCATCTAATCTCTCTTCTATTCCTTCCCAAACACCAGCACTTGGTATCCACTGCATCCCCTTTCCTCCCTTCTCCCTCCTGAACAAATGACATCCTTCCATCCCTTCCATACCACATCTTAAGTTCCAGGATGTGCCCTACCAGATTGCCATTAAGGATTGCAGTTTTGCAACTATGTATTACTGGTGTTTTTATTTTATTTTAGGACTAAAATGGATAAAAGTTTAATACACCTAAATGATATCAGGTGTTTTTTAGTAAGACAGGAAGGGATGTAGGAAGGGTTGTTCTCCAAAAACCTGTTTGTTAGATAAATGGAAGACAGACACATACAGAGACTGGGGGAGGTGTGAGGGAAGGAATAAAGAGCTTAGCTCTGGTGTGCAGGTTACTGAAAAGCTGGAAATCCCGCACTGCACAGATAGACAAATCACTATATAATTGCTTGGACAGAGCCCCACATACAGGCTTCATCCTGGGTTAAACACCAACTAGTTTAACAGCAGCATGACTGTGGAATCCCCTTATATATTAAAGGAAAGGAGTGGGCTAAAGGGCAGTAGCTGCTCATTGACTAGATGAGGAAACCTCATTTTTTTCATAACACATTTTTTCTCATGAAAGGGAAGAATGAAAGCCAACACATGCTTTCTCCATGAAGACTCCATTTCCTTAGTGTTTTTCTTCAGAAGTCAAGCGTGCAATTCCTTCTGGCCAGACAGACATTTCACATGCAGTACAAATCGACTACATCTCTTTGAAGACGATTTGGAAGCCTTAATAGTAGGGAAACTGTCTGCATCAGTTCTCGCTGGATTAAATTCACTACTATTCTCCACTTCAGCAGATTCAGGTGATCCATACAGCCTGTACACTCTACAGGTGCAATTCCTTCAACAGACATTTATGGATGCTCACTTTTCATGTGTGCATTTTTATACCTGTTTCTTTAGAAGTATTTAACCTCCCACACCTCTGTTCCACCCCTGTTATGGCTGCACTGAGCACAGTGTTGACCATAGTTATGTGAGAAGTACTTGATCTTGTAGGATAAAAGATGCAATTTGAATGCAAAACATTGTGAAAGCTTCCCACTTCTAGTGGTTTTGCTTTCCCACGCTGGAAAACATCTAGGATGTTCGTTTCCATTTTTCTTTTGTTTCCGCTTTTGTGGTGCATACTAAACTGAGGAATGCATGTCATCTGAGTGAGGGGAAGGGCTAATCTCAAGCCAGACTCATACAAACTGTTGAGTTACAAGGGACTTAATCTACTCCAACCCCTGCAGTGATCAGGAACATCTTGCACTAGAACAGGTCACTCAGAGCCTTATCAAGCCTGGCCTTGAATGTCTCCAGGGATGGGACCACCATCACCAATCTGGGCAGTCTGTTCCAGTGCCTTACCACCCCTATGGTGAAGAACTTCATTCTAATGTTTAATCTAAACCTGCTCTGTTCTAGTTTAAAACCATTGCCCGTCATCCTATTGATCCATGCCCTGGCAAGAAGTCCCTCCTCAACCCTCTTGTTGGCCCCCTTCAGATACATTGCAAGGTAAATCTTTGTATAAGTAATACTACCAATCAAATTCCCACCTCTGAATAAATCTGACCTTGAAGAGCATGACAATTGGCATTCAAACTTTGTAGTGTGTAGGGCTAGGACTACTGGCAAATTAACTAGTCCAGCCCCTTACCCACAGGCAAAAAATAACCTCTCTCTGACATTGCTCCCATCTGTTCTTACCCATCAGTTGTCTTCATCTGGAATCTTAGGTCATTAATAGATGATAACCAAGATAACCAAGTCCATATTTGCCACACTCTGCCTTTTGCAAATACCACTTGAGTTTGCTACAGACAAAGTTGTGCTTTGGGATGAATTTTGGGATGACTCACCAAGAACAGCCCCGCTCAGCACCCCACAGCCACAGCACACGTCCAGGGAGGCCCCAGACCACTCTGCCCAGCAGCTCCACCAGCAGCAGGTTTTGTATTCTGTCTCAGATTGCCTGGTACGTAATGATCTTTTTAATCACAACCAGCCAAAACCACTCTCAGATTATTTCACTTGCCTGTAGCTCTGCAGTAAAATACATATGTTATCATCGTCATTTTCTCATTTTATTCCATTGCAAGAGTCTCAGATGGGGCCGGGTGCTCTGGGCTTTGATGTGTGTTTTTTAAACTGCATGAGAACTATATTTAGTTTCAGTTCACTTGCAGTGTCGGGCTTCCCTGCCGTGGCCCTCTGCCTTTACCTTGGCAGTGTTACAAGATCCAATTATGGCTTAAAAATCTGGCTGCAGAGAAGCAAAACTGCTGGCCTTTTATTCATTACTAAACAAGGACCTTCTGTTGTCCACAACACGTGCCTGACGTGGAACCTTTCAGGGGGCCCTTCGAGAGGCAGTTTTGCTGCTGTCCTGCCTTCATGATCTCTTGAAGTCCTCAAAGTCTTAGAGACTTTGCTGCTATAAAAGACCAGGAAGCCTTTGGTATAAAAGCAAAGCTGAGTCCCCCTTCACTGATCTCTTCTTTCACTTCCAGTCTGACCTGTCAGACTGAACTTCTACTTTACTTTAAAAAAAAAAATACAGGATGGAAGTGGGAAGCATAACCTGTTATGAACTCATCCCCTTGCCCTATCTGCTGTGTTATAGTACTCTGTATTAAAGCAAACATAATGAATCAAGAGTTCTTGGGAAGAGTTTTTTGTTTGGTTTTCCAGTACCATTTCCAGTAGGTTTTATTTTACCTTAGTTAACTGGCACCTTCTGTCTAACATGTATCAAATTCATCTGCCAAGCAAAACATTTACTTTTTTGATGACAGATATGACGAATATGTTTGTTTTAAAGAGGCTGTCTTGTTAATATATTTAATTGAACTATATGCCCCATTATTAATAGATACTGAGGCAATATCGAAGAAAAATTTCTATTAAAAATATCAAGTGAAAAGCCATTTTCTCTGCACTTTGCATCCTCCTTTTTAAACAATGCTTTATATTTCCTTGAACGTAGAGGACATTCTGTTAGGCTAAGTGTTTCACAAGATCGACTTTCCTAATCAAAAGAAAAAGTACTAAAATTTGTGCTGCTTTCCTTGAAAAGAGCATTTTAAGAGCATTTTAAGCTGTGACCAAGTTGGTTTGATTAAAATCCACTACCTGTGGCTTGCAGTAAAACCTTTTGTCGTTTACTTTACACATCATTGCCACAGAAGGAAATCACAAGTGGAACTGTCCTCTGATGAAATTAAAAAGTTGCCAATCAAAAGCCTTATTTAGGGCTGAGAGCAAATCAAGCTGCTGATGCCATCTTCTTTGAGATGGCCATCCTTATGTCATCTCCACTGAGCAGAGAACAGTAACTGCACCATGGAAGCATATAGGGGCACTGGGGATATCAGAATGTTCTCCCACCTCAGGCCTGGCTTAGATGTAGAAATCACCAGCCCTTAATGTGAATGTTTAAATTGGTTGATGAGCACTTTATGCTGATTTAGCTTAATTTGGGAACAAACTCAATTAAGCTGAATCAATGTTAGCTACTAAATGGGTTGCACTGATTTAACTAAATTAATTTAGAAGCCAATTTAGTTAAATTGGAACAATTTGTGTATGTAGACAAACCATCTAGCACACACACTCTCACTGACTTCATTTGGAAGAATAAAACCTCTTGCAGAGCATACTTCCTTCTAGTCTTGCATAAGGCACTGTGCTGGAGCGGGCAAATGTATGTGCACATCTGGACAAATATGTGCAAATACACTCTTATAAGCTGTTTCTTTGAGAGCCTTCTTTCATACAAAGCTTCCATATTTTGCTTCTTTGCCAGCAAAGTTGACTCACCTCATGCCCTTGGCATTTTGAAGAAATAAAGTTGTTTAAATTCATGCTTATGCTTGTGATTGTTGAGTATTTTTATTTTGATTCACACTTTACATGTCAGATGTCTGCAGAGAACCTGCTATTGCTTCTTTTTCAATCTCTTCTCCTCCAGCATAGTTAAAGCAGACCTTAGTTGCTGTGCTCCCTTGGCTCGTCTCTCTGATGGAGGATGCCTCTGCATCCACAGGGCTGGATCAAGACCTCACCACTTTCAGCTCCTTGAGACAGAAACCACAGAACTTCAGACAGGGAAAAGCCTAGGGCTTAGATCAGCCTTTGCCATGCTGGATGGTACTACTGCTTATCCACTGGAGCAGGAGATCATCTCACTGTCTCCTCACAGGCTCTGCTGAGAGATGGGGTTGAGCACAACACTGTGGTTCCCCCTCATCAGATGGAGCTGGTGGGGAGGAGGAACAGAACTCCTTCTGTCACCCCTAGTAGTGTGGATCTGAAGGCTGATAAGTTCAGCAAGAGAATTTCCATTGGCATGAAAACGTGTGAAGTCTGAGTCTCTCGCTGTGTTGGCCATTCATACAAAAGCAGCAGATCTCAAGTCCCCTTCAGGTGAATGAGTTTTCTCCTCCCTGTTGTGCCAATGTCAAATACACAAGGCATTACAAACCCTAGCTCCCTGCAATGTGAAACCCCAGCAGTTTCATAAGGCAGAAAATTACTCTGGTGGAGTAGGGGCCAATGCATCATCCCTTCCTCCCCCTCAAAAAAAAAAGTATCTCTGCACTGTCCATGAGATCTCTTCCTAAGATGTTGTAAAGGAGGTTCTAATCAAATAATTTTAAATTTAAAGCACAGCTTTTCATTTTGTTTCCTGGATACTGAAATGTAACACAGAAACATGGCCCTGGATATTTTTTCATTCTACTGAAGCCAAAGCCTGAGTGAACATCCCTTCAACTCCAGCGGCTGCCTTCTGTGTCGCACCCACATGCTTTGATACAGCTGGGAACTGATAAAATTGCAGAGAGCAGGAGTATTATCCCTGTTCCTTTCTCAGCGATTTCAGCTTCCCAAGGATTAAAGTAGTTCCTCTGAAGGAACCTCAGTACATAATCGCAACACCAAAGCTCAGCGAGGACAGAAACTTCCTTTGTTGTGCAAAGTTATGACAGGATATAATGCTGGGTTGGACTGATAAGCTTTTTGCATTCACCTGCTGCGTATCAAATGTTTGGGAAAGGTGTGTAGCAGGACATTCGAAGTCAGCTATTCACTGCCAAAGCTTTATAGCAGCTTTGTAGATGCCAGGCTTCTGGGTGCAAATAAATTTATATCTCTCTCACAAAGAAAGTTCGAATAGCCTATTGACAATGCCTCTGTAAAATGACTGCCTGATTGGCATTAGTAATAAAACAACTTCCATTCCTGCCAAAAAAAAAAATCAGCATGAAACAAACACCACTTTTTTAATACCACTGCAACTCTGTGTTGAAATATTTCTGCAGGTTGCCAGACCCCAGCACTTGCAATCAGATCACAGAGGTTTTAAAGCTGCCCCTCAGTATTTACATAGTGTGAGCGTCTGTTGCATTTCGCATGAGATTAAATGTAATCAAAATTCATGTTACCCTTTGCAAGCTAGCATCAGAGGAAGGCATGCATATTTCAGCTAATTAATTAACAGGAGGATGGTTGTGTTAATGTGAGCCTCTTGAGACTCAGGTTAATAACCCACTAAGGGTCATATTTGCAAGCAGCAAAGCTTCTGTGGCTATACAGTGAGCCATAAATTATGGGTGAGGCCATTTCCTTTTCCAGTCCTGTACAGGGGGGTTGTTATGGTTCTGCTTTTACATGAGGGCTAAGATTGTCTTTTTTTCTTGTTTTGCTTCTAATTCTTTCTGTATAACTCATTAAAATCCTCTAAATGGCACAGATCATGACGTGAAGAAACACAAGAGTCTCTTTTTCACCCACCCAGAGGAGGTGCAGAAGTTTTGTAGCATTCATGATCTAATACTTCCTTGGTGTTTTCCAGTAAGGGACTGAAATTAATTTGCAAGCACTGCACCAGTCATGCCTACATCACTGCAAAGAACAGCAAACTATATTGTGGAGACATTTCTCTTTGCAGATGCTTGTTGCCACCTGAACATTGACGCTGATGGAGGTCACTTTCCCACCTCTGTTGCTGTGAGTCAGTGAGCATCTTAACCTACAGAGGCAGGGACAGTCTCCTCTCCCAACATTTCCTACAAGCTGATTTGTGGAACTGGGAAGAAGCTGAGCTGCTGGTACCCACCTGTAGCCCCCCTAAACCTCCTCCATAGATGGGAATGTTCAACCTAACAAAAAAGACTAGGTGCAGCTTCAAATTCAGATGAGAAGCTGAGAGTCCTTGCATCATCTCTCCAGACACCCTGTTCTGTAGAACTTTTTCACAGATCTTCAAGCTTTCATAAAGCTCCTGTTAGTCAAGATTTTGAGTGTCTCTGGAGAGAAGCTAGTGAAAGCTAAGCATGAGATCAGAGCACACATCCCCCAGCATGAACCCATGGAAAGAAAAGTCTTTCTACAAAAAGCAAGGAGCCTGTACATACTTTTTGACAGATTTTAATTACTAAAGTGGGACAAAATAAATGCTGACATCTGTACATGTATATGGCAGAAGTGGGAAGATGTGTCTCCTTCCCTGGGGAGCTAAAGGACAGTCTGGGGAAGGCTGTGTACACAGGTCCTCTGCAGAGCCACAGACTCTCATGCAAGTATAAAGGTGAGGGCAAGGTGGAGCAGATAAAGAGGTCAGTCAGGACCTTTTTACAAAATCTGGCTCAGCAGTGGTCTGGAAGGGAGAAAAAACTGGAAAGCTGAAGAAACAATTTTTTTATGGGGACCGCTCTGCTGCTGGAATCTTGACATCATCCCCGGTGACACACGTGCACACTTCTTCCCCGAAGAGCACCACAGACACAGAGATGAGCCATGAATCACATTCCTCTTTGGGCTGTTGGGTTTGGGATTACCACATTGGCAGCTTTGTCCTGCAATAGTGTTGAAAAGGCCAAGAGTGTTGTTCCCCACCAAGGTAGTTCATAGGCAGTGATCATAAACAGGGATCAGCCTAGCCACATCCCACTCATAACAGGACTGAAGAGATCCCACAGAGACATGTAGCTCCATGATGGCTGGGCTGTGAAGCAAGACCACCTCATCACTGCTTCTGACTGCAGAGATGTTCCAGGCTCACATGCACCCTGGTTATACGGGAGATGGGGTATTTGGGACATTGAGTTACTCAGGCTTCTCACTCCTACAGCCTAGGTTTCTCTACCAAAGGATCTGATTATTTGAGGAGTAGAAAATCCCTGGTGTAATCTCTCCAATGACAACACAGGGGGAGTGAATAGATCCAAAATGTAATCTGAGCTATTTATTTGTTAGGGATGAGCTCCTCATGTTTTATAGCTCTCAGATCCTATGAAGAGTGTGACTACATGGGAGATGACTGATAAGTCTGGTGGAAAGAGTGGGTGAAACTGCACAATGAGTTCATCGGTGAAGTCCCCAGGGTCAGGGTTTATTTGAACAGGTCATTGGCTACTAGCAAGAGGCTTACGGATCTTGCCCTTAGAAGCAGCACAAGTTAAAACACTGCCAAACAAATCTTCCCCACAGCATTTAATTCTCACTTAGTCCTACTTGGAGTCGGTGAGTTAATGTCCTAATGAGTTGTAACAAAATAGCCAGGTTAAGCACCAGGGAGAGTGGGAAATCATGCTGTTTATCACTGCTGAGTTGGCATTTATCTGTATAAGTAGGAGCAGGCTGGGTTACAAAGACATGCCTGAGTTGAAAAGCAAGGGAAATCAGAGCATATTCCTCTCACTGCCCACAGCAAAAGATTTTCTTTCCCTTCCATGGCACAAAGGTGTCCTAAGAAAGAGGTGTGTTGCACAGGTCAGAGACCAGCTCTCCACACTCCTACAGGCCTGGGGATGCAGGGTATAGGTAGACATACAATCTCAAATGCTACAGTTAAATCCCATGGCTACAGTTCCTTCTTTTCATGTGCATCACTTCTTGCAGGATAGCTCATATTGCAATTTAGTGGATCAGCTGCCTGACAAACCATTCTGACCCGGCCTGGGGAGATGACCCAGATGGGCATCAACAGTAACTGCATTTCTTCATCCCAGCAAGATACCACCAGACCTTCAAAGAAAGAGACACATCCCTCCAACCAATCTCTCCCTTCTGGAGAACTGATTCAGCTCATTCACTTGGCATGCATGGATGTGACAAGCACCTGAGCCTAGGACAAGAGGAATAACACAACTATCTGCTACTATGTGAGTAGCAAAAGTGGGGCTGTCTTCACTTGTTAGCAGTAAAATTGTGTAATCTATCTCATTAACCCAGCTGTGTACCCTAGCCCTAAATTAGTTCTTCTAAAACTACCTACTTCTGAAAAGCCATCAATAGGTAAATAAACAGAAAAATAAATAAATAAATTAAACAGTGTTTACATTGTTATGTTTAAAGTCACACCATTTGTTAGGGAGGGAAGCTCAAGGTAGGAAGTTACTACATGAGCAGTTATTTCAGGAGGTATGGGGATGGAACCACCAGCCTGTTCTGGTAAGAATTTTATCTGTAGTACTGTGTCCAGATCTGGAACTTCCAGCACAAGAAAGACATGGATCTGTTGGAGAGGGTTGAGAGGAGGGCCGCAAACATAATTGGGAGACTGGAACACAGCTCCTATGCGGACAGGCTGAGAGAGTTGAGGCTGTTCAGCCTAGAGAAGAGAAGGCTCCAGGGAGACCACATAGTATCTGAAGAGAGCCTACAAGAAAACTGTGAAGAGACTGTGTGCCAGAGTATGGAGTGATAGGATGAGGGACAATGTTTTTAAACTAGAGCCAGGAAGGTGCAGATTAAACATTAGGAAGGAGTTCTTCACCATGAGGTTGGTGAGACACTGGAACAGGATGCCCAGAGAAGTGGTGGATGCTCCATCCCTGGAGACTTTCAACTCCACTCTTGAAGAGGCTCTGAGCAACCTGATCTCATGCAAGATGTCCCGGCTTACTGCAGGGAGAGTGGAACTGGATGACCTTTGAAGGTCCCTTCCAACTCAACACATTCTATGATTCTACTTACAGCAGTGAGGATGATCATGACAGGCAGATGAGGACAATAATTCTTACCCTGACTCAGTTCTGTCTGGAATAACATGTCTGATCACAGCCTGAGACCACAAATGAGGAGCTAGAGGTGGGAATTTATTTTTCTCAAACATCACTCATGACACCCAGCCACACTCTGCTGCAGTACCTCTGAGAAACCATTCTAACCATGCTGCATCTGTGGTTTCTCAGACCTGAACTCATAATTGCAGGCTCAGCATTTACTCTTTGAAAGCTGGCTTGCTGTATCTAATTTCAAGCCTAACAGTCATGAGGAAGGTGCCAGCCAAAGCTACGCAATGAGTTCATTATTGTAGTTGCAGAACAAGAGGCGTTGCAAGGAAAAGACCTTGGCAGCCCCTGTGGAGAACTACAGAGACATGCATGGGTATACACACGCTGCAAATAATTGCTCTTACTCCCACTGAACAGTTCCAGCAGCAGAGGCTTAGCAAGAATGTCAGACTTTTGCATGCCTGCCATGTTTGGAAGCTGGCACAGAAAATGTGCTTCTCTTTCTGATATATTTTTTTACTCATTCCCATGTTGCAGAAAAATCTCAGATCCTCGCTGTCAACTGATTGAAGGAGGAGACAGAGGACAGTCCCCACCTCATTTTTCTATCAGTTAATTAGCACACAGGAGTTTGGTGCTGTGGGTAGAGGTTTTTCTTCGGTTTCTTCCCTTTTGATTTGGTCCTCCAAAGCAAATATTGAAGAAAGATTTCTTACCCAGAAAGAAATGAGAAAGTACAGCCACAGATGCCCTCCATCACAGAGCAGTTGTTTGCATGGGTCTGGAGTATACAAGGGCAATCTCACCCTCACGTAATTTCCAGCCATGTGGATGTTAAAGAAGGCCAAAAAAAGGAACTTGCCACCCATTTCATAGATGACCATGAAAAATGAACATCATCCTAATGGTGGCTACAGTTTTAATTGTGCAAGGTACCAAATATCATGAATACTTTTAGAAAGAACCAAGCGTGTGATTCTGTGGCTCTGGCAAAACTCCAGGCACATAATTCCTGTCTGTTTCCTCACTATCTTAGTGCCATCAGTTTGATAAGAGACTGGGAATTAGCTTGAAGTGCCGCAGCACAACGTGTGAAAGCAGCTTCCTTCCAGCCGGGAAACAAAACATTTATGTGACCGATATTTACAGAGATATATATGTGTATGCATTTTTTACATATTTATGGGGTTTTATATGTAATATGCCACAGCCCTTTAGTTGGATACATGTAGATCTGGCTGCCTGAATGCTGCTTTAATGGAATTCTATGTGAGTATGAAAGACTTCCTGCACATATTGAATTTCTCAGTGAAGACCTAAGTGTAGCATAAACTCTATGCAGATGCAGGACTTAGTGTTTGTAAAGGATCCCAAGCTGTCTGAAAGGGCAATGCATCATGCAAGTTGTCAGCCGAATTTTGGTTGTTCTCTCCAGCAGTGTGCTTTTACCAATGAAACTGGAGTTAAATCACTGTAAATAAGGTCAGAAGATGCTTTACACACTTTTTTAACAAATTGATTGACAGGTTTGGGTGCCCATCACAGACCTTAAAATACGTGCAAGGGGTACCAAATTACACATGTGTATGCATGTCACACAGTGCACCAGAAAAGCTGCAGTCAGCAAGTTGAGGGAGGTGACTCTGCCTCTCTACTCTGCACTTGTGAGACCCCCACCTCGAGTACTGCCTCCAGCTCATGAGGAGCAAGGGTCTGTTGGAGAAAGTCCAGAAGAAGGCCATAAGGGTCATCAGGGGGCTTGAGCACTTATCTTATGAGGACAGGCTGAGAGAATTGAGGATGTTCAGCCCGGAGAAGAGAAGGTTCCAGGGAGACCACATAGTATCTGAAGAGGACCTGCAAAAAAACTGTTAAGAGGCTGTGTGCCAGAGTATGGAGTGATAGGATGAGGGACAATGTTTTTAAACTAGAGCCAAGAAGGTGCAGATTAAACATTAGGAAGGAGTTCTTCACCATGAGGTTGGTGAGACACTGGAACAGGATGCCCAGAGAAGTGGGGGATGCCCCATCTCTGGAGACAGTCAAGGCCAGGCTTGAAGAGACTCTGTGCAACCTGATCTGATGCAAGATGTTTACTGAGAGGGGAGTGGGACTAGACAGCCATCCAACTCAATGCATTCTATGATTATATGATTATCAAGCTGACATCTACAGGTTTTGTGCCCCAGAGTCCTCTTAAGCTATATAAGGCACAACCAAGAATCAATTTCCACAGCAAGTAGCTAATATAAGTTTAAAAATGGATAGAGAGGAAATTCGTCAGATATAGAAAACTCCAAGAGAATTAAATATATGGTAGTATGAGGGACAAGAACCCTAGCTCACCAGCTGCTAAATTTTAGCATGATGCATGAACCCCAAAAATCAATGTCTTCAGAGGGATGACCGTCCCATGCCACACGAGGTGTGTACATCTACATGCAGCAGGTCAAACAACATAGGAGTGATGTTGCTTAATGGCAAGTGCCATCTGCTCAGTCGGAGGAAAACCAGGTGGGCATGGCCAAGGCTCCAAGAGGAACACCAGCTGCGCAAACAGTTGGCCAGGTGGAGCTTGGGAGATCTCTGTAAATCGCAGGAGGATTATGCAACCTCACTGCAAATGTTTTGGATACAGCATTCATTCTCTTTCTGTTCACTCAGCAGGGATTACAGGCATAGTAACTTTGTCTATCATTTTCACAGGGAGATAAGGGCAAGGAAGGTGCAGGGCAGATAAAGCACCTCTCCTTTCTCTGCCCTCCCACTTCCGCCAGTGAGAACTTAAAAGCCACACGATGCAGCTCTTATCTAGTTAACGCAAGGCAAGAGAATGTGTAACTAGTTTATTGCTTCCTGCAGCTGTACAACCTGAAGCTCTGATCTATCTCATCAAACATTGTAAATGGCTGTTAAAAATGGACAGACATGGTTCTGCCTTGCAGAAGGGAACCTCTAGAGAACATGCAGCCAGCACAGGGGTCTCACTAGTCAGAGGCATTTTGCTGCCACCTTTCAGAGGCCACAATATCCAGCATCCAAAGAGGATCTAAGCAGAGAGCTTGTCACAAAGATATTTTGGCAAGTTTAGCCCATGTCTTACAGATCAAGGTATGGAACATGTTCATTTCACGTTTATTCAAGGAACTTTTTGCAGAAACATATCTCAGGCCTCTGACTAGGAATAACTTCAATGTACAGTAGGACTCTACATTCAAATTTCAATCACCTGATTAAGCAATTCCTAAATTCACCATGCTGCTAATCAAAATTTCTCACCTGCCTCTATGCCCCGATGTAATGTGAATAAACTAACATCTTTCCTGGTTTCAGAGAGGGGCAGGTGTTTTGCCTTGGAACAGTGACTAAACATCTCAAATTTCTGATTGCTGACACTTTCACTTCTAGAAAAGGCCACTAAAACCCATGATGTTGTTATATGCAATACAAGTGTAAATTTTTATAAATCAAAGTCTGATTAGTTCTCCCATTTCTTACTGGAAAACCTCTAAACCTTCCACAATGATGACAAAAAGCATGTGGTGAACAGTATTTTCTGGAAAAAAAGTGAGCTATGTTCCCTTGAACAGCATTTTTTATACATGATTCAGTTTGTCCCCTGCCCCATTCCCAGAGGCTCTTCTTTGAGGGGTTTGAGGAACCCGCGGTGCATGAGCCACTGACAATATTTACTGAGTCTGGTAGCAATCAAGCAACCTATGTGTCTGCTTCTCATTATTAAATATTCCAAATTTTTATTGAGATTATTAGAACCTATTTAATGGCTCATTGAACATAGAAACCATACAATTTTCCTATTAGCCACTTCCATCTAAATATTTATGATAGCAGTTCATAACAAGAAATAACAAAAGACACAAAAAATGAGGAAAAGAGGCATTTCCTCAGCTGCCTGGGAGCAAGATCTCACTGTAACTCTAGCTTAAACCAGTGATGCAACTTAAAGGAAGCTAACTGAGAGACACAAAGCAAATCTGTTGATGATGAAAGGAGAACCTGGCTATGTCTTTAAGGGAGCCTGCATAAATTTGGATACAAGGTTCTTTTCCATGATTAAAGACAATATTTATAACCACTCATTTCATTTATTTTGGGTGTGGTAAGTAGTCTTCCAGTCAAATCACTACCTGGTATAAAGAGTGTTATCTATTTCTAACATTAAGGTAAGCCAAAATTCCAACAGGTTTTCCACCAGCATAATAAAAACACTGTGCAGAACAGGAAAACAAAGATTATGGGTTTTTCTTTAGACTGAGTATTGATGGATAGGCCCCTCAGAATGAGGTATTTTGAGGATGATATAGTTATGAGAACTTGGGAATATACTCGTGAAACCTTTATCTTCACATGTTCTAAACCCTCCATATTTCTAGATACTCTAGAGTCTGTGCTATCAGCAGACCAGAAAAGCATTGGACGGGACAGTTCTATTTATCTCACTATGAGACGGGATAGTCCTGCTTGACAGTATCCTTCGGTTCAGATTATTAGACTAAAATTCTCTGTATCAGTCAGAAAGTGGGAGCAAAGTCAATGCAGGACAACATATTCAGATGAGCATGAAGAAGACAATTGTCAGGGCACATGCCCACCATCTCACCCTGGATCTACAAGTGTTCTATGAAAACAGATATGATAAAGCCTAGCATCATTTACATGGTACTGATCCCAAGTCAAAATGCCTTGTCAATAGATAGAAATTACTGGTCCAGTCTAATACTACAATGCAGAGCTTTTAGACGGGATCTGGCTTGCACCCAGCTGGCTTGAAGTACTGGGGAAAAGGACAGGAAACTTTCTGACCCACCCACAAAGAAATACTGAAGTTCAAGGGCATAATCTTCAAAATTGCTGCCTCATTGTACAGACACCTCTAGTTTTCAGCTTAAGGTTGTATAGACTTCTAGTATTCTCCTTGAGGGTTCTGCAGAAGTGTTGCACAAGAACAAGAACAGGGAAACTTGGCGTCTAGCTGACTCTTAAACCTGATCAGGAATGTCAAAAGCCAGCTATTTTTCATTTTGTGATAGGTGTGAGCAACCAGATACTGTCAAAAAGGTGAAACAACTGCAACCCAAGGAGCTTCACATTTTGCTGCCTTTTTTTTGTTTGTTTCAAGGATAGAAGACTTTAACAAAATAGAGAGTAATTCCACACAGATTGGTCTGGAAGCCGGTGGGACTGTTTAGGTGCAATACACGTAAGTATTACTGGGAATCTAAATGTAGGAGTGACAAATCACTGAGAGTGGGAATTGTCCACTGACATAGCCATTGTAATGCTGAAAAGGATGGCTCCAGCTCAATTAGGTCATGAGATATTAGCACCCTCCTCTTTATATTCCCTTTTCATAAGGAAATAAAATAACATAGGACCTACAGATAATAAGATTTAAAAGCCAGTAATTCAAAAGATATATAATGGAAGAACTGAAGTCATGCAAGCGTCTCCTCATAACATCCACATAAATACATGTAAGAGACACACCTTTTCCAGGAAGTTTAATCTCCAAAATGAGTTCTGAGGAACTTTGTCATGGCAATGTAAGAATTAACAAACCTCCAACTGCCTTCCCCTGTGATTTGCTGCTCTCAGACTAAAACCACTGGCAAACACACTTGTTTTCATGCTAAACACGGTAGCCTTTGTAGGAGCTGCTCTGAGCTAAAATTTCAAGCCTTGCAAAAAACATCAGGGTATAAGCACTCATTCATCTGCTTCTTCTGACTCTCACTATGTTGGGAAGGTGTTGAGATATCTGGCAGTAGTGGTATATGAGATTCTGGGATATGCAGTGACATTTACACTTGTCTGTGAGCGCTCCCAGTGAGTAAGGTATTTGGAGTGAGGAAACCTCATCATTACAGACAGAACTCTCAGGGAGGGAAATGTGGACTTATGACCAAGCTGGTGCACAATGGGTGACACTCTTCATTATCAATGCTGACAGCTAAAGGACATCAATAATTAGTTGCATGTAAAACCCAAAATTTTGAGCTCCCTACATGGAGCAGTTGAAGAAAGAAATCCATCCCACTTCCCCACTTGACACCAATTTCTGCTCTCACAGAAATGCACTAAATGGTGCATCATGGTAGCTTAGCTGAGCCAGCACCACCCCAGCCATTCCCCATGTGGGCAAGGCTCCCAGGAGGGTTCTGTAGGAGGGCAGGGACTTCAGGTTTGAGTGAGGAACTTGGTCTATGCTCAAAATGAAGCTCGTGGATTCTTCACTGACCTTTGAAGAAAGACTGTGATGTCAGAAACAAATTCTCTCCCTGTGGAACAGATCCTTCTCTTATACAGCCAAAAATTTCAATTATGCTATTAGAATGAAATCACACTAAATCAGGATAGAGCCCGTTTCCATAAGGTTCCCCTCTGTTAGTGCATGGACTGCCTAATTGATCTTCTTCTCAATCATCTCAATAATGAAGAATATGTCATCACCTTCTTTCTTTTTAAAATACAGCAAAATAAAATAAAGCTGAAGCATTAAGATGATCTTCCCATTTTTTTCCATGACAACTAGTTTGAATGCTGAACTACAATAGTACAAATAAAAGCAGGGAATCATAAGCAGCATACTGAATAACTAGAAAAAAGTATTGTTTTTCAGAATAACCCTTTATCAGATAGCAAATTAGATATAAAGTCATTTAGTTGAAAGATAATAAGGTTTATGCAGCTAATAAGTCAATCTTGTAAGGAATATTGCTGACTTCAGTGTCTGTGTTAAGTCAATCTCTACTTGTTAAACCTCTAGCCCTCCCCTGGGTCTCATTCTGTAAGCTACAAAGAATCACTGGACTTCAAAGTACCTGTTCCTCTCCAGTTCATTTTGAAAACAGAGAGAGGTAACACAACAAAACACAACAAAAGTGCAGAGACATTAGGTCTAACAAAACGTCCTCCTAGTCTTGGACCTTGTTCCTGGCAGGAGCTAAGAACAGGTAGAAGGAAAAACAAAGAACAAGCTGAGCATGTTCAGAGTAGTCCTGCAGCCTGCAGATTTTTATCTCAGAAATTTCCAGACTAAAAAATATCACTTATTGCTCAGAACTAGCCAGCTTCAGCACTTCTAGTCTTCAAGTCTTTATTATGATGGTACTGTCCTGCCATGCTCCAGGCTATCTCTGCTCAGTCCCGTGCGTACAAATAACAAGAGAACAGACAACTGACCATTTAGCTAGATAAGAGATCAGAGCTGAGATGACTGGGAGACCTGGGAGGAGAACCACATCTGATTCCCAGTCCCATGACAGTCCCTCCCAATGCCCCTACTCTCCTTAAGCTTTTACAGGAATTGGTAAGATCTTTTCCTCATTTTCTCTCCTCCAGACTGTCTCCTACTGCCTCCAGGACAAACACAATAAATCTTTACTAACACATAGAGTGAGCAGGGCTTACTCTTTGTACAGTCCCACTGAAATCTAGGCACAGTGTTATCAACATTGATGGAATTTCCCCTTCTGCTAGCTGAGTACAGGAACACACAAAAACCAGCTTTGCTACAAGTGATTGATTTCTCCACACCTACCTTTCGTTGCTTTCTCGGCACTGAAAGAGAAGAGGAAAACTCCACATCTGTAAGAGAGGCAGGGGAATTGGACTAGATGATCTCTCTCTCCAGGACTCTTCCAATCCCTAACATTCTGTGATTCTGTATGAGAAGTTGCAGCACTCTTGTGTTAACTCCAAAGCTCCCAGTGCTACAGAAGAGAGTTGTAGATCTCATTGTATTTGGCACAGTAAGGAGAGAAAATCTGTTTGGGAGTCTTCACCTTCCTTTCCAGTCATGGTTTACAGCAGAGTTAAAGTCTAAGCATATTGTCACCATTGACATACTAGACAGGACTCTGAATAAAAGAACAGGTTGCTTCTAATGTTCTTAAGAGAAATTTAGTTTAGACTATTGAGATTACAATGGTTATCGAAGAACTAGGCCCAGCCTCGGTGGAAACTTGCATTTACCCCTGGGAACATCAAAATACAGGCCTTCTTAATTTTCTACAGGACCACGGTGTTTCCAATACTTCAAGATAAAATTCTGAGCAAGAATAGTCTGGCTGTTGTGAGAGAGTCCTTTGACATTTGAGGGTCTTCAAGTCCTGCACAATCCAGTGGAAGATGTAGAATTACCAAGGATGGATAATGGCACTGCCCTCTTCAGTAAATGATGTTGAGATCTGCTGATGAAAAGCACTTGATAAGAGCAAGCTACTATCTATGCCAATACTCAAATCAGACAGTTTCATGTACAATCTGTTTATTTTTATAGTGGAGTATATTATACTGCCAAAAGGACACTTCATCATCTATAATAAATATTCATCTACATGTATCGTGCTCTTGAGCAGCATGAACGATGAGATCAGAGCACAGAAATGAATGAGAAGCTCATAAGATAAATGTCACCTTTCAGTGTTGTTGTAGTGGATAAATTGCAGATAGATATAAACAACGTCAATTATTTCATACAAGTGTTCCTTGACTTGACATAAGATGTTCCTTATGCCTAGACTAAAAATCCTAAACCTCATTGTTTACTTTTCATCAGAAAGTGGAAAGAAGAAACAGTAGGAAGTTCCACTAACCGAGGATAATCATGTACAGTAACACAAAGATTTTCCAAGAATCAAAAGCCACATGCTATAGTGTAGGACAAATCCTCACATGTGCTTACTGAATAGCTCCAATACCAACAAAGCAGGATTTTCATTAACATTAGCAGAATATGCGGCATATAATTTTCCACATGTATCTTTCCACATTCAAAGGAATGACTTCTAAGTATAGCAAAGTATCGTTTCTGGGACTCAACTCTAGTAGAAAGGGGAAACAAATTTTTCGTTTTGCTGGTTTTTTTAGTACACAGAGATTGATTTTTCTGTTTTTTAATTTACATGTGTATGTTTGAATTTTTCTTATTATTATCCTTTATTTTCTTAGAGAAAAAAAAATTCATGGAACATGCTTTTATTTTATTTTTAATTGTATAACTAGTACATTAATATGCAATAACTGCTTCTCATAAGCAATATTAAGAACGATAAATGCAAGAATTCTAATTTGCAATATACCTAAAGAAGTGAAGTTACAGAGTCAGAGTGGCTCTGTATCCTATGCTCTGACATCTGCAAATAAGACAAAACAGAAAGAAATTGTCTTAGAGAAGGAGTTTTAAGATTAAATAACTTGTGAGTGTTAATTCTGAAGATGTGTTTCATGGTAATAAGAAGCTATGGGTGGTGGTGTAATGGCATTGTCACCTTCATTACAAGACATTGGCTTTAAAAGATATGTATAACCATTCAGGCCATAGATTGGATTTTCTTTCTCTTCCAGCTGTAAGTTTGGTGTCATTTTAACATTAAAACCTGACCATCACGTGAAGACCCAGTCATATGACTGAAAGTAATCATGTTGAGTCTGTTTAGCAGGTTAACTGTCACTGTTCTGTTGCCCAAGCAGAGATAACTACCTTACCTATACGTCATGTTTAGTCCACCCAACTGCAGTCACAAGGCTGTACAGGCTAATTCATCTCAGACAGGGAAGTCAAATTTAGTTTGTCTTACAGTTCAGGCAGCATCAAATCAGGGCATGATCATTTGTTTGACAGTCTCCTGGTCCACACTTGCCCATACAGGAGCAAGCTGCCCAGAGAGGTGGTGGAAGCCCCATCCTTGAAGACATTCAAGGCAAGGCTTGGTGAGGCTCTGAGCAATCTAATCTAGTGCAGGATGTCCTGACCAATTTGGTGGCCTTCTATGATGGAGTAACATCATCAGTGGACAAAGGAAGGGCAACTGACATCATCTACCTGGACTTGTGCAAGGCATTTGACACTGTCCCGCATGACATCCTGGTCTCCAAACTGGAAAAGAATGGGTTTGATGGATG
>VZTY01028162.1:315300-355418 GCA_013400935.1 Turnix velox
ATTCTATGATTCTATGTCCCTGCTCATTGCAGGAGGGCCGGACTAGGTGACCTTTGAAGATCCCTTCCAACTCCATGATTCCATAGATTCTATATTTCTCTCTCACGCTGTTCAGCAGCATAATCCAAAAAGTCATTTAAGCCAACTGTATGGCCTGCATGAACAAGGGACTGGGCTTTACATTTTTCTTGCTTTTTAAGTACACAAGGAGCCACTTCTGCCAACACTTATTGACTCAAGCAGTTAATGTACTGCCTTCAGGGCTGCAGGTTACCCCTCCATGAGGAAGTGCTTGTGAGATCTGAGGCTGGGTTTCTGACTTGTGCCTCCACACTGAGAGCTAGCCAGCCCTTGCCTGTGGTTTTTACTGAATCATGGGTTAATGAAATACAAGAGAATAAAGAGAGATGCTGTTCTCTTGAAAGCCACTACATCTGAAATTTGGCAGACTGCATTACATTATACCACCAATCCACAGGATCATAATGTGTAAATACATCGTACATAGAAAATAGTTAAGGAAAAGTAAGTGTAGTCAGCATTTGTAATAAATAATAGCTAACAAATAGTGAAAGCATAGCATTCTAGGGTGTAGTATCCTATGTCTTCCATTATTTAGTAATTTATTATATGAAATCCATTGACCTTTCCGAGCTTTCCTTTTTCTTGTTCTTTATTTTGGTGAAGGAAAAGCGTTAATTATGCTTTAGCTTTTTTTATTGAGCAACATTAGCATACAAATAGGCCATCAATAACCAATTACAGGCTCCATCTCAGAAGGAAAAGAGCTACAATATTAAGTGTGGCTACTCACATACACACACGCCCTTTAAAAAAAGACAGAGAACTCACAATTGAATAATACAGGAATGCACAGGAAACCCGACAATGATAGATGGAGAAACATCAGGCTACCTCTCAGGCAGGGAATTCAAGAAGGTCCTTCTTATTCATCGTCCAAATACAAGTCTATCAAAATAACCCCGATTTTCCCCAGACTGCCCTGCCAATGACTCCAGAGATTAAAAATCTGTTCAGATCTCATGCTGGTAACATTTATGAATTTTACTCAAGTGGAAACTATCAGTTATGTCAAATGGTACTGACTTATGTCTTAAGCAACATTTGACTTATTGCCAGTGAAACACTAAATCTGCTTGCTTCTTTTTTTATAGTGGGGGAACTGTATGGGAGAAACGGTTATTTGTTACATTTATCACTCCAAGAGTAGATTTGTGCTAAAGATGAATAATAAAACAATCACCACAATATTTTTTTTTCTACAAGTAGAATACATTGCTTTCATCTAAGACCTGGTTTAGACTTGAACCTGCACTGATTTAACTAAAGATATTGTTTTAAATCTTTTTAATTGAAGCAGTATCACTTCATATCAATGCCCTAAAATTGACTTCAAATGCAAATATAGTGTAAATTAACTCAAAAGTATCCAAACAAGGTATTTCCACATGTTTACCTAATATTTAGATCCATTTTATCTTAAAATCAGCTATGCTTAAACATGCCGGTGAGTTATAGAAGTCACTGACCCTCAGCTGAAATGCAGTAAATAATCAGATGCTGGTTCAAAGACTGTTATGAAAAATGTAAATAGCTTATTTGAACACCATCTTTAGTTGAAAAATGACCTCTTAGACTGCAATACCTTCATCCATTGGGAACTTCTGGTTTGAAGTAGTTTATGCGCATTCTGCTGGGGGAGCACATATTTTATGGATAAATACTAAGTAAACATTCTGAATTAATCAAGTCAAAGCTGCTGAAGGAAAACCTGTTTACAGCTTCCATGGAAGTTGTCTTGACCTCCTGCTCTACAGGTTTTTTATATCAAAATGATAAATAAATCTTTGAATACTATATAACACTGGTTGTCCAGGGGATACTCATTTATTTTAGGCAGTCAATAGACAAGCTGTACCAATCCTTTAGTGAGTGTACTCTCACTAGTAGTGGTGATGATGTCTACCTTGCCTGCCAGAAACAAACACTGTCTCCAACAAAGACCCAGAACCACCTAGATATTCTCTACCATTTTGGTTTATCCAAATAAAAAGGCAAGCTTAGGTTGTGAGTTTCAGCAGCAAATGTGCCAATGGTCATTCCATTTTTCTATCTCCCCTTTGAGGATGTTATCTTCTCAGCTGCCCAGGAGAATTCAAAAGAGTTCATTATCAAAAGCTTCCCCTCAAAGAACATAACAGCCTCCCTCTCCTTCAGATTTCCTCAGTGCAGGGAAGATGATAAGCTGCTAAAGTCCTTTCTGCTGTCCAGAGATTTCTCTGTTTTTAAAATACAATGTGACATCCCTTGTAGACAGTGAGAATTACATTCTAACTCCTCTATTCTCCTCAATTCTTGTAAAACCTCGATTTCATCCTCTGGCATTTAAGTGCTTTACCACTGAAGCCATGCATGACATTTCCTGATGGCTTTTTCTGGTGGTGTTAATGCATGGGTTTAAGAAACTGCCAAGGACCATACAGAAGAAATTTTCCATAGCCTGGTATTAGCACTACAAAAGAAAATGGAAAAAATTTGAAGGCAAATGTTCAAAAGAGCAGATTTTAGAATGCAGTCCTTTGAGACGGGTTGAGCCAACCTAAAAATTGAGTACTGACACCCCAGTGTTGACACTGTGGTTCTCCCTATCTTCCAACTCCTCATCATACTGCTTGCCCACCCTCCTACTCTTATCCTGGGCTGGCTCTGAGGTCCTTTGGGACGCTCATTTCAAGCAACTCCTCTAATATAGCACAAATTATGCCACAGGCTGGGAGGTAGACATTAGATAGCAGGTTCTGCAGGCTTACAGAGCTGGGAGAGCTCACAGGAAGGAGATTCGAGGACCAAAGCCAGTGAGCAGGAGGAGTAATCAAGACAGGGGAGTGAGACCCATTATTCATAGAAAGGGCTGGTTATCTGAAACCAAACCTTAATTCAATTTCATACAACCGGGTAGGACATTTCCAGTTATTCTCAAAACGTTTGTTGACTCATTCACAGAATCCTTTTGTTTTTTTTATTTCTTGAGTGTCTGAGGTATTGACCAGGGAGTGCTATAGTCGTGACTATGGTTATGTTCCTGCTTTTGAAAAATACCTAGAGAATATGATTGTAAAAAGACAAAAGAGTCTCGAGCTCTCTACAAAGAGAGGTAGCAATAGGGAATTGTTCTTTGATATAATGTGCTATTAACAAGGTGCTAACAGAATATTTAAGCATAATATTTTTACGGGAAGGAAGGATACTTTTCAAGCCTATCTGTTCGGCATCAGATTTAGAATTTTTGGGTACTAAACAGGATATCACTTTTAAATTTTAAGAATAAATGTATTTTTCAATCTTTTATGATAGAACACACAGTCAAAATTAATATTTTAATAAAAACCCCAATTTTTAAGAATTCTAACTTGGCAGAAAATCATTTTTTCTAGAAATGAGAGCTCTCACTCTAACTAGGTAGATTTTAGCATTTTCATATAACACTGCATCTAGGGTATGAGAAGGCTAAGCTTTTAAAGGTAATTATAGTGCATCTCATTTTAAAGATATTTCAAATCAGCAGCCCATCCCAAAGACATCCATTCCAATTGTTCTCTGATTTTAGGATTGCTGAATATTCACACTTAATCATAAACACAGACTGTAGAACCACAGCTGTTATTAAAATGGAGATAAGTCTTAATTAACTGCTTGTACATCTGTAAACAAATAAACTAATCATAACTCCCTGAATTGTAAGAAGCAGCTTGGCATCAACCTGAGGAGAAGGGGTTTTTTTACATTTCTTACTGACTACAAATTACAGTACTAGAAAGTGTGTAGTATGAAAACAATAGTTTTTAACAATTCTTTGAAATCTATCTCCATAATTTAAAATGAGAATGAGGGGAGTGCCCATCTTCCTAAAACTGAGATACAAGTTAATCTATTCAGTGACAACTCATTTAGTTATGGTGCACTGTGTGGTAAATCATCACTAACTCCACTAACTTATTTAATTTTCTGCCATTCCTCTGAGGAATTAAGTACAGTGGAAACGTTGAGATCACAGCTAGCTCTGATGTTTCCTTGGCTTTCCTGATGACTAACTCCAGATATACCAATCATTATTTTGCTGCAGTTGGGAAATTCTAATATGATTGACATCAGCTGTTTAAAATATTCTCAGTCTTCAGTAAATGTTTACATATTATACCTCCATAAATCCAGAATTCCACGTGAATATTACTGTCAGACTACCCTGACAGACTATCCCAGGATTATTTCAACTACAATTTATGCCTCTCCTTATTTGGTATGTAGGAAATCTTAATTTTTTTAATATTTAAATTGATTAAAACTTGTGAGTTCTGTGATGTCTCAGCAACTCCACTAAAGTCACCAATTCTTTTTACACAAGCCACTGAAGAAACACCTAATAACTTGAATTTATGAATCTTCATTCATTTGACCAAATCAAGGCAAGAGGTTATGACCCGTTATTGCCCATACAGGTATGGATTTCATCTGATTAGTTCAACAATATCCCTGAAATCACTAATGACTACTGACCAAACAGAAATTGATATCACCAGATAGGTTTTGATGCTGTTGTCTCCAATGGAGGCAACAATATGTTAATTTCTAGATGCACTGTTTTTCATTCCTTATGCTGTGTCTTTGAATATGCAGAAGTCTACACAAAGGCATTNTCTCACTGTGATGAAATTAAACTGCTTGAAAACAGTGTTGAAAGCAAGATACTTTTTTAAAGAGAATTAATTTCAGTTTCTGATTTCCTTAATAAGAGTTCATTTCCTTAAACACAGAAGTGTGTAAGAAAATTATTCTTTGGTTTGATTTGGTTTTGAGAGGGTAATAGAGGAAAACTTGCAGTGAAAACATTTCAACAGAAATATGACAGTCTTTATTGAAAAAAAAAGAAATTCAGACACAGAAACCTGCTACATCTCTGTTTTTCATTCCTTATGCTGTGTCTTTGAATATGCAGAAGTCTACACAAAGGCATTCTTATATCCCTTAAAATATCAAAAAACTGATATAAATAGATTTTCCCAGAAAAGATAAAAGTGCTGGCCAAATGTTAACTAAAATATTGAAGCGAGATTAGACAGCAGAGAATGTTTCTATTTCTCTTAAGATGAGGTTCTAATATTACATTGATAATTTCAGTCAAGTTTTTTTTGTTTAATTGCTGAAATGAGAAGCTGAGGTGTAATTTTGGCTTTGTACCTCACTGGCTGTTTAATGGCAGCAAGGAAAGAAAAGCTGCCAATGCAGTTGAAAGTATTTATCTTTTTTATATGCATGCTTATAATATTTACAAAGTTTATAAAGTGGCAAATTTACCCAAGAAATTAACAAAATGTTAACAGAGGTAGAGGGGCATACATTGGTAGGAAATTCTTAATACTGTGCAAATTCATCCACTTATGTCTGTCATATCTATGTGTCCAGGGAAAAATAAAATCAAGAATAAAACTATTAAATCTGTCTATTCTACCTAAACCAACTAAAATAATCCTGGACTAGATATTTCTCCCTCTTCTCTACTAGAAAAATAGATACCGGCATGAAACTGAGAATGGGGATAAAAAACTTTTAAGTATCAAATAAAACTAAAAGTAATATGTTGAAAAAAAAATTCTAATCTACATACTTTAAAGAGCTATTTTCATGAAAGACTTGAGATAAAGCTACTTATTCCTCCTCACTTTCTCCCCCTCTTTCCTATTTGGCTTTACTACAAAGCAGTAAGCACCATCTGCCTTTGGATTTTTGTGCTGCTTTGCCCATGGTACTTCTATGAAATTTCCCTTGGGCCAGAATTTGCTGAGCAATCTTATCTTCCCAGAGTCAATGTTTTTAGAAGGGATTCGGCAGGAATTCTTATAACAAGCTTTCTGCCTATGTCTGCATCCCATTGACTCGCCCTCCTCCCAGAGGGCTACACAAAGGACCTTAGTTGTTCTGCATTTTAGACCAAGTATGAGCAACCTCCAAAGCTTGAGTCCACACCCATCACTCACTACCTTCCTCTTTCCTTCACCACTTCTCAAAAAGAGATATGTAAGTTTGTACTTATGTTTCACGGGCTTTCAGCTCACCCCTTCTTCTCCCCATCAAGAGAGAAAGGGACTTGCTTTTACAGGATCCTTATAAATCACTGCCCTCAATTTCTGAGTGAGGGATAGACATGGAGTTGAACCTCTGAAGTCAATGTTGCACATCAAATGAAATTCTCTCTGACAACAGGCTGCCTTCTCTGCCTTTCCACACTGACAATATGCCCCTGCCATCCTTCTGCAGCAGATCTAGAGGATCAGAGTCTGCATAGTGAGAGTTTACCTTGCTGACCAGATAAAAAGCGATCCCCTGGTTGGCTGAACTGTGATCTGAGTTTGCTTACCCAGAAGCCACTAGCACCCAGCATCAGACGCAGGGTGGGCAGAGGGACAACAACACAGTAGGTTGCACAAGGAGCAAGACTGCTCTTTGTAGGAAAATGTGCTTCCATTGATAATGTGTAACATGAAATTAGTAGGTAATGTCTCCTCACACAAAATATTTCCTGGGGGACAGCACATCCCAGAAATGCTTTGTAGAGTATCATCTAACTGACAATTTTCCTTCTTTATCAACTTCAATAGAACATTAGCAGAGTAAAATGAGCTAGAGCAGCCCTTCCCACAGGGTAACATAGACCCCCCTCAGTCCTGGAAAACGTGTTATAGGAGTGTCTATTGCCTTTATCTAATACATGAATTAACTCAAATGATCTGGCAGTCAATTTTGGAAGAAAAATTCTCATCTGCACATGCCCTCAGCAAAGATCAGGTTTCCTTTTTTGTCTGATCTCTTTCACTCCCCACTCTTTAAACTCCCCCATGCGAAAGCTTATCACCCTTTAGCTGTTCCTCAGCTGGCATGCAACCAGTGAAACTCCAACCCATAACAACATCAAGAAACAATTGCTGTTGCTGCTGCAATCACAAGAATCCTGTTCGGCTTTGGGGGCGGGTGGTTCAATCACAACCTCCATAGCAGATCATCCAGGCCAGTGAGCAATTCACTATTGGGGGCTACTGGTTAAGGAATTGTATAAGGATGCAAAATGTCCCCCAGACACTACCAAAGACTTATTTTCTTACCGTGGAGATTTATTTGTAATATTGTTAAAGAGATTACTGTTTACAAGTAGGCTTGTATCTTTAAAATGTTTCTACCTGTTGTGTATTGAAGGCTTCCCCTCATACACACCATGATTATCTCTTGGGTTTAGTACATTATCAGCCATGGAATACTGTGGGGACACTTAATACATCAAACAAGCTATTAATTTTGTAATTATGTAAATTAGTAGACTGTAGTTTGTTTCCTAGAACAGCTTCTCCTGGGGGAGCTGAATGTAGTTCTTGGGAAACTTAGGAAATTTTTTAATGAAAAAAATACTACAAATTGTCATTCACTGTGTGACAAAAGCAACAGATCTCTGAATATCATGTCAGAAGTTTAAATATGTACAGAATAGGCAAAAAAGATTTTTAAAATTCACAGACAAGAAAACAAATTACTCTGGAGGTGGAATTCACTTGATGAGTATCTACCAAAGTATGTGTCTGCATGTGGGGCAGTCACGTGAAGACATCTTCAGAATCAGCAGTGTTAGAGAAGCAAATTAATGAAGATAGTGACACTGGTTTCCTACATTCTTAATTGTATCTTACCAGTTCCATTCATTGCTTTGACTAGATCTCCCTTGACTATAATAGAAGTTCATGATGTGGACAACTAAAAATTATGGACCTCACCCTAACATGAAGCTCTCTAACACCAGAGAACCATCACTGTGGCCAATACCAAAGCTATAAGGTCTGGGGAAACCTTATAGCAGTCTACTGGTACCTGAAGGGGGCTAGTATCTGAAGGAAGACTGAGGGAGGACTGTTTGCCATGACATGTAGCAATAGGGCTAAGGGCAATAATTTTAAACTACAGCAGGGCAGGTTTAGATTAGACATTCTAAAGAAGTGGTGAGGCACTGGAACAAGCTGTCCACAGAGGTGGTGGAGGCCTCATCTCAGCAGACATTCAACGCCAGGCTTGATGAGGCTCTGAGCAGCCTGATTTAGTGCAAGGTATTCCTGCAGGGAGGTTGGTCTAGATGGCCTTTAAAGGTCCCTCACAACACAACACATTGTATGATTCTGTGATTCTATGCATAATAAAATTCAGTATTACATCTATATTTAATCGAAATCTTTCCTCCCTTGGAAACCTGTATTAAAATCTTCAGTTGTGGCCTCTCTAATCCTTGTGTAATTTGAGAGCCATTGTGTACAAATCTGTAAACACTATCTACTTTGGGGATCTCACTGGGTACAGCGCCCAAGTAAAATTCACATGCCTTAAAATTCTCTATTAAAAATGTGTTGTAGGGGAACAAGACACATACCAACACTCTACCTTGTCCATTACCAGCCTCACTGCTCATAAATCACCTCTCCAGATGTGAACCAGAGCAGCACAGGAGAATTTACCTGCATATAACCAATGGCTCAGTGTATACAAGCTGGTAGAGCAGGAATGCATTCATCAATTGAAAATATTTGCCTTTGTCCCACAGTTTAAGACAGTTGAAGGAAACAAAACCAAAACATATCAGATCACTCTTGTTATGTCATGTGTGTATCATACAGGTGATTATCCAGCAACCTCCACAGTATCATGGAATCAGTTAGTTGGCAGAGACCTTTAAGATCATAAAGTCTAACTGTTACCTTCCTTTTGCCCTAGTCTCTATGACAGAGAGACAAGCAGGCACATAACATGTCCAGCTCCCCCTACATAAGGTTATAGAGACAATGATAGTGATCATGTACAAGCTCCAGAGTCCACAGAGAATCCAAGCTGGGAACCACCAAGGTGCTAAATCTGTACAGGGATTAACCTATTCACTTTTTCAATGCCTCTTGCTTTTGCTTTAAATGTGAACTTTGTCTCCCTTTTGAGGGCACAAACTGTACTTTTCTTTATCAGCAAGGTGCTGGTGGCCCTCCAACAATTCTCTTGACAGTGCATACTAAGTATTGCATAAGAGAGCAACGGTAGCTGCACCTTTTCACCCATACTTACCAGAAACAAAGGTGTGGGAAGTTCAGAGACATAAATAAAACTGAGATTCAGGAGTTTGATCTTCAGGACTTGCCACCTGGGTAAAATCACAGCTTTCTACAGACTTCCAGTGCCTGTCTGGGTGTGTGGCCAAGCCACTTTGTGCCTTACTCTCTGCTCCCCACCAGTAAAGTGAGGAGAGCAGCACTTCCATGTCTAAGGCTGAATACATCAAAGATTGTGATGTACGCACATATTTTGGCAATCAAGTTGTAGCAATATTTCAGATAGATAAAATCTCCTGCAAACAAAATACTGGATTCTTTTAAAAGAGTATTTTTTTCTGTTCAATCAAGCTAAAAGAACAATATGCATTATACAAACAGGTTTTCTGATTTAATTACCAGGGTTTCAAAGTCCCCTCTGTACTTAACACTCAGGGTTATGGAACCTGTTGCCAAGCAATTACCCCTTAAATTTGCTTTAATCCATGCCGATCATTTCCCAGAGTTGATCATTACTGCAGACTTTAATTGCTTTTGTTGGCTCATGTGTTGCTGGAGTTCAAACAGAAGAGATTAACAGGAGGCTGCCAGCCGCAATACTCTTTGAAAAAAAGGCGGGAAGCTGAGTTAAAAATCTCACAGTGTACTTTATTTCAAGGACTTCCCAGAAGTCATGGCTCACACCTATATTAACCTCAGAAAAGTTCTCCAGGATCCTGATCTCGCTGCTATCAGTTTTATAGAGGTACTGGCCATCTGTGCCATGTGGTGCTGCGGATAGGAAAGTCCATACAGAATTTGAAAAAAATGTCTGAACCACAGCAGAAAGGACATAATCATACAGTGCACTGATTTCGAAGGGACCTTAAAAGTTCATGTAGTCCAACCCCCCTGCAGTGAACAGAGGCATCCTGCACTAGATCAGGTTGCTCAGCCTCATCAAGCCTGGCTTTGACTGTCTCCAGGGATGGGACCTCCACCACTTCTCTGCACAGCCTGTGTTTGTGTCTCACCACTCTCACGGTGAAGAGCTTTGTCCTAATGTCTAATCTAAACCTGTCCTACTCCCATTTAAAATCATTGCCTTTCATCCTTTCACTATATGCCCTGGCAAGCAGCACCTTTGCAGCTTTCTTGTATGCCCCCTTCAGTATAAGAATATTATCTCCAGTCAAAGCAGTGTGCAAGACAAATGAAGTACTGAGGTGGTCCCGGGCTGTCACTCCCTGCATGGTTTGGGATTACAGGTAATTGACAGTGAAGGGTACTCTCATTCCTACCTGGAACATGCACCCTTCAGATCACATAATTCATCTTCAGGAAGCTGAAGGATGCAGCAGGAAGCTGGATTGTCACCGTAATAATAATATTATAATAATATGGTTTATCTATTAAGTGAAACTGCTTTCAGAAGAGATTCTGTACATTTGCAACATCCCCCTATTAATGAGGTTAATGTGCCTGATATGAATGAAGCATTCTTCATGAGCATCTTCATTTAAACACCAGATATATTTGCAGACATTCAGTAGTTTCTCATCTAATTCAAACTTACTGATTTCTGTTTTTCTGTTTGTTTCCCACATAAACATTAAAATCTCTTCTACACTTCCCTCCTAGTAGCATGGGTTCAGGCTAATATAGAAGAGAGGGAAGTTTTGTCCACACAACACGTTTGTCTTCCCCCCCACACCATCATTATCTCTTATCCTTTGTAGCTCAGTACCACCTAGAAACTTTGGCAGTGCACCAGGGATTTCACCATTGCACATCATCGTGCAGCTATGTATCAATCTCAGGCTCTGATCAGGTTGATATTATCAAACCTCAGCAAAGGAGGGATGATGTGCATGCATGCAATGTGCTTGGGAATGGGCAAAACCTGAGAAGAACAAAGGGAAGGGAACCAAAGGGACATCTCCTATGAATGTGATAAGGAATAACTGGATCTACGATAAATTAGGGGTGGCACACCATCATGACCGTGTCACAAAGCTATGTTTTCATGGGAGTAACACATTGGTAGGCACTACAGTCACCAAACAATTATCAGTTATATCTTATGTTTACAAACACCTGTGCCACGACAAGAACAGAGTTTATAGGGAGGGAAAAAAATGAATGAGCAGGGAGCTGGCTTCATGGGAAATCAAATCTCACCCAGCATAATGAGAGCCCAAAGCAGTCCTAATTTTTAGGTCAGGACTCATGAAGAATTCTTTCTTACAACTCCCAGTAGAGGTGCCTACCACAATTTCAGGATAAAGGCCTGGAGTAAGAACCATGTTACACTCCCGTGAAAGCAAAAGGCACAGAGGTCACAAGAGTCACTGCTCCAAAGTCCTTTTCTGTCCTCCTTCCTTGTCTAGATAAACAGACATTCACTATCTATGAGAACAAACAGGTATGTTCAACAAGGAGGTGTTATTGTACTGATACTCCCTAGTACAATAGACAATGCTTTAGCATGTCTCTCTTACCTTGATAATTATTTAAGCCAAACAAAATGGGAAATGAAAAATAAGGTTTTTGGGAGGAAAAAGAAAAGAGAGTCTGGTCTCTTCCTCTCTAGAAAATTTGAAAATACAAAGAAATTTAAGTGGATATACAACCATAAAGACAGAACATTTTAACCAAGAAATGAATGATGCACAGTTGGGAGGCACTGGTTAGACTTCATGGCACAAGACAATCATACAAGGAGAAGAGAAAGACATTGAATAATAGAGATGGAATAGAATTGAAAAAGGACAGAGCACAAATTCCCAGATCTGGGAATTAGCACCACCAATATTTATCACAAATAAGGGGCTTCCCAAGGAGACAGTGTACAGTCTCCAGAGCTGTTTGTCTCTACTATCTTACAAATATGGAAAATGAGAATGCACTCATAAACTGCTATGGGGTGAGCTTCTTTAAAAAAAAAATAGGTGGGATTAAAGAGACCATATGAAACATTGAGAATAATGTGTGCAATTCCAAACACGTTATCAAAAAAATTAAAATGGAATTAATAGAAAGAAAATATAATTTAAAAAAATAATAAAATCTTGTCAAATGAGAAATATTTTTCATGTTCAACCCAGCAAAACAGATTCTCAAGAATTCAACTTGTTTTCCACTTATAACTGTGGGGTCTAAACTGGAGAATGAAAAAAGATATTTAAGCTGAAGGACTTTTTTGACTCATGAGGGAATTCAGAACGTACCAAATATGAATATGATCAGCTTGGAAATTGGAAGAAAAATTCTAACTATCTGAGTAATTAATCTCTAGAAATTTCCATAGGAAAAACCCCAAAGAATAAACAGATTTGTGGAGCTTGATAAATTTACTAAAGACATTTTTATGACATATTTGCTCCAACAGAATGGGAACAGATTTAGTGAACCAGGAGATGAACTCCCACTGTATGTCTATATTAAAAATTTTCCCCTTTGTACAAAAAGCAAAACTTAGATATTAAGAATTCTTGAGTCAGCAGTTTGAGTGTTTACAGAAGTTTTAAATAGTTCTAAAATTTTAAATTTTCACCCATGGCATATAACACATCTGTTTGTCTCCTAGGATTTTGTATGTACTTTAGAAAGACATTTTTTCTAGTGCTTGTGGAATCTTCCAAACAGCAGATTAAAAGCATTTTCATCAAGCCCATCTGAGACACCACTGACAGCATTATGTTTCTCCTCTGCCATAGAACAGAATTTTGTCAGGCTCCCTCAGCTAAACAGCACTTTTATATCCGGGAACACAAATCAAGAAAAACTTAAGGAAAATACAAAAAGAGAAAGCAATATTCACTCCAACTGAATGAAAGTGCCAGACCTTACTGCAGAAAATGACTGATCTAGTGCTTACATAGGTTTTCCCTGCCAGTTTAAAGGGACATCTCTTTGAAAAGCATTCCATGAGAAAATTTTCTAAGAAGGAAGGCTACAAATTACAATGAGGTAAAAAAAGAGACAGATATTCCCCAAGACACATGTCAGATTTCCCCTCCAGATGACAGGCATCAATGCATTGGAACTAAATTTCTGAAACTGTGCTAGCCAAAGACACACAATTTGGGTGTTCACCCATGCATGGGACTTGCCTTGACCTTATGTTGATGTGGTGGTACCAGAGACTGTAACAATGAATTTAAAGTCAGAGTGAGCAGCTTTTCAAAGGAAGTGGGGAAATTCACATCTGGATGTGACTCCTCACATTCACTTGTTAATATGTTAAATCAAGATCTCCTTAGAAGACCTAACCTGCAGGTCCTGATGTCTACTTGCATATCTATGGACAGTTAAGAGAGATGTAATATATCTTTCTTTGCTTCAAACTGTATCTGCATGAACACCAGCACTCGATAGCTGATTTCTGAGGGACCTGCACCCAGTGACTGATTCTCATTGCGGCTCATGACACAAACTGCAGCTGAAGCTCTTCCTGTGACTGAGCCCTCTCCGGGGTGCATTATCTGCTTCCTTTACCACAGCTGAGGGTATCTGACTGATAATTTTTACTAAAGTGAGAAGAATACATCTATGTTTGTAGTATGGTTCTCTTCCAACAAATGTGAACTGAGTCAGCAAACAGATTCAAAATATAGCAGCGTAAGAGATTTGGTGGTATTTAAAGAGTCCACTGAACCAGGAAGTCTCTTTTCTTCTAAAAAAAAGAATAAAAAGTCTGGACTGAATTCTAGAAAATAAGTTAAAACACACAAGAGTATTTATTTTTATTTTCAAGACATCGGTTACAAGGACACTTCCTACCACTCTGTGGACTGCTCAGCCAGCTGATGTGCACAGAAGTAAATCCAGCACGCAAGATTTGCATTCATCCCATCTCATGCAGGCTGAAGACTCTTTCATACATGATAGAGATGTTAAAAATCAGAATTGCCTCCCTGTTACACTTTTCTCTCTGTGCTGGCAACAGAGAAAGCCCACAATGATTACGGGCCTTGTGACTTCAAGTGCTGACTCCGGCTGGAGCATCCTGTTCATCCCACCACAGCCATTCCTCTGGCACAAATTGTTCTGGAATTGTTGCAAGAGCCTTGGAGCAAAAACTTGATCCAGGACCCACAATCACCGCAGAGTAGTACACTGGCTTTGTGGAAGAGAGGGAGATGGTGAAAAGGTTTGTGTTTCAGGGGCTTTAAACACAGGTGGCAACTGTATCATTTATGCCGATGGTACCTGTTTGCCTCTTTTACAGCTCTTGAATAAGAAAAACATTTATTGCCCTTTTTTTGCAGTTTGCCATTTTTACTGTGCCAAAGCAAGGTTTTATAAGTGTTCTCTCTCTTTGCACATTAAATCCAGGGTGTGTAAGGTAAAAAGAATGTGGGGCTGGTGGAAAAAATGCATAGGATTTCTTAAGGAAATTTTTCATTGTGTGCAAAGGATCTTTTATCTGTAAAAGCACAGAATTTGAGAAACAAATTTTAGACAAGAAAGTCTAATGTTTTTTCTACTTCCTTTGGCCTCAGGAAATGCAGAATTACTTTAACGATGAATTGTGAGAGAATACTTGAATTTCTTTTTCCATTTCAATTCAAATGGATGCCCACTCTTACATATTTCAAATAAAAGCAACAGTCTTGAGCAACACTCTGTCAAAGAAATCAAGGGTTGTTTTAAAGAGGAAGATTAATCCAGTAGTTAGAGTATTAGCACATAATTTACAAAACCTTACTTAAGGAACAAGGACGTGAAAACAAGCCTCCCATATGACCCTAGACTACATTGGTTTTCTTTGCCTTACCTTTTCTTTCACATATATTTTAAGATATTCTCATACTACAACTAAAACAGGCACTGGACTAAGATGAAATAAGCAAATCAAACTTCAGAAACAACTGCAAAACAACTTATTTGTTATGTTCAGGATGAATTTTTTAAAAAGGACTACTTCTAGTTTCAGGTCCTCTTACAAATATCTTGCACCAGTCTTCAAATGAGTACTTTGTCTTGCACACTGAAGACATTTTGGAGGCTAGCCATTACCTAATGAGAGAAGGTGAATGAGGTCTTCTTCAGTGAGGACAAAAAGATAAAAAGAATGTAGAGTTATTACATGAGAGAATAAAAAGGAATTTTAGGGTGCAATGCCAGATTTCAGCTCTATCAGGTTTGAAGTTGAAGTCTCTGATTAAGTATTTGGTGCATATCCAAAAATTTCTGTAACTCTGTCACATCAAAGCCTTTTGAATCCACTATACCATCTTTTCATTTCACAAATATACATTAATAGAACAAATGCCACACTTGACTACAGGATGTCTTAAAACTTCTCTGGCTGTGACTTGGTTCCAGCTAATCTACCTGTCTTTTTTCCTTCCTCTCATTGGTGTTACCTAGACGGAAGCTACAAAAGCCCCTTCTGGCACACTCAGAAGACCTTTTATTCTTTGAGTAATATGTTCTAGTATGAAAGAGATGTTTGAAATGTTAGTCATAAAAGAAATATCCCTCCAGAAAAAGAATCATCCACAAAGTGCATGTCAAATTGACATTCACTTTTAGTCATTTAGGGCTTTTAATTTCTGAACATAATTGAAAAAATGAAAGCTTTGCTCCTTCTTCAAGCTTTGTTAATCACACAATTAAAAATCAGACAAACATCATCAGCAACCCCAGCACAGCCTGGCCATTTTCACCACCTTCACCCAGTGACTGAACAGATGTTCTACCCTTTCACAGGATGCAACAATGAGATTGTAATATTTTTTTTAAATGTTCTGTTTTATTGTCTCATTCTTGCTTTATTTTATTGATATACTTTTTATTTCTTTTTTCTCTGGCAAGGTGAGAAGCCAAAATGCACATCTTTATCTATATCAGCCTTAAATGCCTAGAAAAAGCTTCTTCCTCTTTTTATAGACTTCTAGTAAATCCACCTTTCCATCAACCGCTTCTACTTTGGCCTTTATTTGAGACACCGCCCACCTATATGATCGAATATAGGAGCGTGTTCTTCATCTCCAGTCCTAGCTCACACAATAGTAATGTGTGCCTTAGGAAGACAGACAGACAGATACTTAAGTTTAAGCTCTTGTTCTGAGGTCTTGCAATCAGCATCCCATGATCTGCCTCATCCCATGAGTTTGCTACCCATTGCAGTATCACAGCCAAATGCAGGGCCCAACCATAAAACCTCATCTACTCAGATGGATTCCTGCGCCTCCCTGGAGCCTGGAACCTCACTATGGCTCATTCTTGGTGTGAAGATTTGTTTACAGTCATGAAAAGCCAGAGTAGTGCTGATGTGGATGAACTCCACAGGGTATTCTGTTCGACAGAAAAACCTCAGGCATGTGCACAGAGGCAAGCAAAATCAATAAATACTCTGAAATAGCAGGGACCCACCAGCAAAATAATTTTCCAAACTAATATCATCATTGGGTATTAAGATTTCTATGTCTTTCCTTTAATCTTCGAAGATACAACTTTCCACCTGATAAGAATCAGCAAAGTATGTTGATAAGCACATAATCAGCTACGCCTTTAGATTAGATTAGATATGATTTAACATTATTAATTACTCTTCTTTCCAATGAGTAATTCAGCCGTGTGATTGTCTACTCAACCCATAGCAGAACATCCTCATACACTGCAACCGTGCTAACCCAAAGGTCCAGGCAGAAAATTTTATTAACTATATAGGATTTTTTTAACAGCTATAGGCCAGCATCTGGAACCCATGTTCAGTGTGAAAAATAGGATGCATAAGAACCAAAGCAGAAACAGAAAGACTCTATGTCCTGAATGCATTTAAACACAAGTAGCCTTTATCCCTTCTGGGTAATAAAACAGATAAAACAGTTGAGGTTGAAGTGTCAGAGTAGGATAATTAAAGAAGATAAAGGTGAGTTCAAGGAGACAGATTCCCAGTTAATACAAAGAGCTCCATCGAAGCAAGAAGACAACAAAGTGGGGTCAGAGGAACTACAAAGCTTTAAGCCAACTAAGGATGCAGTTGAGAGAGTGTTATAACCACACCAAGAACACCAAATACTTCATCATAAATTTAAAGCCAGATAGGCCCATTAAAATATTAAGCCAAGCTCTTTTATAATGCACTCCATCAAACCACATGCTACAGTGCTAGGCTGAGTGTAGGAGTTTAGGTTTGACTAAAGCTTATCTTGCTTACAGTCCTGATTTGAACTTGTCAAGAAATGGAAGATGAAGTCTTCAGGACTCTACCTGTGATTAAAAAAAAATAATTAAAGAAGATTGCTCTCTTGGTGACAAAACCCCAATTCATCTTCTAGCCCTTGTGTCCAATTATGTCTTTCTCTGATACTCTGGAGATTGATCAACACTCAATGTTATCTTTATGTTTCACAATCAAGTCATCCCTGTATCTTTCTTGCTAAACCAGGCAGATGAGTATCTTTAGGTTTCTCTCTCCTGTTTCTATTTAGAAGAAAGGATTTTGCTGTGTAAACTAGAATTACCTCTAATGGTTAGAGCCTGCCTCTAAAAAGGAACAAACTGAACAAGTCAATTAGTAAAGCTTACTAATTTTTTAAGATGAAAAGTGAGAGAAACCAAATTCTGATAAAAATGTCAGCCCAGAGATACAATGGGGAGCTCCCTTGTGGGCTGTTACTCTACCATTAGATATCCCCAGGTACCACTGTGATAACACACTGGCCCGGCAAACACAAGGGACCAAGTAACAATCAATGCAACCTGAGAGTGAGTCTACAGATCTGTTGTTATGTATGTGTTTCTTTCATATGCATTTACTGCCTGAGAGTGATGATGATTTTCTGAATGACAACAATAATTGAGAGGTTCCAGAGGAAAGACTCCAAAACTGAAGCTATTCTGAAAAAACTCAATCAGGACCTTATATAAACAGCCACAATTTGAACCCTAGATATTAATGTTAGTGGTACCTATACAAAGAAGCAAGGTTGGAGTAGACAGCAGAGGCAAGTTATTGATGGATGTTTATTTACATACTAATCAGATCTAATGATTTGGTTCTCCTGCACTAGTGGTCAAATTGTATTTACCCATCAGAGCCACACTTTAGAAATCAAACAAGGCAAGACCACATCTTCAGCTGCTGTAAAATAAAATCAATCAATTACCACATTAGTCTCAAACACAAGTGAGATGGCTTGGAGCAGTTACTGCTCACAGAGATGGACACCTCTACCACCAGGACAGCCCAAACAAAATGCCCTCAGACCACCACAGTTTACAGCAAAGCATGTGAAAGTAAACCTAGGTTTGGGATTTCAGCCACTGTAGTTCAAGATTAACCTCACACTCATTTCAACATGACAATGACCACCAGGAGAAATGAAATGAGAAGGGCTCCTAGAGGCAATAACTGCCTCGGTCATCTCAGTTTAATCTGCCTGTGTTCACGAGTGACCTTCACCCTTCAGTGACAAGCATAAATACCTTCAATTACATTTTTAGTTGAACAGCAGGTGCTTGAAAGTAATTGTTCTGCTTTTATATATCTATTATTTTTAGCCAGCTGAATGCTGAACTTGCAACCTTGATTCATCTACTGAACGATGCAACTTTTTTGCTTATGAGAAAACTTTGTAGTATTCTAAACAGCATTTGTTCCTCTTTACAAAAAAATCCTTTCATTTATTAAAATAAGCACAAGTAGATAGACCTTTTTAGCCCCACTAATTATCAACATTTCCTAAGTTTCAACAGATTACCCACCAAGAAAAAAATCATTCAGGGATGCGACAATAGATGAAGGATCATCTCTAGATTTACTTAGTCAGCACACAGGAACATGGAGACACTCCCCTTTTCATTAACCTAGGAGCCAGCTTGGAGATGGCAAAGGGAGTTTCACAACACTTCCTTTCTGCACAGATGAAAGGCTGTAGATTATTCAGTAGTGAAGGTAAGCCAAGGGAAGACAGGAACATCCAGGATGACAAGGCTGTCCACACCCATTAGCAATTTTTAACCAGAGGACTGAGCCACAAGCAAATGTGTGCCAACGACCTCTGTAAAACTGTTTCTTTTATATGATTCAAGGACAACACTGCAAAGACTGCAGAGGAGAATTTCTTAGAAGCCCACATTAATAGCCACTACCAACAGAGTGGCACTTCAATGCAAACGCTGATGGGATTGATCCAAATATCTTCAGCTGGCATTGAGTCAAGGCTCTACACATTTAAGGAAAAGTTTCTTGAGGCATTTCAGGACATTGCATTTTTCTCCATCTCCAGTGCTGTGCAAGACATTAGTGGCACTGTGTGCTTTACTTGGAAAAAGGCATTAACTTCATGGCAATGATGAACACACAGTCAAAAATGCCATCACTCCACCACAAACATGTCTCTCTCCCTCATGCTAGCCAACAGGACTGCAATCAGGAATATCTGCTCTTCCTTTCTTTCTCATCCATCTTTTTTTCCTCTTGAGATGGCAGGTACTCAGTCTGGCAGCTCTAGATCAGTCAGTTTCACAGACATACTTGGCTCATACCATAAGTGGTTAACCAAGACATCAATAAACTACTCAGAGGAGGACTCCAGAGATTTACCTCTGCTGAGTTTTCCCTTGTGGCTGGATTCCAGCGACGTGAAGCTGGCTTCTGGTTCCACGTCCACTAGGAGATGGCTGGAGCCCTGGACATTAGTCTCTGGCTCCCTGCAAGCTGCACACAGAGGTTTTGGCTCCAGGGCCCTAGAACATGTTGCCTCCTCCACATTTGCTTTGGCTGCTTTTGGACAGCTGGCCTGAATCTTTCCTTGTCACTGTTGCAATAATGGTTTGAGGAGTGTGGGGTCAAGGCAGGCCAGGAGACTTGGAGGGCTCTGGCTGGAATAATAAGGGATTTGTTTGACCAAGAGTAGGCATCAAGTTTGAGTCTTTTCCAGGACTAGGGCCATGCTAGAAAAGGTCTGAGGTTTTGACTTCAGGGCTACAGCTGGCAACCCAAAACCTCCTCATGTAGATTCACTTTTTATGGGTTTTGACAGGAGATATTCTGACAGAACCCAAAGCAGAATAAACAGAGCACTTTTGTGAGGGTATAAGGGCATTCTCGCCCCAGCAGCTTGGGTCAGCCTAGAAGCATTGCCTAAGATTCTAGAGCCCTACTTTGTCTTTGGTGCACCATCAGAAGACTCTTGGATGTACCTGGCCACCAGCTGAAAGGAGTAAGGCAGGGGCTGTGCAGCAGTTGAGTCAGCATCGTGTCACATGATACTAACCCCCTTGATTGCACTCTGAATGTAAATCCAGCCCCTTCAATCAATGCAATTTTCCCTTTGAAGATCAATGTGCAAGACTGACTAATACACCAGAACAGAGCACACTGACCTTAATGGCGGAGTTAAACCTGCTTCTTCACCCTCCTGTAAGCAAGACTGCTAACTCCTAGAGTTGGAGGAACTCTTTTCTCTCCCTCCTAGTTGATCTCCCATCCTTCCAGCTGTCCCCCTCCTGGCAGCTTGGGAGCTCTAGAAAACTACCCATCACCCCTCACTGGGCTGCTCAGAACAGAGGTAAGTCAGCTTTCAGGGAAGCCTGCCTCCTGGAAAGATTAAGGGTTCCAGCAGCTGAAGTGGAAATGTGATAAACATGACCTTGAAACAAGATGCATTTTCTTGGGATTATTTAACACTGGAATAGTTTGCCAAGTGAGAGGAGGATTCACTATGGTTAGATCCTTTACAGGAAGATTAGATCTCTTTATCAAACCTATGACTTAATCCCATTTCTATGGAGAAGTTCTACAGTTGACGTAAGACAGATGGAATAGGGGGGTGAAGGTTGCTAATCACTGCCTTCTTGGCCTGCAGTCCATCCATCTCTGAATATGTCATAACCAATGACAATTGTGGTGCAACAAGATCAGAAATATTTACTCCTTTCCCCAGCATATTCTGCCTCCAAAAAAAAGACATGAGTTGAAGAGTGTTGGAGACCCCATGAATTACTGGGGTTTTTAACCATACATGTAAAATTTCAGAGTTTGGGAAGCAGCATTGGGAAAGTGTCTTCTCCATCAAGTCTCCCGCTGGCAGGAATTCACTCTTGAATGTACATATTCTGGTTTCCAAGCAGTGTATCTCCTAATCCCAACACAGATGATAGCTTTCCCCAGTAAGATACACCAGCCCCTGAGGTCAGGTCACCTTGCTGCTAGTGATACCTCAGGGATGAGGCATGAGGTGAGCAAGTGAGAGACTCCTAGATAATACTTGAGATTTAACAAGTCTGAATGTAGCCAAGTAGGTTTTAGACCTTCCAGGGATTCACTTCAAGCAAGATGATCTTCATCAAAGGTGACACAGTTAATCTCTTCTCCTCCATGCCCTTGAGGGGAGAGAGAAGCAGAAAACAAAACCTGGTCTACAAAGTAGTTCGTATCATGGCTAATAGCATGTTGTTACTGCATTTGGCCACTCTTTCTTATGCCTGGGCTTCAAACTCTGCTAAGAGCACATCAGTTTATCCTCCAAACAAGATGGAAAATGGAGAAAAGGGTCAAATTATCAATTCCCTAGACAGTAATCCATTAAAGAATTACTATTTTTCTTACAGTGCTAAATATTTTGGAATTTTAACACTTGTAAGATGTAGGACCAGTAGGCATTAATACATGTCCTACTGTTAGAGCATCTACATGGGCACTATTCTCACTACATGTGGCTCATAGATTTTAAGGTGAGATATTTGGGATCATTTGGCTGAAATAATACAAACTTCTGAATTTCAGCCAGAATTTCACACACATCAGTCTTGTATATTCAGTGCAATCAATTGATTTGGGCAACACTTTCTCTCAGCTTGGTGAATCTTTGAATTTTATATAGATGGTTTCTTTCTACTTCTTTGGAAATGATGACAGCAGTTAAAGGAAAACAGGAGAAAATAACAACAACAAAATTACTTTCCTCAGTGCTTTCCTTCCCCATTCATGAACGTTCGTGAGGAATTATGAGTAATTTGCACCAGAGATACTTACATTTTATGCAAACTGCCGTAAAGTGGAAAATATCAGGTGACAGCTCCATACTGGAGATACAGCAGCCCTCAATGGGCTTATATAAAAGCTGTAATACACATAAAAGTCTAATGTGGCTTCAAAATTACCTCATCTTTTATTTAGAGTTTATTTCACCCTTGTCTTTCTTTATTGCTCTTTATATGAGTGAAGTGGGGAAGCTGGACAAAATTGAGGCAGTTTAGGATACTAAGTGGAACTAGAGCTTATGGTGAAAGTTAGGCTCTGTAGGAAGAATTCCCCATCACTATCCCAACAATTGACCCACCTCTGCTTTGCAGATAGCTTCATATAAGCATTTCTCCCCAGTTCCAGCCCCCACCCTCTGCCTGGTGATAAGGCTGTCATCTAAAAGAAGAAAATGCAAACAGAACGCTATGGAGGGCAGCTGGATAACGGATAAAAATAGCAGTGGGGGTTTTGTAGTGATGTCCTTTGTACCCTTAGAGTGAAAATTCTGGCAGCATTTCTATTTTATGGGGTTGGTGTTTCCAAGGAGGAGTGACACATATATACCACCAGCACCATAAATAAGCAAATAAATAAATAAGGCTATAGGTTGAGTTTTGGACATGTCAGTGACTTGAGTTAGCTTGTCATGCAAAGTCAACAACCAGAAAAACAGTGGAAAGTCCCTCCTGGAGTTCAGGGCGATAGAGAACATGGGACCTGCTTGGCAATCTGAACTCACATGGCTTTCCTCCACCTTTTCCTTGTCTCCTTTCCACCCCTTACCTATTTTGAGGCTATTTGGAGCAGGTTGTCTCTCTCTGCACAGCACCTGGAAGGCTGATTATGATCTCCTCTACTGTAACATAAACAGTGAGATTCCAGTTGGCTTCAAGGTCCACATATCTCACCAACTACTGAGAAGTTAAAAGTTCCTACTTGGAAAAAGAAATATTTTCCCATTTAAAACAGGAATACTACTGAAGAGCAAGATGGAGTAACAAAGGGGAAAAGTGCCAACCCAGATAACTCTCCTATGTTTGCTGGTATAAATTACACCTAAATCTTAGGGGGTTAAGACAACATTCACACAGAGTTTGATCATCTCCTAACAGTCTGCTGTAGCCTCCCAGTGAAGCTGCTAATGCTGGGTATCTTTCAAGACCAGATCCCAGACCCTTGGCTGCAATTCTCACTCTGCTCCAGCATTTCTATTGTATCCTGTTCCTCTGCAGGGCTTTTCCAACAACTGTTATAATCTGTCGGTGATATCACTGATGCATCCCCCTCATTTGGCCAGATTTGGAAACCTTTCCACAAGATGCTGAGCAAGCTGGCTCCTGCCTCTTCAGCTGCCAAAAACTAAATAGTTCCAGATTCAAATATCCAAGCTCTGACTTCCAGGAGAATTGAATTATGCAGTGAATTCAAATTCTGAAATTTCAGTTCAAATGTCACTTAAATGCAAACCTGTGGCTTTCAGACTTAGGATACACCTAAGTGACACTAAATCAAATGCTTTCTGAAGCTGACTGAGAATTGAAATAGGTCCTGCAGGTAGATATTATTCTTTCTTTTGAGGATGACATAGAAGTAGCTTAATTCAGTAGCTAATCAAAAATTTAATCCCTACCTAAGTGGAACTTGATAAATATCAGGCATTTTTAAATTGGGTTCAATTAGTGTTTATGAAGGTATTTGAGGGCTCTGATTCACACATTGTGGCAACTTCACGCTGAAGCAACCTAACCTTGTCCTTCTGCTAGAAGCTACTGACTGGTGCCCATTTCAGAGGCAGCAGATGGTCCTCAGACATGCAGGGCTTAGGTGCCCTTATCCTAACTGGAAGTAATCTCATAAACCTTATCAATACACATGTGTTCAAAGGGTGAGATATTGGTGACGTGGAGAGGGAGAAAGGGATAAGTAGTGGCAGCTGGGGAGCAACCCAGCTTTGAATTTCCAACTGTGGGTAAGAGGCAGTTCAGGAACAGCTGATGAGAGTGATGAGCAGCACAGAAAGACGTCAGCATGGGGAGAGAGGGAAGAGATTGCATCTGTTTCCTTTGGAGACTATGAAAACAAGGAGTCACACAGTGGAAGCGTTTAGAAAGAATTAATCTTCTAGACAAGTTATGGCTACTACCACATCTCCCATCACACAAATGTTCCCAGCAAACCAGAGGAAAACGCGTGTCATCAGATGGATGTTCTAAAGGTTAAAACATCTGTAGATCCCATTCTCATCATCAGTCAACACCAGAAAAACATTGAAGCACAGTCACAAGGATGGCTTTCAGTTGACCTTATGGAGAAGACTACCTTGCTCTGAGCAGAAGGAAGGCTTCATTCCCTGAGCACAAGCTATGCTGTGTCCTCCACCCTCTGGGCTGGAGCAGGTCCTGACCTACTTTTTGTGTCAGCACAGACATGGCCGGTCAGGTGGAGAAATTAGCTTGGATCCAAAAGGTGTAAGATCATTATGAGGACCCAACATTGCACTCAATGGGAAAGGAAAACACAATGCAAAGGGCAACCAGAGAAACAGAGGAACCTACTCTAGGGACATATTCCTGACATTCATCTACTGCTCTTCAGAAGGCACTGATAGTGAACCATTCATTGTGCTGTTACTGCAGTTCTCAGGCTCCTGTGCTCCAGTTGAAGCAAACATCCTCCACCTCCCATTAGAAATTATCACAATCTCACCAATTCTGTCACCTTGTGGCTTTCTTAGATGTAGAAGACACACACATGCTGGAATGATGTGGGAAAACCACATCCCATAAGCAAAGGAAGATGTGCTCCCAAACTTGCAGTTTTGCCAGTGTAACTACACTAGCCCTCAGGATCTCTCCCTGGAAACAGTGGTGTTGGAAATCCATACTTTTTTGTGCCCTGACACAATGAGACTATGCATTTATCTATCAAACTGCATTTTAAATAAGTATCAATATTTTCTCCTCTGGGCTCTCTTTTTTTTGTCAAGAGTGATGACACAGCCAACATGATGTAAAATTAGAGGGAAGTTGGTGCATTAGAAAGGAGGCATCATCTAGAGAGATGTGAGGGCTACTCACCTTAGCTCCAAACATCTTTCTCCCTCAAGTCTGACTCTAGGTGTAAATCAGAGAAGTCTGACAGGACATAAAAAGAAGTACTGTCCTGTTGACCCAGTTTTCATAGAGAGCAGTGTGTATAATTACTTTGGCCACCTGCAGCTGATAAACCAATCCCGTATGAGGTTAAAAATTACCCAAGCATTTATTGGTGACACAGCAGTATGCTGGAAACCTGCATGGCAAACCTGCCCAGCCACAGCTATGCTGGAGGAAGGTGTCATGAGGCACAATCTGGGGCTGAGATAGCTCTCTGGCAGATGTACTCAGCGCAGAGAAAGCTCTACAGGCTTCTGCCTAGGTGGTTTATTTTTTTCGGGAACGGTGAAAAAGTGATACCACAAATTCCTTTTTTTGTGATATGTCAGAAGCTGGACAGGTGCTGTGTGTACTGTGCTCCAGCCTGCAGGAATATCAGCCTTTTTCACCAGTAAATAAAGCACTCCTGGAACTACTGCATTGCTGCAGGCAAACCACTCCCCAAGGGAAAAGTTATAGTAACATAAGTGTTTTGTTGAGTTTTCTTTCTATAAATAGCATCAAGTGCTAAGATTTCTGCCAGAAAAGCTGTGACACAGAGTGCACTTTTTCAGGCCCTGGCAAATACTGTTGTGTCTGCAGATGTCTATAGCAGAGTTGGAGGGATGTGCTGAGATAACATCCTCCATCTCTGTGCTGATGATGCCACTCCTGTACATTACCAGGCGGAGATCCTCCCCAAAGGGGCTTGCAGTGTTGAGCTCCAGCGGTCTGGGTTCACGTGGTGTGTTTTCCCCCAGGGATGGGGCTAGTGGCCCCAGACATCATGGCAGCACAAATGACACAGGCAGCTGTGAACATGGCCTCCAGATGTTCAGTGGTTTATGAAGACTTGTGAAAAAGGTTTCTGAAAGAAATACAGCTTGGTGCAAATGCAGCCCTTCACAAGTCAATGCCTTGCCATCCCGTTTTGCCACCCCCACCTCAGCCTCAGCATCTCTTCTCGCATTTCTCAGATTTGTTCTTTGTTTCTCCTTAAGCTGAAAAGGACTAGAAGGAGATAATTTCTACATTTATATAATTCTGGCTTTGTGTGGAGTGCATAATGTTTTTAGGCCACCCAAATCACATGCAATGCAAAAGACAATGTTTTATATGTTTTCACTTTCTCACAACTAAACTTTTTTTTTTGTCTGATGTGTTGCAGAGCCTCAGTGAATATCCAGAAATAGTGATATATCTGTTACTAATTCTTCTAAATTAAGCGACCTACTCAGGAAAGATCTGTCCCTGTAACTTAAGGCAAGAGCACAAGTGGATATAATTATATAGGCACAACTTGCTATTTTGTTTTGGATTCATTTATGTCACTTGGGAAGGGATTTATGCTCAGCCAAAACATTCAATTTTCTACTAAAAAAAAAAGGTGAGATTCTTAAGATAAATGATAACTGTACTACACAATCTAATGCAGTGGTATTAATGTTAATGGTATAATGCACCATATAAAAAAATCTAATTCCTGTATCCTCCATTACAGCTTATATCCTCATTTCATGCAAAATTGGAGTAAACTACTAATAGCAGTGGACTTCCTCAAGATTTACTCCAGATTTAAAGATTCTCATCTGTTCTCAGTGTGGGAACTGCAAATATTGCTTTAATACAAACACAAGTGTACTGTAAAACAGTACACTTGTGTACTGTAAAATCAGGGAAACCCAAATCACACTGTCTGTGACACAAGGCAGTGACAACACATCCATAAGGACATCTCTGCTCAGCAAGCCACCAAGCATAACACTTCCACTATGAAAATAACACTTTCATAGCTAACCAGAAATGATCATACTGCAGCCCTGATTTGCCCCCTTCCAGTATGCTGTGTAGGTCAGGCACAAATTGAACCCAAACTGACTCCTCCATGATGGCTAAAGAGGTGCCACAGGGCTCTGATTGCTGCCCTGCTGGGATGTCTGTGCTCTGGTGGCACTCAGATTTCACCCATCTCCAGCTCAGTGTTGATGGCCACCTTGTATGAAATGTGGAGGGTGTGGCAGAGCCCAACTCCTCCTTTGCTTCTGCTTTCTTCCTGCTTTCATTGTGCTTTTCACAGCTCAGTTATTAAGGCAGATGGCTGCCCACAGAGCCCAAGGCAAATGGACAGATGGGCTCTTCTCCCCTCAAAACTACAAGCAAGAGCTTGCTGACCTTGCCTTTTCCTTGTCAGTAATCAGTCAAAAAAAACTTTAACGTAGCTTGCATCCTTGCTTCTACCTGGGGTAAACTGGGACCAATGCAAATCTTAGTTTCCTCATCTGCCTGAAGAAACCTAACACCAGGTTGGGGCTTGCAACTCAGATGATTCCTAAACTCAGCAGTGCCTCATCTCCTTCTAAACTCAAATTGCTCCTCTGCTGCATTTTGTTCTTGATCTGGTCAGACAAGGAAATAGTCAGTGCTTCACCTCTACATACTCCACGCAGCACATTACCTTTGTTCATATTAATGTTTACATGCATTTATGATACCATAAAGGCTTAGGAGAGCCTTCGGGATTCATGCAGCCTGGTAGAACGTAAGACGAGATAGGAGGCAATACAGAGGAAAGGTTGATATGGGAACATGCTGACCTCAGAACAAATTTAAACCAATGTTGGTACAAGCTCTAAGTTTGAAATAACTCTGAACCATCAGCTGGTGACCTGCCCCATCTGATGCTATTCCCCTGGAGGTAGATATGAAAAACTACATGGGGAGGAAAAAAAACAGAGGTCACAAAACCCGTGCAGCAAAGCACCCAGAAATTTCAACCCCCAACATCCAAAGCCAAGATGGGAGCACCCGTGTGGAAGGAAAATATGCAAAGGTTCAGGGAGGGTGGCTAACTTCTGGCAGTACCTTCCTGCCTGTTCTATGATTCAACTCATGGAAGAAGGACAGGAGCAGGAGGGAAATCCCCAAATGTCCTTTATTGTAAGAGCTCAAAGAATAAGTGTGGTCCACTTGCAACCTATACAATCCCTTGTCCAGCTTCTGCAACACTATTTCAGATATTGATGTCATGGAAGCCACAGACACAGCAAGGGGACAAGCAAGTAAGTGGTGAAACACTGAGGCCTTTGCATTTGGACAAGAAGGTGTTGCAACAATCTGAAAATTTCATCAGAGTTGCTAAAAAGAAGCCTGTAGAAACTTACCAAGTATGGTAGGCTTGTACCAAAGGCTTGTGAGCTTTAGCAAATCACTCAAGAAACTGTTTGAAGTAGAAATTTGTGACAGAATTCCAAGACAACAGCTGTACTGTAAATATTTCATACTGAAGTTGATCTGCTTTCCTTCCCTCTTCTATAGTATCATTGCCTGGTGTTCTCTCCTTGCCCAAAAATCTGTTCATTCCTCTTTTTTGTTTTCCTACAATTTATGCTCAAACATGTCAAATAACCAAAAAATTGCAGAATAGTGCAAACAGAAGAAACAGGAATGGAGGAGACTGGCAACTCTTTGGAGAGTAGCTGCCAAGCAATATATATTTGGTGTACCTGATGTCATGGTTTCTCGGTAACAAGAGGGCAGAGCTGCTGAACTAAAGAGCAAAACTGCTGGCTTTTAGTTCACAGACCTCTTTACTCACTGCTGAGCAAAAATCCTTCACTTACTTGTTGGAGTAAATCCTGTATCATCTCTATGAAAGAAATCATACAAGTGGCCCATTACTGAGTGAGACTGTAGGCAAAAATGGAATGTGGACTTGCCTGGGAGGCTTGATCTAAAAAAGGGATTACTCAAGGAGTAAAAATACAGTGCAGAGATTGAGAATTACAAACTCCTCTTCAGCTCCCCATCAAGAGTGGGATCAGCAGGCGGGACCACAATGACATCACTGTCCTTGCAGAGCTTACAAGCACCCTCAGGCAGACACCTGAGCTCCCACCTACCCACACTTACATCTTATTCCCAGAAGACTCTGCCTAAGGCAATGTATTCAAGAATAGGGAACCATTTGTGTCTCAAGCTTTTCCCCTCCCACTCCACTTTGCACTCCAGCCCAGCCCCACAGTTCTTCACCTTTCAACCTATTTTTATCTCCTCTCCAGAGGAAACAGCAGCACAAATCCTCCAGTTGAGTCTTGTAAAGGCTACCTGACCTCTATTTAAACATCACCTCCGAAGTTTTCATTTGGCATACTACATCAACCTTGGTTTCTCTCTTCGTTCACCATTCTTAATCAGTGTTTGGAGATGTGGGCTGAGTCACGAAGTTTGCATCTGGACTTTTCCCATGTGCAGAGGAGCTGAGCTAGTACCAGAGACCAGCAAAATCACCCCTTACTCTCACAGAACCTGAAAGTCAGTGTGTAGCAGCAACTCCTCATCACAGGATTCCATCTTGTGCTTGAATATCCACTCGTTGAGAGTTTTTCTTCTGATTTCCCAACTTTTAGTGACCAAAGACTCCAGATACCCGAAGTATCCAGTCCAGATACTGAAGCCATTCAGAAACTGCCAGCATTTCTAGCTTAACCAAAGTCTTTGCCTTCAGGCAAAGATAGAACAAAAAGGGAGCAGTGATAGAGGGCGAGTTAAAGAACATTAAATCTCTCTGTAGTTGCTTTAGGAATGAATATATGAGCTAGTTATTACTGGGTATCATATATAAGCATGATAGATAAGTCTAAGTTGGCAGTAAGATAGTTACTCTGATACCACAGGTTCTGAAAGAACTGCAAGGTCAAAGAGAGGTAATAGAGGACACAAGGTGATCTCTGTTCTTCCCCAGATGGTCCATCTCACAGGAAGGCATTAGTGGGCAAGCTGAGGTTTCAATTTCCAGAGATCTGAATTTTCTACTGCTTCCATGGTTTCATCTCTCCTACACACTGCTACTCTTGGGAGACACATACATTTGTTGACATTGCTGGTTATGACGATTCTGAGACAGTTAGAAGGTACACGGAGATAGAGATCCATCCTCACAATTGTCCACTCTCAGGGCCTTTGCATGGCCACTATAGCACAGGGAACAGTCAGCACTGCCTAGTGAATGACCCTGCAAAGGTTAACTGCCAGGGACAGAAGTTACTCAGACTAACAGCATACATCTTTACATGACCACCTCCCTTTTTCCTCAAGTATTTCCCTTTTGTTTTCCAGCTGTACCAGACAGTTTGGCAGCAGGGGTATGTCTATACTGCATCTTCTATGCAAAACAGTAGTCTAGTGATGTACTGACATATCTGAGGCATCTTGGAGCTACCCAGCTTATGGTATGGGCCCTCCTCCATCAACTACTGATCTCAGAAGAGGCTGTAAAACCTGTGTAGGCAGTGAGGTGAAGGAATTTTGTCTAAGCTCTGAGCTGACATTGGATTCCAGATTCTGAGGTCTGATGGTTTAAAGCTGTTCAGTATCTGTCTTGATCATAATATTACAGGCATGTAACACACCTACATTCTTCATCCTGTATCATTTTAATTGGGCGTCCTACAAACAGAATCCCCAATTTTACAAGCACAGCAAAACAAAGGGCAGTTGGGAATCTTCATCAAACTAGATAATCCAGGAGATTTTCCATCTTTGGATTCCTGGGGTTCTCACCTTGCCACCAGTGTGGGAGAGAATGACCCAGCATACAAATGCAAGGATGTAAAGATGACCTTGCAACTTCCAATTAGAAATATCATAACTAAATTCCATAACAGGCACACATCTTCAGCTTCATAGTCATAACATCATCAAGGAGCATTCCCTGTTTGTTTAAAGGAGGAAGAATAACAAGGGAAACTGAGAAAAACATCAGCTGTAATCAGAGATACCTTCTGGTTAAACATCAGATTACTGACAATATAATTACTGTAGATATCAGTACACTGTGCACACGTGTACATACCTACCTAAACTTCTCATCATCTGTGTCTGTAGAACCTGATATTCTGAAGCATTCAGCAGTCTCGGCTCTTATTCTATTATTTTTGAGGTGGAATATTTAAAAAAAAAAGGCAAAGAATGCACAGTCCTTAGTATGGAGCAGAGCTAGATGGTCCTAAAGTGATATTTTCTGTTCTCACCAAAAGTGAGATCCATCTTCCATTGCCCTTTTCCATGATGCTCACAGGAGAGTATATATGTACCAGAACTAGACCAGAGCTCTATTCCTGGTTCCTTCAGGCACTATGGTCTGGATCCACAGATGAGTCCTAAGCAAAGTGAATAGAAAGAAGAGATGTACCCAGCTTCCCAAACACACAGTCTGTGATAGGTTAGGAAAAAATTGGGGATTTCAGATTCCTTTGCTTTATTCCTGTATGGACTGCTGGATCATGTACTTTGTTCCTCTAAGCCTCCCTCCCCCATCCCTGGTGCACAACTCACAAGGCCCTGTAGAGCCAAGGATGGTGGCCCTGCAAGATGAGGTCTGAACATGATGAAGTGCCTTTGCAATACAAATGATAACAGTAACAATAATGGTTGTAGCTCACTCACAGCCTCTTCTTTCCTTTCTAAGGCTGGGTGTAAATAATGTTCTTATCTTCTAAGAAATACTTCTGGCATCTCTGACTAGGTGATAAGTAGAAAGAAGAGAGACACTCTTAACTGCTGATCAAGAGGGAGGAGAGTGATTAGCATCCTCTGGGGAACACCTTGTTGATGATGGCTGCTTTGCATTGTTGAGGCTGTAGGAAGCACCTAAATTCCTCCTCCACAGAGCTCTCAGCTGCTGATGAAGTCAGTTCTACATTAATCCCTCAGCACACTCCTTGTCAGGCTGATTTCTGATCAAAGCTTTCCTCACCACTGCAGTCATAATTGCAACCTTCTGTACACCCTCCCCGTTTTGAGAAAGGAACATAGTCTGAATGTCAGTAGGAGGAAGGACTGGACTTAAGCAACACTAAGAGTCTTCTGAAGTAAAAAAATGAAATAAAAACACTCTTCAGAGGGACCAATTAGTAGCAAGGTGGAATCAATTTTTGGAGTTTTCACATTGGGGATTGTGGCCTTAGTTCCCCGGTAGCCAGGTTTGATCCACTGGGTCTTTGCAGTCCCCTGGAATTGGCCATCAGCATGTAGTGGAAGTTTAACCCACTTTCTACCGTGCACAAACTTAACCAAGGGAAAGAGAAACAGGTCCACTGAAAGAACATTGCTCCAACAAGGTCAAAGCCTGGACAAACATGTAAGCTTCCTGAGCTTAGATTTAATCTCACAGAGTGGATCAGTGCAGATGTGTGGGTACAACCCCAAGACTTCTCTGTCCAAACCCATAAAAGTAAATGGCATTCCTGTGGCTCTCCACCCATGCTGGGATGCTGTATCAACAGTCTGGCTCTGCAGTCAGACCCAAGATGGTTAGACTTGTGTGCGTCACAATGCCCTTACATCTTGCTGAGGTCTCCCCAACCTGGGCAACAAAACACAGGTAGAAATATGTCCCCATTTAGGCTCTTTCTGCACCATAGAATCAAACTGTGCTTTTACCAACCCAGAAAACAACTTTAAGATAAAGTGCCTTTCTCTCAGATATACTTGTTCTACCACCACAGGTGGGTCCCCATACTGCATGGAACTCATTGCACTATATGAAAAAAAATTACCCAGATCAGAAATAAATATGTATCTGTCAAAAACCTACATTTGGGTAGTGTAAGAAGAAAATACAACTTTACACTTCCAGTTACAGTCCACCTCTTAAAGAAGGCACCCCTAGCCTAAAATAATGATGTTCTTTCTTCTCTCTTTTTATACATTTTATCTCCCCATATTATTGCTTATATGAAACATCCGTTTTCAAGCACAGTATTTCCTTTTCTAATAAAACACAGCAGGAGGTTCCACAGGTTAATCATAAAATGGTTTTAAAAGCATTTACCAAGAAGTGTTTTAAATCCATTTCCCTTAATTTCATTTGATGCAGCATATGTCTTGCAGCGCAATGGGGAGATGTGTCTTTATTGCCACTATCTGCCAGATGAACATGTTCATCATCAACAGTGCAGGGATTGATAAGTCCCTTATCTGATATAGAGAGACAAAACACTCCCTCTTCCTTATCAACAAATTGGGTTATCAGCCAAGTGAAGTAGTTTTTCAGTAGTCTTTCTGACTGCCTTTTGCTTTTAAATCCATACTGGCAGCAAATGTTCAGGGTTGTATTTGCTTCCCATGCTCACTTCAGAATACAACAGCAGAATGCTTCATCTCCCCAAGTTTTCTGATCTGAGTGCTGTCAAGCAGTTGAGAATTTTCTCTGGTGCCTGATAAACTAAACAAAAACAAAAGTAATAAAAATTAAGCCAAAACAGCTTAGAGGAACACACAGGCTGTAACCAAAGCTTGCTGAGGTTCCATCACTGATGGCCAAGGCCATCCTTCTCAGTGATATCTTTTACTTCAGAGTGTCTGACCTAGGACAATCAGGACTCAAAAACTTTGGGAAAAGCAAGTCTCAATCTAGCCAAGGTAACATTTTGCTATATCTGGCTATGTATGCCCAAATCCATTCAGAATTAACTGCAAAATGTAATAGTGCTAGAGAAGGTTGGAGGTATCAGCCATGTGACAATCTGAGGAGACTGTAACAGCTGAGTGCATGGAACGTTTTTGAGCACAAAATGTTGAAAACCATTTGATGCCTTTTTAGGAACTGGTTTTATGGTGTGCTTGCTACTGATGTTCTTTGTGCTCTGAAGGACCTTGAAAAGAGCACTCTCTGTGAGAATGGAGGACAAAGACACTCAGTTGTTGGCATGTATTTCTCTGTGCTGGCATCAGTATAATTTCAGTTAAGCATGGCTGGAAAGTTAACTTAATTGGGATAACACTGATTTGCCCTTGACTCCAGGGGCCAACTGTGCCCATTCACAGGCCACAAATATAATTTTTTAATGTGACTGTTCTCTTCCACCAACCAGCCCAGAGAAGACATGGCTTCATAGCAGGAGACCATGGGAGGCAGATACCTCAAGCCAGAAATGTTCTTTGCAAATACCTTCAAATTCCTTGCTACATGCTTATTTTCCTCCCTCCCATAAAGACATGATCAAACAGGAGCTTCAAGATTAATGTAAGGGTTGATGACAAGAGCATCATCATTTCACCTGCTGAGCAAGACAAGCAAAACCTGTGAACACTCTTGATCTCACTCAGCATGGAGCCAGACAAGGGAACTCAGGTGATTTCACCAGCAGCTCTGGGCTTTGCAATGGTTCGGATGAGCAGATGGCATAGAATCCTTCCACCTCCCCAAAAAATCAAATCCAACCACCTAAGAGCTATAACAAGACCAGTAACATCCCCAATCTCTAGTGTTTTCCAAGGTGTTTTCCATACATATCTACATGTTTAGAGATTTTCCATGTGAGGAGCTACTTTCTTTCCCAAAATTTCTTCCTCTGACTGTGAATTTGGTAGCAATCAAGCACCTCATTTTTAAAACAGCTGTTTTGCAATCAGTTGCATTATTCCTGGAAGGGCTGTATACTCTCACCGTTTGTAGATGAGACAGGATTGTTGGATATTAATTCTCGAAGAGACAAGAGATAATTACAATAATGGCCCAGCTGACAATAGTTTCAATAGTTTCCAGCCTTGCTGTCAGCTGACACATTCCTTCCTCCAGATAGTATCTGATACACTCAGATATTTCTGAAGCTTTGCCTCCACAGGACGTGCCATAAGAACTACAGAGAGCTCCACACTCCTCTGCTTTCACATCAAACCAGGAAGGGAGGGGTTGTTTATTTTTCTTGAACTTCAATAAGAAATCTGCCTAAAAACTTCCTGTTCTTCCCTCCTTTTCACCCATAATGGTTGTTCTGGAGCTCCTTCTCAATGGGGACACGGGCTCTGCAGATCCCCTTGGCATCTTCCCAAGCAGGGGTGGACTACATACTTGTAGGTGCTTTATGAAACTCATAAAGGCAGAAAGACTCATCCCTGTCTCACATATGAAATCCATCCCGATGCAGGGTACAGAATGGGGACCATCAATCAGAAACTCTCACCAACCAATGCTGAATTCCTGCAGCAACTCAATGGGAGAGGCCCTGATCCCATCTTAGCTCTAAAGATCAAGGCTTTTAAAATTAAAGAAAGTCTTGACAGTGTTGGTTACCTGCAAGGATCATTAAGTAGTTGCAAATTGCCTTAATACTTTAAAGAAGACTTAATCAAGCAGAGCTGGGATGTCTTGACAATCTGATAATTGCAGCATAAAATTCAGAGAATGCAGAGGCCATGGGGATGCATGACTGGCCTTTGGGGGCTATTTGTTCTGAAACAGCTCTTCTTTTTCTTTTTCAAGAGAAATTTAAACTACACAGACTTTTAAAAATAACTGTTTATCTTTTAAAAGAGTCTTGAAGATCTTCTCATTTATCATACACTTAAATCAGTGAAGATTTCCTGTAATTCATCTTTAATCCACAGCTGGACAAAACTGTTCTACCAAGGAATGCCAAAACTACTGAGCATTAGCTCAATCCCTCCCAGCTATCCCTCTTAAAAGGTGTTAATTTGTGTCAGAAGGGCTGATTCAAACTCTTTGGGAATTTATTCAATGGGACTTTGATTAGTTTATTCTATTTAAACAAAAAAATTGCTAGAATTGTGTGGCTGGTGTTGAGATTTAAAAATAGTTGTGAATGCATTTTAATAACGTGATTTAATGTAGTTAAGAATAAACTAACCATGGTCTGCCTTGTTTGAAAACAAACTAAAATCTGACACTCGAGTAACCATGGGGGTTTGTAAGAACTGTAAACAAAGTTCAATTAATAGCTGTGGTAATTTTACCACAAAACAAAACAGGTAAAGGCTAAACGCAATGGAAAGACCAAAGCTCGTGCACAAGATTTTATTCACTGTATTAAAAAAAAGTTACCTACATTGCAATTAAGGTCTTTTCCTGTTTTTCAATCCTGATGTTCTCTTCAGTTTTACAGTTAGACACATACCTGTATGATACCAGACCACCTTTACAAACTGATTCTGGTTTTGTTTCACGCCAATCTCAATTTCATAAGCACCGTTGAATGGGAAAAGTAAAAGCAAACACAAAATAAAAAGTCCTAACTCTGTATCCTAGTCTGGATCATTTCAAATCTCCTTTGGTTTTGGTTGAAGGATGATGTTTGCAGCCCAAACTAGAGAAGCACTTCATCCTCTATACTAATGCCCCTGATGATAAAATTTATTTTTGGGGGGGTTTCAGTGGTTTTACATGAGGGATACAGTACTCACAAAACAATAGACGTTCTTTCCCCAGCCCTCTCCCCGTTTGTTTTACTTCCCTTTCCTTCTCTGCATTTTCCTGTTAGGAATAAATGGTCTGGCAAATTAAGAGACACACAGCAAAGAGGAAGAGGGTGCCATGTTTGCTGCAAGCACATTGGGCACATAACAGAGAGCAAGTGGGAAAATAAAATAAATAAATTACACCAGATGCCACTTTCACTGGCTCCATGATGTCACTATCTGAAGATAGACATCTGCAAGATGAAGATGTTCCTGAAATTCCACCAGCAAATGAGAGCTTAGTATGCCATATGTGCTAGACCTTGTTTAAAATGAGCACTGTTTTATTTATTTTACTTATTGTATTACTTTATTTCATTTAATTTAATCTTATTTTACTGATATTGTTGTGATCCTGTTACTCATTATTTACTAATGACACCTCATCCACAACAGCCCCTGCTTTCCTCTTCACATTTTATTACCACTATAAAGGCTTGAAGCCTGTGGTTGGGACTGCTATACTGGGCTAACAATGATGGAAAATTAGTGCCTCTGGTCCCTCTGCATCTTTAACAGGGGTTTATTTCAGTCTCTGTTTTTCACCACAATATAGAAACAAGGATGGTGGCCCTCCAAGACATCTGCATTTCTCCTTGGCATTGGGAAAATCAGTTGAGAAAGTACCTGCAGTGCCTCGCTTAAGTCGTTTTGAGCCTGCAAAATAAGGATAGGAAGACATAGAATCATAGAATAGTTTGGGTTGGAAGGGACCTTAAAGATCATCGAGTTCCAACCCCCCTGCCATAGGCATGTTGTGGAGCTTGCAGAAGCACTGTTGGCTTCTGCCTACACAAATCTCACCTCCTATTGTTACAGAAGTTACAGATGCTGGGAGAGATGAAAAAGTAACACATTTCTTTTTTCATTTTTATAGTAGTACTCCTGTAGTGTGGGCTTTTTGAATTTTGGGGTCCTCTGGGGGACAGGGGCAGTTGCGGAGACACGGTTCCCTGCACTGGTACTGTGGTATATACATGTCGGTGCACTAGATCTGAATTCTGAGTGCAAGGACCACATGGGGTAAATGTCTCATCCAAGAAGCTAAGACATTCCAGGACTAATTTATATCGAGTTAGTGCTTCCTTGTTTCTCACCAGCTGAAGACCAGCAGCCTGTATAAACTGTGGGGAGGTCAAGTGCAAATTTCAGCAGAAATTTCAGAAGATAGTTATGAGTTCACAGTGATCTTAAAATTATTATATGGTTTCTTGTCCAGTGAAAAAGAAACTGCAGATGCCTCTCAAAAATAAAACATGCAGTAGGTGTCACAGGTACATCTGACATTACAAATTGTCTCAGGGGTTTCCAGATGAGGAGAGGTGTGAGAGCATTTTCCACCATCCCCACTTCTCTCTCAGGTTTTACTTTCATTTCTGCTTCACACGGATTCCCACTCTGCCATCACACATAAATTCCACCCAGGCTCTTGTCTGACCCCCCTTCCATTTCCTATTTGTCACTAAACTTCTCCATGTCAAAACAATCACGTTGACTCTGCTGTCTCCTTAAGGTTATATTTCTACATTTATTCTTCCCCTATAACAGCTATTTTGTCAAAATGGCCCTTCTTTTCCTGGAAATTTATACTTACTGGTTTCATACCTTGCCTGTGCTCTTTTGCAGCTGGGGTTGGACATGAGAAATCAGCATGAAATATCTTTTCTTCATCCACACTAAAGCTGCCATGTCAGAGCCACACTGGTACACCTCAGAGATGGCTCCCCAAGAAAAAGTGAACTTAGAGTTCTTCACAAGACCTGAAGCAATCCTATTAAATATTTTAAAGACTGATTCCTCCCAAGGCTGTATTATTTCAATGGCACATTTCTTCCAGCCCTCCTTTCCTGTTTTTCCATTCATGAGAATGCATGGTATTTTAGGAGTCCTTCTGCTTGTGTTACTTTTTCCCTCACTTCAAGACATAATCCTCTGTGATATTACAGTTAATTGTATTATATTGCATTATGAGCAAGATCATGATATTCAACCCTACTATACAGTAATTTCAAAATATTTCTACTGTTACCAGTTGGAATTTTAGGGTTTTTACAGTTTTGAGGACATTTATTGTGTTCTTGGCTATTCAGATGCTGTTCTTACCTAGATAAAAGTGCCCACATTGCATTTTATACTAGCTGTAACTAGATTCACTTGGATCTTACACCTATCTGGGTGAATTCAGGCCTGCCTTCAGTCACGTTATTTCCATTCACAGCAGTGAGGTCTACTACAGGCAGAGGGTGATGCTATTTAAAAATAGCACCGTGTATTTTAAGCCATCTCTGAGCAAGGGTAAACCCAACTCTGAAACACGCCAGTGGGTGAAGCATCTACATCACTTTTTCTGCCTAAAACTGTCCCACCTTTACTAACAGCACGAGGGACAGAAGAAAATAGTCCAAATTTGCCTGGCAGCCTTTTGCACCTTGAGGAATTCGGTGCTTTAAAATTCTCCACTTTATGAAATGCTGCTCGGCTGAAACGATTGGCCAAAAACACAGAAGAGGCGAATACTTTTTTGAGTGGGGGGGCACTTGGGGGGCGAAGGGGTATTTTTGAGGAGGGGGGTTGCAGCCCATGGAGGGACTGAGTCGGGGAGCCGCAGGTTCGGGGGCTGCACGCCTTTACCCCCGCGGGCGTAGACCGGCCGGGAGGGGGCGCGATGGCCCCACGGTAGCGGCTGTCGAAGCCGTGGGAAAGCGGGGCCACCCCCAGCACTGGCAGGGAGGACCGGGAGAAGAGGGGGGACGGGACGGGTCCTCCCGTGCAGAGGCCCCGCATCACTCCCCCCACACCAGGGGTTGTATTCGCCGTACCCTTCGGAAAACCTGGGGGAAGCGGGGAGACAAATAAATACACACAGAGAATACAAAACAAACAAACAAACAAACAAAAAAACCTCAAAAACACGCGGGCGACAGGACAGCCGCTTGGCAGCGTTTTTCTGGGGGAGACACTAGGGTGTCCCTCCATCTCCCGTGGATGATTTGAGGGGGGAGGTAGAGGAGGGCGGAGGGGATAGAAGATGCGCAAAGGATGGTGGCAATCCCGAGGGGGGTGCGGAAGAACCGCAGGTATGTGAGTTGCGCCCGCCCGGGGGGTCGAGAGAGCGGGGATCAGAGAAGGGGCGGAGGTACTCCCATGGACCGGCAAAGGGAGAGTGGATGCAAGGTGACCCCCGTGGGGCTCTGCCACAGCCCCCATTCTCCCCCTCCGCATCCTCCTCCTCCCGGCTTAATCCTCCGCAGGCGCCAGCAGAGGCGGGATAATCAGGCAGTGAGTGGGTCGGGGGGTGCCCGATCCACACACGCTTCTTTGTGCCGAGAGCCATCGCCCCCTCGGGCCACCCCTCCACCCCCGGGGATCAGCTCTCCGTCGCTGCCGCCGAAGCTTCTTTGAGAAAGGGCGAGAGGAAAGAGTGAAGCCCTTTCCCTTCCCTCCGCCATCGGGGGGCATCGCCTCTCTCCTCGGCTGGGCAACCGGCAGGAGGAGGAGAACGGCGAGGAGCTGCCTTTTAATCTCTACTAGTATTCTTTTATTATTTCTTTTTCATTACTATGTTTACTTCCGACCTCTCCTCGTAGTAAAAAGGCAGGGGGGGGGGAAAAGAAAAAA
>VZTY01028162.1:357323-375298 GCA_013400935.1 Turnix velox
TCTACCTGCACGACCTGGGAACCGCCGCCTCCGACTGCATCGATCCCTCTGTGGTCTTTCCCTACCCGCTCAGCGAGCGGGCCCCTCGAGCTGGACCCCCCGGCGCCAGCCCCGCGTCCCTGCTGATCGACACGCCGCCCACCACCAGCAGCAGTAGCAGCAGCAGCGATTCGGGTGAGTGGGGACCCACCCGTGGTGTGGTGGCCGGGGGTGAGGAGGCGTGGAAACCCGTTGTCGGTCCCCCTTTTTCCCCCTCCTCCTCTCGTGGGCTTTTTTAAATGCCACGTTAGCGAGACACGGAGTAGAGACTCACAGCGAATTTATTTCCGGCAAAACCAGCCCAGTTTTCCCTCCAGGGGTTGAGGGGAGAATTTTAAAAGGAGGAGAAGGGAGAAACTTTCATAACGGGGTCAGAGTCGGTCTGCGACGCGGTGTCCCGGGGAAAGTGTCTCCCACTGCCACCCATAGGGCGGGAAGGAGTTAACTCCCGCCCGGGAGCCGCAGGGGGAATGCGCCGTCGGGGAGGTGCCAGTGAAAGTGACTGCAGAGGAGTGAATGGGACTGGGAAAGTTTTAGAAATGCTTCCTTAGGTATTTGACAGCCTGTTCCGCTCCCTCATAAATTTGGTTTGAAAGTGAGTTTCGCCTCAAAGCGGTACAGCCTGTCTGTCTTTCTTTTTTTTTTTTTTTTAATTTTTTTTCTCCCCCTCCTTGGATTTCCCGCAAATTAGCAGATCAAGAGAGATTCAGAAAATGTCTCTGAATACACATGTGTTAAGTAAGCTTTCTTTTGAGGCGTGGCCAAAGCCCTTCTAAATCCTTAATTAAGGGCAGCTTGAGTCTGAGAGTTTTATTGCGCTGTACTGCTGACAGCCGAGGTTAAACTTCCCTGCTATCTTCCATGCGCTCCTCGGAATTAAGCAAGATCTTTGCAACTCTTGAAATCAGGGAAGGCCAGTGTTTGGGGCACGGTCCCTGTGTCCTATGGCACTTCCTTAAAGGAAAGCTCTTGGGGAAAGTGCTTTTAAAAGTGGGTTTAAGAAGGTTACACCAACTGGTTCCTTGCTGAGCAGCTCAGGGTAACCTTCTCTTATAAATGCAGTGATCCTAAGAGTATTTGCGTGAATCAGCTTATGAAATTAACTTTTTCTCTGTCTTGCAGAAGAAGAACAAGAGGAAGATGAGGAAATTGATGTTGTTACATTGGCTGAAGCGAATGAATCCGAATCCAGTACCGAGTCCAGCACAGAGACGTCAGAAGAGCACAGTAAACCCCATCACAGCCCTCTGGTTCTCAAACGGTGTCACGTCAATATCCATCAGCACAATTACGCTGCTCCTCCTTCCACCAAGGTTGAATACCCAGCTGCAAAAAGGCTAAAGTTGGACAGTGGCAGAGTTCTCAAACAGATCAGCAACAATCGAAAATGCTCCAGTCCCCGCACATCAGATTCAGAAGAGAATGACAAGAGGCGAACACACAATGTCTTGGAGCGCCAGAGGAGAAATGAGTTGAAGCTGAGTTTCTTTGCCTTGCGTGACCAGATACCCGAGGTGGCCAACAACGAAAAGGCACCCAAGGTTGTCATCTTGAAAAAAGCGACGGAGTACGTTCTCTCCATCCAGTCAGATGAACTCAGACTGATTGCAGAAAAAGAGCAGTTGAGGCGGAGGAGAGAACAGTTGAAACACAAACTCGAGCAGCTAAGGAACTCTTGTGCATAGAAACTCTTGGGTGTCAGTTAAGAGTCACTTGAACCCAGACTGAAATTATGATAAAATATTAATGTTTCTAGTATCACTCATGAACTACACCAGTCCAATGAGTATGGAACTGTTGTGACTGCATGCTGTGCGATTTAACTTGAGACTACACAACCTTGGCTGAATCTCCCAAGGGTTTGGCCAGAACCTCAAAACTGCCTCATATTGATACTTTGGGCATAAGGGATGATGGGACATTCTTCATGCTTGGGGATGAACTCTCCAACTTTTTTTTTTCCTTTTAAGATTTTGTATTTAAGGCATTTTTTTCATATGAGAACCCAAAATAAAAGTTTTCCCCAGATTGCTGTATATTATTGCCATGTAAATATCTTTAATAAAGTCTTTATAGAAAAATGTGCAACATTAATACACAACAGTTGTGGCAACTGGATTTATACATGTCTTGAACTTTTGTGCCATAACATTTCACAGTTTTGTTTTTTTATTTAAATACATTTTTCTTTTAAAAATGATTTTTATTTTGTTTTTAGATAAATAAATATTTGCCCAAAATATAATTAGCTAAATCCTGTGTTAAGACTTTGCTTTCTCTCCCTCTGTTGTCATTAAATGCTTATTTCCATTACATCCCTGTCATCATGGCAGTGATGAAAGTCCAAAGGGAGTTCGGTGACAGGAAAAGTCATGGTACTTTTGTAGCTTAGTAAAGAGTTGAATTTCACCCTCTTCTGTTATAAAGTGAGTAGACTAAATCATTGGTCTAATGTGCTTTCATGGTTCATCTAGTGATGCCACCTGCCCCTCCATGAAATCAAGCAGTAATAGTGTCTGTTGGACATGGTCATCTATCTGCTGAAAGAAAAGTTGAGGTCATGTGTTCTTATACCAGTCATCCCAGTGTTTGGCCTCTGTTAATTCCAGATATGTATAATTACATTTTTGGGGCATGACCTTCTCTCTGCACCCTGGGACTTGGCTATGTATTCTGAGCACTGCTTTGTAGTAGGCTCACCTTAATTGCTTCCTGTTTGATTTTGAACAGAAGTTAAATGGGATAAGAAAATAAACCGAGAGGGTGAGTGTTGAAGTGGTTAAAACAACAGAGCGGTTTCCCTTTTCAAGTGCTGAAATCAGCAGAGCCAATCTTCCTGCTCAAACACCTTAACACTTCATTAATGTGAATTGTTCTGTGGGAGTTCAAGGAATTCAAAGTTCAGGGAGGCACAAAAGGAAGGAGCAAAAGAAAAGAAGAGCTACTTCTCCCTTGGAGAAAATGCTGGGACAGATTCTTAACATTCCTTAGACATACTGAATTAAATTTACATACAGGAATTGTCCTATAATCACCTTTGGGTGAGCAACACAGTACTCACTTGACACAGTTCCCAAGTTTAGATTTGATCTCCTTGCCTCCTTTCACCCACTTACCTCCACTATGGTCAGAACTTGAGCAAGAAATGATCAAGCTCTTTGATGTGGGGGAAGAAGGTACTTTCTCAAAAAGTTGAGCCTTCTACTTTCCAATTTTAATAATTCCCGTTAAACACATATTTGTATGGCTTCCAACTCTTAAGCAGTACTACTACCAGATAACACCAGTGCCAACAACCGAACTGGGATTGGGAGTTCTGGCTTTTGAGTTCGAAGTAGGAAGAAGGGTTGCTTATGGGAGTCTGTGATGAGAGGGAGTGGAAGTAAGCAGTGGGAGCAAATGCCAGAGTTCTCTGTCTTGAAAAGCCTGAAGTGGCCATCTTAACAACTCACAAAATCAAGCATTTAAATCCCATTTGTTGAGTCACTGTAAAAGTTGGGCTGAAGATTTCTTGGAAAAATAAAATCATTCTGGTAGAAAACCAGGAGAAAATTAAGTTTTTTCCTTTAGTTTGTCTCCACCACTTATTTGTGACTGGGTTTGCTATAGATGTAATCTGTAGTTGCTTTTTCAGTGTGTATTTCAGATATTCACTTACAAGGAAAAAGAATTTTGTGAAATGAAACTATTAATTGTATCTGAGCTGTAAATCAGGATATTTTCTGTCTCTGAATAACAGAAAAGTTTTACTTTTCATTAGAGAGGGTAATTTATTTAGAAAGAACATGGATTTCCCTTAGTTCCTGGAATGTGCTCTGTCTTAGGTATCACTCAGGAACAGAAGCAAGCTGCTGCTCAAGCATTTGTAACTGTATCCCCTTCCTCCAAAACTAAGAGGCATAGATACATCCATGAACTATGAAAAAATTGTCTCATCTTTTAGTCCCACATTCAGATATTGACAAACCCTCTCACTTTTCCCCAATGCATGAGCTTAGACCACAATAATTAGCAAATCTTTCCTCATTTGTCAGCTTCGAAAATAATTTTGACAACAGATTGTGATTATTTTTTTCTTCTTTATGGAGAAGATCTTCAATATTTTAATTAATAAGATACTTGCAGCTACTTAATTTCTTACTCTCCCCTTTCAATTGAGCGTGAGTTCCGCTTAACACTTTCCTTCTGGAAGAGCACACTGGATCACAAACATGATTGCAAATCGCTGATGTAAAAGAGTATGATTTTATGGGATGATGCTTCATAACTATGACATGTCTTACTTTGCTGAAGGATTATGAAGTATCAAGACAACGCAGTATAAAATTAATAAATTTAACACAGCCTGTGGGTTCTGGAGTGAAAAATCTTCTCCTGGTCATGAAACTGCTGCTACATTGAAGAGGAAGACAGCTTCCACTTCCCAACTCCATATGAGAAGTTAGGATGTGCAGAAGACACAAACATCCCACACAAGTATCCAGGCTGGATTCAGTTAGTAACACATTGTATATGGATGGGGAATTGTTGGGGTTTGCTGCTGCTGTTTTGGAGCAATAAAGGAAATAAGGTTATAAAGGAAGCCTCTGAGCCATGAAATAAAATGCAGTAAGTATTTACGGTGCTTGCCAAGCAGCTGGACCAAAACACCACTCAAAATACAAGAAGCATTTTTAGCTTCATTTCTCTTGCTTCTTTACTTTCACAGATTTCAAACCACTTCTCTCCTCCGCAAAAGCAAACTAAAAACAAACCATCACTATGAATATAAAATTGCCTTTATTACATACCATCACTGTTCTTGTTTGATAACGCTGATTTTTATGTTTCCAACTTAATTTTCTTTTCTTGTGTATAAGTTACATCTTTTCAGACAACTAACAGTATGAATAACTTCAACATATCAATACAGAATATGCTGGGAGAGTACTGGGTTGAACAAAAGCATCTACACCAGCTTAATGCAGCTCTCATACAAGCCTTCCGTGGAAATTCTGTGTTTCTTCCAGGGAAAAAACTCTTGCAAGTGGAGGATGCTCCTGAAAATTTTATCATTGCCTATTAAGAAATAATTTTACTTGCCCCTGCCATGACCACTCTTGCTCCTCCAGCACTTTGCAACTGTTGCAAGCAGTTGAGAGATGACAAGCATTTCATCAGAGCTGTATGAAAAGGAGATTTTCAGGTAAGTGGAATAGAATTACTGTATTACTGGAAATATGCCAGGTCACCGCAGTTAACATCTGAATGTATTCAAAACGGAAGGCAGAGGTGGTTGTTTCATCTACAGAGATAAACCAACTTCCAACACACCGGGGGTTTTTTTAACAATTTTTTTTAATCTGTCTGTGTTAGAATCATTTGCCAATGGATTATGAGAAAAATTAAATGGAATGATAGGGGATCCTAACACAGGCAGACAACTTGGGAAGAGACTCAGGATTTACTTCCCGGCTTAGGGGGTTGCTATTTCCTCATTTTAAAAGGATGTCTATAGAAGCTTCTGAAAAAAGGCTCTGTTGACTGAAAACTAACTTCTGGTTTCCCCTTGAGGTTTCCACACAAATGAAGCCTAAACCTGACTAGAAATAAAAAACGAAATAGTCAAGAAATGAGGTAGAGGTTTCAACACAAATGAAGCCTAAACCTGACTAGAAGAAAAAAATGAAATAGTCAAGAAATGAGATAGATGAGCCACAGAAGCCAGATCTCATTTCCAGTACAAAACATAAGACATTCTTCAGGTTTCACCTCCCTTGGTGCCTTTTACTCATCTCACGCATTGGCTGTGGAGTCAGTGGGGACAGGCAAGTAAGAACATTATCCAAGATTTAGAACAAGAGCTAGGAAGTCAAAGAGGTTTATTTTCTTAATTTTGACATTTACCTTCCACTGAGATCTTGAGACAAGGGAAGATGCAAGCATTTAGAAAATCTTGCTGATGGCATTGGACTCAATGGTGAGAGTAATGCACATCATGGAAGAGCTGTAGTTATGATGCATCCAGGTGGGACCAGGGTTGGGTGAGAATCCATGAGATACGAGAGTGGAGCTGGATGACTTTGATGGCAAAGCATCATATACCCACAAACACTGCAGTTTCCAGCTTAATCCAGCTTAATCTAAGAATCATGGCACTACACAAGCCTGGCAGAAAGGAGCTCAATGAATTAGTTCCTGGCATTACATATCAGGGTAATTGCATTTTGTTGCTAGACTCACACTTCACCTATGTCTCTCAGTGAGCCTTGCCATGGCTACTGCTAAGTAAAATACATTTTCATTCAAGGCAAAACTTTTCTTGCAACCATGTGTAATTTCCATCACAAGCTTCTGTGTCCCAATTATGTGGAATTACATTTTCCCTACAGGACCAAAAAGAAAAAAAAAAGAAAAAGCAGAAGAAGAAGAAATAAAGGATTAGGCGCTATTAATGAAGAAGGTTTAAAATATAAGCTGCAAAAATGGAGCAATCTGACCGGGTAACAAATAGTTCCAAGCAAAGAAATTAACACTGCTTGGAACTAATTAGCCCCATCAGCTTCCTTCATGCTAATTTAGCCATGATGAAAGAGGACAGAAATAGCAGGAGGAAAAAATAGATTAAAAATTACAGGATTTGTGCCTTATATACAAGCACACTGAGTAGGCAAACCCCAATAAATCCTGCAGGCTGAAGTGCAAGCATGCATGATGAAATGCTCCTGCAGCCCTCCCCCTCCAGCCACCCCCTGCACCACTACAGGTCCCAGTCCCACAGCTCCCCTTCCCCCAGCACGCTTCTCTTCCAGGCATCACGCATGTGCAAGGGGCTGCTCCTCAGGACGCAGCTGCCCAGGAGGGAACTTCTTTCCACTGCTTTTTCTCCTATTAATCTGCTCCCTGACGACAGCAGGACCAAACAAAGCCTCTCGGTGCAGGTATTCCCCGTGATCTAGTGCCCAGCTGAGCGTCTGGCAAAGCCATTTTTTGGCTTATGCCCAAGGCCGTGCTGTGCTGCGGATGAATTAGGGGAAGAGGGATCAACTCCGCAACTCTGTAGATGCAGCATATGGGAAAGAAAGGTTAACACACTTCCCCACAGTACAAAAATATCTCCCCTCTCCCTCCCTCGACATAAAAGTGGTGTCTGCACTGGACAGACCCCATCTTGCTCAACTTCCGTATTTATTCAGTATTATTTATGTCATTTATTTAGACTGATAGGGGCAACTCTGTTTCCTACAGTTCTTTGGGTCTTCATTTGACCCCACTGCAATCACTCCTTGAATAATTTGGTTCTGTTCATGTAATTTGTGTCCCAAGGAAGAAAACCTGACTAGAAAACCTACCACAACAACCTCCAGCAAGAGAGATTTGCCATATCTATGATTCTCTAAAGTAAAAATGTAGCAAATGTACTGGCAATGCTGAATCAGACAGCAGAGATTACCTTTCCGTCCTCAACTTCCAACAGGGTTTTTTCACTATTCCATAATTAATTAATTTAATTTTAAATCCAAATTAAAGGGATATAACAAGGAATATTGTGACGATTATGCTGTAATCCCTGATCTACACAAATTTCATAATCCATAAATATGATCCGCTAGTTTCCAAGGAACCTGAAAAAAGATCCTTCATCCCTGGACTAGGTTGGGTTTCCAACAGTAAACAGCATTGCTATATGATAGTTGTAAAATAGCTTTCAATTAATAGACTTTTAATGTTGCGTAAATTTGATGGACAGGAGCGAAAAAGGAAGAATTTTTAATTTTTTTTACTTTCATCAACCAAGTATTTTTTATAGACAGAAATTTTACATAAAAGTCCATCAGGCCCTAACAATTCATCACATATTGGCTGCAGACACTGTGACTTGCAGTGGAATCAGAGAAGAAAAGCCTTGTTATTTTGATAAATTGTGCTGGTTTATAACATTAATTTGATCTGCAAAATTCCTCTCAGATTTTTCTTTGGGCGCAAATAAAATCTATTTATATGGTCTCTTTATCATTCATCATGATGGCAAAGAATTAGATAATATTGTATTGTGCCCGGACTTCCACACTTCAAGGGAATGTAAAAGGCTATATAAGTAGCTCATTAAATGGTTGCAAAATAAAATGGAAATCAAAGTGATTCGACTTTGTAACATATTATTCCCTTTCTGTAAAATTTGATTCTTGGTGAAAAGTGTATTCTTTCCTTCGTGAAAGAGAGGAAGAGAGAAAAGGTCTCCTCTCTTCTGGAACAATGCAGCATTTTCCCATGTTTTACAAGGGCAAAAGTATTCAGCAGCATCTGTACCTTTATTCAAAATGCAATTTTTGGTGCCAAATTAAAATTAATCCACCCTTTCCTGATTCATGTCAACACATTGCCCTAGAACTGAGACCTAAGTGTGACACCCAAAACAGTGAACACAAACTATAAAAGCATTAACAGGGCTCTAGGGGCCAAAATAATCACCAGATATTTATTACCTGCTAAGCAGCTGGAGTCAAATGTGTGGGCAGTGAGGTGATGGGCATGGAGGTCTGTGCAGCTGCACAGTGTCACTTGGCCATAGAAATTTCTCCATCCCTATAACTCCTTTTCAAACTCTTTTTTCTTGACCAAACTCCCATTAATGTCAAGCACTGGAGGGGAATGCTACATGCCAGAAGACTTTAAGCTCCGCTGATGTTTCCTTCAAGTCCCTCTGTAAATGTGCCTGTTGCTGGCCCTTGGGGAGCTCTCTCACAAGAACAGTAAATCCCACCTGAAGAACACTAAGTCCCACCAGAGACTGCCAGCTCCTGGAACAGATGCACTGCATCCACACAGAGTAAAGTGCCATTCCACTGCGAACTCACTGTTTAAAACACCTCAAACAGAAAACTTGTCCTGCCAGATGCTACAGTAAATCTGGTAGAATCCATCCTAGCACAGCCTGACTGAAGGCATCAGACCCCCCATGGCATGCAGATCAGCGATGGCATTACTATGAATCAATGTTGGATAGTCCAGTCATGGACAGTTTAAATTTTGTGACTCTGAGGCCACTACAACTTACATGTTCCCTAATTTAATTATCTCTGTGTAAATGAGCTTTCAGCTTGTACCTTCCATTGTCTCAATATGCCTTGGGAGAAAAATCTTGCTCTCTGTACAGAGCACCACACAAACCACAATGCTGTTATTGACTTCAACAAGACCAGGATTACAACCTTGATTTTGCAATATTTCTTTAATCTTCTCTTAATTAATTTTATTTTGATACCATTATCTAGATTGCCCCATCCATTTAGCATCACAGCATCTCTCCATTCTCACTGGAAGGCTTTGGTAACTTTGCAAATGTTACAGCTTTATCTCCTGTTCCTACCTTTTGATCTTTACTAACAACCTCCCTTCAATATCTGCTGAGCATAGCCTTTTATCAGGGAAGGGACTCCACCCTCCCTGGTAGAGGGGACAACTGTTCTGATAAGCCAAGGCATGAGGAGCTGAAGTTCTACCTGCTGCTTCTCAAGGTGATCCTGCTGGCCTGTCCTAGTTCCCTAGACAGTTTGAAAACAGGTTCAGACAAACCAAATTTAAAACTGAAGGGCAGGCAGGACTTCATGAAGTTTTACAGCCCATTCCAGTTTCAACTAATTTCAGAACCTGCAGCATCTCTGCCACATATAACTGCTTTGGGTGAACAATTCTGGTATGGATGGAAAACGCAGTAACCCACAAATTGTAGAGGGCAGTTTAGGTTGAAAAGTACATAATACTGTGCTGTGCCATTTACTTTGGATTAAAAATATAAGATGATGCCTTATTCTTATTTTTTTTTTTCTGACACACAAATATGTGGCCTCGTGCAGGTAATATTATCACCTTAGTACTGGTAAGGTTTCCCCTCTTTTCCTTGGCCTCAGTGTGCCAAGTGTGCAGCAAGGAACCAGCAAAGAGAACGGGCAGTGCATCTAGGTAAGAATGGGAGGAGAGCACCTGCCAGGGTGTAGGCTGGTAGGACTTTGCACCAGGATTCCCCACTGACCTTCAATCTACCCCACAGCACTAGGGTAAAAACACTTATTCTGGTATAATTTCTTCCTAGATGGGAAAAAAGTAGAATGGATATGCCCATACAACATTGCTGTAACTCACTGTATTTTTAAAGAGTGAAAATCTTGGGATCATGAGCTCTTAAAAAGGCTGAAGGCAAGATAGGCTGTGGAGCTGCACTAGATCGCTAGAACATGTAGATTGTCATCAAGCTTGGCCTTGAATGTCTTCAAGGATATGGTCTCCTCCACTTCTCTGGGCAACCTGCTCTGGTGCCTCACCACTCTCATGGTGAAGAACTTCTTCCATATATCTAATCTAAACCTGTCCTGCTCTAATTTAAAACTACTGCCCCTCATCCTATCACTACATGCCCTGGCAAACAGTTCCTCCCCAGCTTTCCTGTAGGCACCTTCAGGTACTGGTAGACCACTATTAGGTCTCTCCAGAGCCTTCTCTTCTCCAGGCTAAACAGCCCCAACTCTCTCAGCTGCAGTGCTTCGTGGTCAACATCCTGGTTCTGACTGATTTAAGAGGTGAGTCTTATTACATGTAATTTAATAGAGAGTATGTAATTTCTCAGAGGTGCTGAGCATTTGCAGGTCCCCCTGCCTCTAACAGTGTTTGGGGGTTCTGATTGCTTTTAAATGTCTGGGGTACAGACAGATACAAGTGCTCTGCCTGCCCTCTGCCATTTTTTTTCGGCGTAACTTTAAACTCTGATGCACTTTGGCTCTGAGGGGAGGCACAATTTCAGAAGCTCTCAGATGTCAGTAGATGCAAAGCTCAGCTGAAACTGAGCACAAATGGAAAATCCTGTCCTCTAGGCTCTCCTGGAATGGCAAGGATTTGCTTTGACCTCTTTAGAACTTACCTGCTCTGCCCTCATTTTCTCACTCTGATTCCCTTGTGCCTATTGGGATCCCTTGGCTCTAAGGTAAACTATCCGAATGGATCAGTGTGGCTTCACTCTGATGAGCTGAGGGAAAAAAAATAACATCCCAGGATCCTGCAGGTATAGAGTGGGCACTGTCAGGAAGATAAATGCAGTATCTGTGTGATGCTGGTTTCCCACAGTGACATTCTATTTATGTGATGCTTTTGGCACAACATTTGCTTTCTGTACCCAGAGAGGTGAAGCTTATGTAGGACAAAACCAAAATCAGGTGCTCTGCCTTGGCAGTGGAAAGGACTTTTCCCAGCACATACTACAGTTTGCCGAGATAGGCAACTAAAAATGGTGTGTGCTGATTTCAACAAAGATTGATAGTCAGCATGAATATGCAGCCTGCCTCACTTCTCTGCTGGACACTCAGCAGAGAGCCTGGCAAAGCCTTAAACAATGGGATTGCCTCTTGATTCAGGGATTAAAAGCTGCCAGTGGAAAAGCACGCTGAGAAAATGCACTGAGAACTTCTGCTGAAGGGGCTAATTCATAGTCTAAGCAGGTAGACTCATAACCATGTCTATCATGAAAATTTGTCATCAGCATACTGTTTGAATCACAGATCAATGCACACAGATTTTGGCAAATCTAATTAGATTTGACGGGGAAGAACATGTTTGCATTTTTTAGGCCCTGTAGTTCCCATCTCTTTACGTGTAATTTCATTTTTGATTTGTTTAACAGCGATTAAGGGCTGTGAATCATGATAGTGCAAAGATGTCAGCCCTGGTTATCCTGCTCACTCTTCCAGTGCTGTCTCTCCCTCAGCACTGAGAAGGAGAGACTGGGAGTCAGGACTCCAGTGCCTTCCAGTTACACCAGCCAGATCTCAATGCACTCTCCTTGCATGGCCACAGGCAAGATATTTTACATACTCGCACCTCAGTTTCCATATCTGTGAACTCAGATATAGCATATATGTGCATCTTAGGGGCATTATAAAACTTCATCAATTGGTGCTGCTTGTGAACTCCTTCGATTTCTTCTGCTTCCATGGCACAACACAAAATTAATCATCATAATTTGTGATGTGCAAGGGGCACAGCCTTGTGCTTATATACCCTTGGCAGTACTGAGGCCTGTTCTCATTGTCATTTTTCTCTGCAATATGCAATTGCTTAATTTTCATCTTGGTACAGCAAGGATATCAGCTACAGTACTCATGAAGTCAGGGCTAGAATGGAGCACTCTTTGGGACAAAACCAAACTTTACAATGGATGCCCACACCAGATAGGTCTTTTCTCCAGTGTCTAATAAATTTATTCAATGACAATCAACCAGTTCACATTCCAACTGCAGGGGAAATCCTGTGCCTTGTAGTGCAGGAGTAACATCATCCTGGCTACAAAATCACAGAATCACAGAATGCATTAGGTTGGAAAGTACTGTCAAATGTCAGATATCACAACCCTCCTGCAGTCAGGAGGGACATCATGCACTAGATCAGGTTTCTCAGAGACTCATCAAGCCTGGTTTTGAGTGTCTCCAGGGATGGGGACTCTACCACCTGTCTGGGCAACCTCTTCCAGTGTCTCACCCTTATTCAGCTTCCAAATCTCAGGACAGTGTCCTGCTCCAGTAGGTACCTTTATCTCTGACACAGGATGTGGGAAGACAGCAACCAGCATAGGACAAAGGCTGAGGTGGCTCATTGTACCCATGGTGCAACCACTCTCTGGGCAGCAAAAAGATGCAAAGGAAGGTGTTGAACCAGGTCTACTTCCCTGGAAAGTGTTGTTATACAAAACATGGGCAGTGTTGCCACCATCACCAGCTGGGCTGAAAAAGAGCACAAGGCTCCCAGCTGCCTTTGAGGAAGATACCAGCCCTAAAGCCATGAACCAGCCTGTCTGAGACCCAGAGACCCCGTGACTGTGCCCATGCAAGGAATGTGTGGTACATCCACAAATAAACACTCTGGGAAGGTGGAACTCTAATGGTGAGTGCATAAACAGCAACTAGACTGTGAGGAGAGACAGCAGGTCCAGCATGGGTTTCATGCACTGTCTCCCACTCCCATTCTGCCATTGAAATAACTTCATGTTTGGTCCTCAAACACTAGCTGTGGCTTGGTCATGTCAAAATGCCTATTGTGACACTTTGGAAGAGGATACCAGAGTCACTCTCCCTTGAAAATCCCTCGTATGATGGCAATATATTTTTTATAGGTGGAGAGATTAGCATAGAGGCTCAAAAAAGAAAGGGAAGGACCCTGGAGATACTGTGGTGGTTTATGGCAACTTGGCTGGTCTGACCTGTTTATGTCTAATGCAATCACAGGTGCCAAGGAATAACCAACAAGTTAATCAGTTTCCTCTCTGCAAATTAGCAACCAGATCCTTGTGTGAGGAGGGCAGGGTTTTCCCAGGAGCCCAGTGCTTCAGAAAGGGGAACTGAAGTTCAGTGGCATTTTATCCAGTTTGTGTGTGTTCTGTTACTGTTGAGACATACAGTCCTCATATGGGCACAGCCAAGTGCACAGGGCCTGGTTTCTTCCTCTTATCATAGGAACCAAGGAATCTACATCAATGTACCCTGAAACTCCACATTCCCATATCTGTGTATCTCCAGTCATTTCTCAAACCAACCATGTCCTAGTGAACATTTCTGATGTATGACATCTCCCTGTTGCTGCAGCCTTGGCTTCAATGGGTTTCAGATGTCTCCTGCAACCAGACTTAGGACACTTACTTTTCATCTGATGAAGTCTTCATCTCCTGGGTTTTCTGTCCCTGCTGACAGCACCACTTCCTGCTTCCTCTCCCAGGCTTGTAACTTCTGTCCTGATCTTTCCCCTTTAGGCAAAACAAACAAACTTGACTCCTTCTCCCCAAAGACTCAGTCAGCCCCTTTCTCAGTGGCTTCCCTGGGAAATCTGTCTAAGACTGGATGGTCCTGCCTCTCTCTGTGTTGAGTTCTCTCATTTCTTGCTGTTTTTTTCACCACTCATGCAAAACTTGTACTCAGCGTTTCATTAACTCTCACCCAAACTCAAGCACACTCATTTCTGGACATCTCCAGGTCTATTTCCCATCCCATCAGTCCAACACAAATTTAGTAGTACAGATATTTGGTTTAAACCTTATTCCGCTGCTTTCTCATTTCTTAAATCACATTCAAGTTACACATCTTACATGTTCTGCATAGCCTCAAATGGAGCTTTTGCACCTTCTGCCCTTCAAGTTCAGTCTTGCTGTAGATCCAAAAAGGCATCACTATAAATGTCATCTTTCTTCTGAAAATACACTAATTTGGGAAATCCTTAGAGCACCTCAGTCACACAATCCTGCAACTGGGCCATCACTGTCAATTAGTTGTTTCTGTGCTTCATCTGAACCCTGCACATCTTCTTTCTCTTCTCTGGAGTCACCACTAAGTCAGCCTGAAGCAAAGCCTTAAGAAATCTTCTGCTCCTTGGAACAATTCTCTTAATTATATGTCAAACATCTTCCCTACAGTCTGCAGAGTAGGAAGCATCATGCAGTTCAGGGTCCAAAATTTAGCTCAGCTTCATTAACAGAGTGGTGCTGTAAAATGGATGAACATAGTTTCCTTTGCCTTTTTTCCTTACACTCAAAATGGCCACTGAGAGAGGCATGCTTATGGATAACCTGTGTGAAAAAATGGACAGGTGGAAATCTAGTGATGTAATTCTTTTGGAAAAGGAAAATTACATAAATGGTGGGGAGTAAAACTGACAATGATAATGGTGTAATCGGCTTTCACTGCTCTGGATGGGGACATTCTTTCTACACCAGAGTAGCCACCACAACACTCCAACACCTTCCCTTTATTTTTTGCCTTAAATTCACCACTGAGAGTACAGTGGAGGCTGTGGAAATCTCCTTTCCACACAGGAGACACTGAAAATCTTTCCAACAGCTTCGGAAAGTTTCCAGTCTTTGCTTCTGTTCTATCATTTTCACCTGCTCCTGGCTCTTAGAGCTTTATCTCCAAATCACAGTTGAGTCACTATTGCCACAATCACTGTCTGGGGACAGGAATACTTTTTCTTCAGATTAATACAAGTAGTGAAATAAAAAGAGTGAAGACTAGAAATAAATCATGATAAGCATCATTGCTGGGTACCATTATAATTTTATCACTGAATGAGTTTGGTATTGGTAAATAGAGGCGGGAGGTAGGGGGAAGGATGAGGAGAAGAGCTGGTTGTATCAATTCACACTTACTGCAAAGTAAATGAGTGTACCCAGACCTTAAGTACATTCAGGATGGAAATTAGGTGGTTTCTAACCCTCAGAGGAGAAAAGGTCCAAGATATTATCAAAGAAGGTGAAGTGAAGACAAGACACCAAGGCTCAACTTGATGCCTTTAAGGGTAGACTGAAGAGAAACAATGGCGTCTAGCTGGAGAAGAGCGGATACAAAGACCCAGCAGTTTCTTCTGAATGCCTCAGAAGACTGAAGTCTTTAGACATCTACAGAATTAACTTGAAACTAGATTAATCCCTGCATAAGGGAAAGTATAATCACTGTTATAATTACACATTCTTATTGGGTTTTTCTGCTGAGCTTTTCCACATCCCAATGTGTTGAGGTTTGCCCCAGCTGCTGATGCACCTACCTGTCCTGGCTGAGGTCATCTTCTCTTTTCAGCTGCCTGTGGTCACCAGCTGGAGGCTGTCACCTCCATATTTCCTAATCACAAAGAGCATGACACAGGTCTTGGTGGCTCCATTGGTGCTTCATCTAGCTAGGCCAGCTTTGCCAGACGTGGCTCATGGAACACTCATGTGACCCCCATAGCTGCCAAAGCTGTTGGGCCATGGGCAGAGAAGTGACAGCAGAATGCTGGGGGGCAGATGTGTTCAGCTGGCACAGCCTTGTGGCAGTCTGACCCCCAGTCCTTGCCTCAGATCTTCTTCTGACCTTCAAGGAGCATGCTGCCTCATTTAGCCTTGACTTTTGTGTGTTTGACCTGTGATAAACTATCATAAAAGTGATTGCGCTCAAGTGCTTTATTGAGTATATCCAAGTCATAACCTAGATGATTTTTAGCGTGCAACAATCCTTTTAGAAAGGCTGCAGAGCTGAGCAATGAAAGGACAGGACCTGTTCTATGTACTGCTGTGGAGAGAGGGTCTTTGTGTTCCCTGCTGCAATGAGAGTCACCGGGTGTAATGGAAACGGTGAGTCCCTCCCTGACTGTGGGGCTCCAGCTATGCCATTGCTGGGGAAAACCCTTAGTGGCTACTTGATGCCTCCCCGCCAACTTATTAAGTAAGGGGTATGGTATAAAAGGTGTTCTGTGCATTTTTATGGGGTCTTGATCCTGACTTCTAAATTCTGGGGCTGTCTGAGTGGATGGGAGCACACAACCTCCTGCAGAAGGCCCTCCTGAATCCCTATCTGGATAAGCTTGTGTGATGGTGATCTGGCCTCTGTGTGTGAACCAGCAGACAAAGGCTTTTGCTCTCTTTTTCATGTTTTCCTGAATTTGTTGTGCTGGGAATTGTAGGTGAAAATACCTATCTCCCATCACAGTGAGCTGGGATGCTGCTGGCGCTGCCTGTGGCATTTAGAAAACCAGTATTCAGTATTGGACTGATGTTTAACAGCAGATTTCTCTGTGTGTGCTTTGCCGAGGAGGGGAGTCCTAGGGAGAAAAGAATGAAAACTCAATTTTCAGGGTTATTTGATACATATTTCTCTCCTGTTCTGGCAGACAGGAGCAGTAAAGGAGCCATAAGGGCTCCATTTAAGGGCAATCCCCCTGTGAAGCCTGAGCAATAGCTTTATGCCATCATCCCAAATTCTGGAGCCGGAACAGACTTAGTGAAAAAAAACAAAAAAAAAAAAAGGAAAAGGCATGTCAGGCTGCTCCAGCACTCAGGCTCTTTTGCAGCTAACAAAATGGTCTTTTGGTCTCATGACTAACTGTAGATTTTGGTATTTCTCCCAGGTTCATTGACCTCAGGAGGCCATTTATTTGGGATTTGGTCACCAGCCAGTTGCAGGGAGTACGTTCCAAAGTGACGTCCTCCACCCATCTTCTGCTGCAGCTCCCATCTCTCTTGCTGTATCTTGCTTAAGCTGCAGCACCACAGAACTAGAGCTTGGATAGAGCCATGCTTTATACCCTGATTTTGTGCCTTTTGGCAGTAACAGTCGCTTCTCTTGTAATGATTGTGTTGTTCTTGAAGATCAGCTTTCTTATTTCCACATTCAAAGCATTGGAGGGGATAATTACTAATTAAACAAAGCAGCTTGTGCTATTCACGTTTCCAGCACTGCTGGGGAAATCTCCCTGTGCCTGATACGGATTTTCCTTCTGCAGAGGCTGTTTGTCTGAGGTGGGCACCACAACCTGGGCTGGTGACAACAGGCTGTCCACTTGGCCAGGAAGGTTGTGCCTCATCCTTTCCTCCCAGACAGAGCAAAAAAAAGTGCAATGGACTAAAAAAAACCCCCAAAACCGAACATTGTTCTGCTTGGTTTCCAGTCTGGAATCAAGGAGGGTACATTTAGTTTTTTCCTTAATATGTTAAAAAAATATAATGAAAAAGTAAAACGAAGCTTGTTTTGTCCACATACTGGAAATTTGCTTTTGTTTTACTGTTTCACCCGGTGTTATATTTTTCGTGTTTCTTCCGGCACTTTGAGGACAGTGGAGATGCTTTCTTCACTCCAGTGCGGGATGTCTATATCCCTCTCCCGTGGTTATAAGGAAACGTCCATGGAGATGCCCATGGAGATGCCCACGGAGATAGGACATTTCCCCACTTGGACTCTGAGAACGGGTTAATTTTTGTACAAAATCTGTAATTTCTATTAGCAAGTAAACTCGGGGAGGTGCGGAGGGACAGGACCTAGGGCACCTTTAAAGGTGAAAAGCGTCAGGAAAGAACCTGTAAAGGCTCCCTTTCTTCCCATCCGCCTGTACGGACGCTCATCCTTGTTCTTCCCCGGTCCGGAGCTCCGCCGCCACTCACGCAGCTTCCCTTCTTT
>VZTY01028162.1:375321-508779 GCA_013400935.1 Turnix velox
GGTGGGGTGACGGGGGGGGCGATGACGTCACAGAGCAGCTCGCCAGCACAACGTTCCATTGAGGCGAGCGCGTGCTCGGGCGAGCACATGGGCAGCGGCCGGGCCCGCACCGCTCCGCGGCCCCGCCGGACCCCTGCCCGGGGAGAGGGGGGAGCGCGGTGAGTAGCGGGGCTGCCGTTACCGGCGGGACGGGGAGGGGGTAAAGGGAGGCTGTTTGTATGTTCGTGTCTTCATTATCGAGATTCTGTTTATTGCATTTGTTTTTTTTTTGTTTTGTCATCATTATTATTGTTATTTTTCCTCCTCTCCTTTGCTTTATTATTTGACTCCCCCCCCGATGGGGAGCTTGCAGGTCGCGGTGGAGTTTACAGCTTCGGGGCGGGGAGGGGGAATGGGGGTGAGAGTGAGTGTGTATGTTGGTGCAGATGGGGACTGGAAAGGAGAATTGCATTTCATTTCATGTATTTATATGTTTTTGCAAAAAAGCCTTGGGCTAAAAATAGCGATGGCAAAGCCGAAATCCCTGCGGATGGGGCGGTGGAGAGCGCGGGGGATGCCTCTCGACGTCAATAAATGGCCGCGATAAGGGGCCGGCAGTGTTTGGGGTCCCTATTATCCCTCAAGGGGATGGGGAGGGAGGGAGACCCGGGGGATAAGGACACCTCTTCCTCGCCCTTCCTTGGGATGGAAAGATGATGGAGGGGTGTCCCCCTCCCCCAAAGTGGGGGATGGGTTGTTTGTGCTGGGTGCTTGCTCCCTGCGCAAGTGTGCGGAAGATGCGCGCTGGGCCGGGCGCGGAGCTGGCCTGCTGCTGTGCCTGCGCCCCTTGGCTGTGGTAGTGATGGTGGTGCGGGGGGGTAATTAAGCTTTTAATCTGCGGAGCTGGGCTGTTTTGTCCCGGCCGTCGTTTATCCGGCTGATCCGATTTTCAGCTGGGTCGCACGAGGGGCCGAGGAATTAAAGGGAAGATTCTTTGGAGGCTCCAAAGACCATTTTATTTTACAAAGAGATCTTCTTTTAGGCCTTGTTTTCCTGAAAAAGCTGGGAATTTTTCAAGTACAACTTGTAACAGACCGCATCTTTTTTTTTTAGTATATAAGATGCAAGAAAAATAAATAATTTTCATTGGCAGAGCGCTTTAGAACTTGGGCCTCACTCTGTTGAACTGTGGGTTGCTGCATTTCAAAATGCCGTGCAGAGAAATGCCAGCAGAACCGATAGCTGTCTCTGAAGGATGCTGGAGGCGTTTTTAATCCCATCTGCATTGACAAGTTTAGGCATGTTTGTCTGTCCACGTCTCTGGTCAGCCACAGCGAGTTATGAACCTCACACTAGTTCCTTTTTACTAAGATGTGCAAAAATCTGCATTATTTAAGTCATTAATTTGAAAAAAAGAGAAGCTTTTCTGGGGGTGTATTAGACTATATCTTGCAATGTGACAGGCCATAGCAATATAGAATATGTTGCTAAATACCTAAAGGACAGCATGCTACATGTACGTTATGCCTGTAAGAAATGAGAGTATTTATTTCTTCATCCAGCAGAAATACAATCTCAATAATGTCACGTTAGGCCAGCTGGTTTGGATTATGGTAAGACCACTTCGATGTAAAATATGAGGATACTAAAAATGAATTGAGCTCTGAGGTGCTGACATCACTATAAGAAATAAGCATACAGTCTGATCCTTAATCATGGCTTGTAAACATCCTGTTTCCTTTCTGTTGTGAATTTCAAAATTCTTTAATAATTTGCGTATTTTCCAAGCACGTGGACCAGTCTTTTGTGCTGCACATCTCTGAGAAGTACCAGTTCATACTCCAGGGAAATTCAAAGCATCTTATACATACTTGCATTGCTTTAGAAATGCACTTCTAACTTAATTTTTTGTCTTACTTAGCCCGAGAATTAAGTCGTGAGTCTGGCTCGCAGCTGCCTTATTGTTGTCATAACTCAGTCTCACCCTGCCTTTTGTGTATTTTAAGTTGTGTTAAGGTAATTAAGTTGTACAGGTGCAATTTGTCAGCCCTCGGGGTACACCTCTGTACCTGTTAAGAATAAAATATACTGCAGGGTCCATACATCTGGCATCTCTGGGAGAGGGGCTGTGCTGGTCTGGGGAGGCCTGGTGGATTTTTTCATCCCTGGCATGTTGGTATCCATAGTGAAAATAAGGAAGGGCTTAGGCCTATGACAGAAACCAGTTGTATGCTGGAATTAGTTTGTAAAATGGGAATGTTGTCTCCCTAGGTGAACTTTCATGACAGGAGTATAAGGCTGCTGGGAGATGGTGGCTTTCCAAGAGGATGGGGAGTTCAGTCTCACTCGAGGGTGCAGCATCATCCTGCAGCTCTACTCATCTCCCCCCACCTGACCAAAGCTTGTTTTTTGGGTAAATTCAGGACTTTATCTGCTAAAACTGGAGCTTGTGTTTGTTTCTTTGCACAATTTGAGCCACATCTTCCTGTTTTTTATCAGAATGCTTTACTAGGAGGGCTTGGCGATCCTGGCTGTGTGTGTTGCAGTAACTTTTATACACGGAATTAGTGGCAGGGGAAGCTGCCTGCAGTGCTGATGTTGTGCGGCAAAGATAGGGCCAAAAAAAGGGTGTTTTTCACCTTTCAGATGAAGGTGTTCAGTGGGTTATTGCAGCATTGCTGTTTTTCTCTAGGCCTCTGTCTTTAGGCTTTGTCTGTAATTATGTTGGTGCAGCTCTACTAGGAGCTGCAAGGTAGGGCTCACAAGTATGATGTCTTCTTAAGAAAAAATACATTTTTTTTTTCCCAGCGATCTATGCAGACAACAGAACATAGGAAGGGGAAATGCTGGCTTTTATGACTTGAGACGTGTTGCTGCTGCTTGCGTGGATGCTGATCTTTTGCTCACAATATATTAATTTAGCATCACATACTTGCTATGCAGTGCCTTGTGGCTGGATATCCATCAGTGAGCAATTTCAGTGTGTCTGTCTGAGCCTTGGTGAAGCTCCAGATGCTGATCTCTCTGCTAATGGAGGGGTAGAGGTGGTTGCCGCACCACCCCAAGGGAATGGCTTTTGATCTGAGGGGGTGATTAACTGGCCTGTGGATGGCTGGGTGGCCCAAGGTCCTGGTCTGCAAGCCGTGAAGGTCACAGAGCTGCAGATGCAACCAACTGAGGGGAAAACACATACCTAGTCAGGAAGTTTCTGCCTGTTTGCAGCAAGGTGATACAGATCTGAGTTTGAAGCACAATGTGTTATTTTCTACCTCTTTGCTGGCTGGTGACTTTTGTATTGAACACTTGCACAGGTCCTGGCTAGATTTATGAAGTCAGAGGAGGGAATAAAGACATAATCCATCTCTTGGACCCCTTTAGCGCTGTGCATGGGGCACGTTTTCCTTTGTCACAGCTGCATCTGTCCCTGAGACTGTCTTATGTAGCCAAGTGCTTAGAGCCCTGGCAAGTAATGCCACTGTGTGTCTGCACGTGGGTTATTTATACCTGGAGATGCAGCGGCTGCTGGTTGTTGCCTTGCTGATGCAGTTCAGAGGAGGACAGCATTTTCTGGAGTTATCGGTGTTGACATAAGCAGTATGAGGCTGTTCTCTGTTCTGGAGGCCATTTAGGATGTGGCTGGTTGGTGGTGCTTTTCTCCTGTCACCCCAAGCTCTGAGATAGTTACCTGGTGTGTTGTCTCTGATGAGCAGGCTGCAGGGCACAGGCTGTATGGAGCAGGCTGGGTGGTTTGTAAGCATCCAGGTCAGTATAATCAAAATGTATCCCCAGGTGGTATTTATTCTTTACATGAATTCAAGGTGCAGATGTGAATATTGTTGCAGAAATGTAGGCTGCAAATCATAGGCTGCTAGAGTATCAGCCAGGGTTTGTACCACCCACTCTGATTCTGGTGCTGCCACATCTTTACTGTTGTTGATGTCTTATTTTTGTCAGCAGATGCTGCAGTTGTATACCCAGTCAACCTCCCTGCTGAATTGCTGTAATCTGGCAATTCCTGTGTAGATTGTTGCTGGTGTAGTGCATCGTGCAGCAAAGAGCTCTTCAATGCAGAGCTAGAATCAGCTCCTGGTAGACAATTCTTTGTGGTGCAGGTCTTTGATGGGTGATTAGGTCCTGGAACAAATTGGCTGTTGGGGTGGATTCTCTTTTTCAGTAATTGCTGTCTTAAAACCTGAGTTGGAAAAAGCTGTAGTACTTTTATGTAAAGACTACCTTGAGAAATTTTGCTACCTCTCTGGAGATGTTTAAGGCCAGGCTGGACAAGGCACTGGGCAGCCTGATCTAGAGGGAGGTGCCCCTCCCTATGGCAGGGGGGTTGGAACCTGATGATCTTTAAGGTCCCTTCCCACTCAAGCTATTCTATGATTCTGAATTCCTGCAGATCATCTCATTAGACAGTTCCTTTATAGGATGGTGGAGGTCTGACCATTTTCCCCTCCTATGAAGTTGGGAGTTGACTTGCCCTTCTGAATAGTGGCGGAGCTGGGGCATGTAGAGTAAGAAATGGCAACTCAAAGCCCTGGGAAGACTGCATTTACACGGGAGAGAGTCAGTCATGAAATGTTTTGGAAGGCAGCATTTTATGTTTGGGTGTCTTAGTATGGTCAAGAGCTGGAGGACACTGAGGAAAGGATGGCATCACCAGGGTTCTCACCTTCAAACTGAGAGCTTCTCCAGGCATGGGTCACAGCTTCTGTTCTAGAAGTAGGAGTGAATGGGAAAAGAAGCCATTCAGGCCCCACAAGGCTCTCCCCTGTTTGAGGAGATGAGGTCCTTACTGCAAGCGCAGTGCCCAGGACTGTAGGCTGCTTCCGCTGGAGCAAATGAAGAGCAGAGGTGGATGGGAGAGGCAAGACCACATCCCGTTGAGTAGTTCATGAAACAGCTTGTAGAGGCCCTCAGCACAATGTGGGTTGTGCTGTGAACTTCCAAGCTCTGAAGCAAGCCAGTGAAGGGATTTTGAAGTGGAAAACTCTGGTCCTGTCCCCCATCCACCCACTGTTGTCTCCCCTCTATTCAGCCATTGTAATTCACACTTGTCCTTGGCTTCCTCTGGGCACTCTTTCTGTGGAACTGCTGGTTGGATGCCTGGTCTTCACTTGAACTTCACCAATGGAGTTGCAGTAGTTAAAAGTGGTATGTTGTGTTGATGCACCAGCCCAATTCCTTGCACTGATAGAAGCCATTGTGTTAGTATTGCTTTAAGTTCTTACAGGGGATTTTTGCAAGATAGCAGGACCACTGCATTTGGACTGGCAGGGATGTAGAATGGAGGAGACCTCAGTTTGAGCACGGGAAGTGGAAATGTCTCTGTATCCCAGATTATTTCCTTGGCTCCTGTGGGGATCCAAATGCTGTCAGGCTGGAAAAGCCTCCATTCAGCATTTCATGCTTAGTGTTGGTGTTCTTAAATTGTTCCCAGTTAATCATGCTTAGTTGGACAGATTTCCTCAAGTGAACATTTTTGAAATGCAGGTGTGTTCTGAGAGTTTGGGTGCCCAGCAGGTTCAAAGTCATCTGGAAGCAGATACAAGCCAGCTCCACTGATGCCAATTGTATACTGCTTGCTTTTGGACTCAGGACTTTTTATGCATTTCCTGAAGTGTCAGTAGCTGGATTTAAGAGATTGCTCCCAGTCAGAAGAGCTAAAACTTTTGATCTTTCCTTTGGTGCTTTAGGGGCAGCATCCTGAGAGATTCATCCTGCATGAATCTCGGTAAATCTCAGCTGGGGCTGGGAAACTGTTGCGAGTAACTTAGGAGAAGAAAAAAAACCAAACCAAATGACAGGGAACTCCTTGTTGATGTAATTCTTTGTATTTCATGGCCTAGATGTGATTGCCTTGTAACTGTGTCTTCTGGAGAAAGGTGCCTGGCAAACTCCTGGCTGAAATCAAATGCATTGCATTGCCTTGCACAGTTCCCTGCCTGGGTGGAAGGTGAGTCTGGAATGTCCAAATGGAAGGGGCTCGAAGGTGCTTTAAGGAACGAGTGGGGTAAAAGCTCTTTAACTTTAGTAAAGGTGACTTTTGCTTGACAGGTTTTAGCCATGAGCTTTTTCCTTTCAGCTTGGTATCAGATTGGGTGTTGCTTTCTCTGACAGTAGCGTGCTGCTGATGTCTGTGTGATGTTGTGTGTGCTGATTCACGTGGTGGAAACAGTAGCCATGAGCTTATGCCTGTGTGCATGGGAAGTGGAGCAATGACCAAAGCCTAGTCTGTGCTTGAATCCCTTGTGTTACACTCCTCCCTGCATGGTAGAATGTACAGCATGGGTCTGTCTTTGGTAATACTAAATGTGGTAAGATTATTATTATTATTTTAAATATTATGTGTTACAGACCTAAAGTTAATTATATATTAACATAATCCTCCTACATCAGACCCTAGATGTGATGTATAATCTAGAATGTGTTGAATTGGAAGGGACCTTCCAAGGTTATCTAATCCAACCCCCAGGAGTTAGCAAGGATATCTTGCATTAGACGAGTGGCTCACAGCCTCTTCAAGCCTGGCCTTGAATGTCTCCAGGGATGTAGTGGGAGGTGTCCCTGCCTATGGCAGGGGGTTTGGAACTCGATGATCTTTAAGGTCCCTTCCAGCCCAAAGTATTCTATGATTCTGTGTGGCCTCCACCACCTCTCTGGGCAACCTATTCCATTGTCTCACCACCCTCATGGTGAAGAACTTCTTCCTAATGTAAAATCTAAACCTGCCCTGCTCTAGAACTGTTGCTCTCCTTGTCTTATTGCTCCGTGCTCTGGCAAACAGTCCTTCCCACCTTTCCTGGGTATTGGTAGGGTGCTATGGGGTCTCACTTCTCCAGGTAGAACAGCCCCAACTCTCTTAACCTGTTCTCACAGGAGAGGTGCTTCAGCCCCCTTATCGTCCTTGTGGCCCTCATCTGGACCTGCTCCAACAGGTCCATGTTCTTGTTCTGAGGATGCACATACCAAAACCCTGTATGCATCAGCTAGTGCTGTAAATAAGTATCAGTGCAATGACCTGTAATTTAGCATGCAGAGCAAATAGCTCTTGGAAATATTCACTGTTTCCAGAGTTATTAAAATAATAGTGAATTCATTAAGTTTTCCCCCACCTGCTTTTGTAAGAGTAGAAAGGTCTGAAATATCTTCTTGAAATATGGAGAACTTCCTGTTGCAACAGTTGAGATGCTGCTCAGGGGGTTTAAACAATGATATTCGCATCTGGCTTTGATTCTTCATAGTTGGCTTTTGGGAGTGGGATAGGAAAACCATTGTATTTTTCTTAACATGTTTTAAAGGCTATAAAAATGCTTACGAAAACATTATGTGTGTTTGATGTTTCAGAGGAAAATAATCAGCCTTGTTTATGATGGGAGATTGGATTGGAGACCCCAGAGGGTTCTTCCCACCACCCCTTCTCTGTTTCTGTGATTACCAACAAAAATCTGAAAAATCTTACTTCAGGTCTTGCTTTGTGGAAGGAGATGGAAGGAGGTCCAACTGTCATGAATGCACAAGTTTAGTAAATGCAGGCAGTTAAGAACTGCACTTCCAGAAGGGAAGGAAAATGCTGCTCTTTGAAGAAGCTGAAGCAGTGAGGAATTAATCTTGAAAAGTTTTCTTCTCTTGGGTAGCTACTATAAAGACCAACCAGGTCTGCTGGTAGCTTGGATAAATGATGTGGTTCCCAGTACATGGCCATGGGTAGTACTCAGCGATTTTTCCCTCAGCGAACCATTTCTTCTCTCTGACCTTTCACTCTCCTGTTTGCCTCTTTTGTCTATTAACATGCTGGAGCAGGTGCTGCCTTTTGTACAATTGTTCTGTGTAGGCCAGTAGCTCCTTGATCTCACCTGGACCTTCAGACCTTCATGGAGATGGTCAAGGGCCTGCAGTTCTGCTTGACATGGTCAGAAATGACAATGGTGACTTCCATAGGCTGCCATCTTGGAAGAAGAGATCTGGTAACTACAACCAATGCCACTGGATGAGGAAAAATATCTTTTGAGAGCTTTCTACCAAGTAGCTGTGTGGGATGCTGCAAGTGTTAAGGACTGTAAATAAAACCTTCCTTAGCACCTAGTTTAGTGTGGTGGGTGGCTGGGGCTACTGACTTTTAATCTTCATAGCATCATGGATGGCCGTTCTTCATATTGGTGAGGAACAGGAGGAAAAGGGAAGACAGATTTGCAATAATTTTATAATTTTAATTGAAAAGATAAATGCATAATGTATCATTTACAGTTCACTAGGAGATAATAATATTGCAAGCAGGCACTAGTACCCTGTTCAGAACTCAAGGTAATGTCTATTAAAGTATATTCCTTGGTGTTGTAGGCTGTAAGTAAACTACTTTTCCTCACCTTTCTTATTAATCTTGATACTTGAGAGATTTTTAGCTGTGACATCTTGCAGGGTGTTCTCAGTACATTTTAGTGAATATTTTGGTGAGATCACAGTAAACAGGATTTCAGTTCTGTGCATCTCTCTTAATTCACTGCTAACATTCCCTCATGGAGCAAGATGGCAGTCCTGCAGTCTCTTGTATTGATACACCGTGACTGGGGAAGCTTCCAGGTGCTCTTGCTAATACATTTTACTTTCTTCTAATAGTGGAAGTGCTGATATTCTGTATCTTGTTCTGCTTAGAGCATGTGGATGCTGAGCATGCAGAGCGGCAGCCAAAGCTCATGAGATACCATCAGGGAAGGGGCTAGCATGTGGGATCCTGGGAGACACGTTCTCATGAATGTCTTCATGTCTGAGTTAAGCCTGCTTTGGGTCTTTTTGAGACAAGGCAAAGCCTGTAAACTCATGAAATACTGCTTTATAACATTAGTATTTCATTTGAAGACCTAAAGGGATTTTGATGCCCATTAGAACTTGACAAGTTGTGATTTCACTAGAGGCTTAGCAGGCAGAGTGGGTCTTCCCACAGAGGCTCACAGTCTTTCTCTACAGTGACCTCTCCAGAGGAAGTCACATCCAAGCCCTTGGGGTAGCTGGTACTGCAGGAGAAGCTGAGTTTTCCTTTTCCAACTAGTCTCCACACTTGGAGCCCACAGTAGACTTATAGTAGGTGACCTGGCCAGGCAACCCGGACTCGAGTGCTCATAGCATGAACATGCGCTGTTTAACCTTTTTGTGCCGACCTGCTGCCAAGGAATAAAGTCCTTGGACACCATTGACTCATGGCTGAAGAGCAGCTCTTTGAAGCTGAGCTCCATCAGTGCAGAAGAGGAAATGGGCTTATGAAGAAGGAGTTGAAGAGCCTGCTATTACTGTGCTGGCCATGTTGATTGACAGCACGTGTCCATTGGTCAGTTGAATTGGTGGGTTAGGAGTACTCTTGAATTTCTTCTGGTGATAAGCTGTTCTCTAGCAGTGCCATTGTTTCTGTGATCTCTAACTGGTTAAGAGGTGCAGTCCCATCTTCCTGAGGATGCTTCTGGGTGTTTACAGTCATTGAATTGACTACAACAATGAAGAACCTGGGTAGGGACTCAGGAAGCTCCAACCAATCCAGAATACTGCAGCCCATCTTCTTATCTGCATGAACAATTTGTGGTGTCCTTTGCTGGCTTCTCTTGTAAATACAGATAAAGTTTTGGGGTCTTTTGTTCTCTTTTTAGGGCACTCCCTGTTTTACAGCAAGTAGCAGAAAGACCACTTAAAGCTTTGTGCTAAAGACTGTAGGAGCTTTCTCGGGGAAATGAAGGTATGCTCTGTGAGAGTCCAGTTTCAGTGTGAACTAGGCAACCCTGGGAGATAAAGGCCACCACACACCTCTTCACATCCTGCTCCAAGTGCAAGGTATGTTCAACTGAAGGTCCTTTTTCTAAGTATATAGCAAGATTTTGTGTAGTGTCTTAAGGACCACACAAGCTAGACAGGACCCTCCACTACTGAGTTGGAGAAAAGAGGAGAAATAAGCTTTATCAGATGTTAGGTCATCACTTTACACACTACCTGAAAGATAATCTGGTGATGACTATAGTGTTTAAACTGGCCATTGAGGAAAACACATATGACGGTAATCCCGATTACTTGGAGTGATTTGTGCCTTTTCAGAATATAAAAAAAAAGGAAATAGCAAGATTGAGGTATGTGCCAATATGCTTAACTCAGCCCTCCTTTTCTTCTTTTCACCCCTTTTAAACTGAGGTTAATTACCAGGAATCTTCTGCAGATACAAGTCTAATTTGCAACACCCTGTTGTAGTTAACAGGTCAAAGCATGCTATTTTATCTAGCTGATATTTTTTTAAATTACATTGCCTCCTTTTTGACCTTGTGGATGGGCCCATAGATTCCAAGTTAATTCAAGTATGACTCGTGGTCTCCATCAATTTCATGTGTTCCAAAATGTGATAGTGAAACAAACAAGCATGCAGAAGAGGAATCATGAAGTTGAGATGTTGCTAGACATTGTTCAGGGTTGTTCTCTGTGTGGTTTGATGTATGTGGTGATTCTGATGTGGGTTACTTCTTACTACTGGTTGTTTCAGTGATGGGGGTTCTTTGCTCTATTTCCATTAGTGGTTTAAGTGGGATTTCGGAGAATACAGAACAGGCAGGTCTTTGCTCTTGCTCTGTTGTGGTTCACCCCTTCCCATCTTCTTCTCTAAAGTGAGATTTTTATATGTGCTCATCCAGGATTGCCATGTATGGTGAGATAACAGTATCTCCTTTGATATATCCTCTACTCCATTCTGATCAGCATGTCTTTCTTACTTGTATTTTCTCTCTGTATTTTGGTCTTACCTTGAGTTGTTTGGTACAGACTGGCATTTCTATTCTATTTTTATGCAGTGTCCAATGCAGCCACATATGGAATCTCAAGCTCTTGGTGGTGCTATATGTAATGGAAATAACAGTCATAATTTCTCCTGAGGATCTATGGTTATCTATGCACATGATAGAGATATGATGGGCATAAGTGTGTTCCTGTATTGTGGATTTTTTCACATGGCTTCCATGTTGATTTAGTTCTGAAGAGCTGTAAACATGCAAGTCAGCAAGGTAAAGAACCTCATGCAGGTGAAAATCATCAGAGTGTCAGTGGTTAAGTCTTTGTTTTTCTTTGGGAAACTACAGGTAAAGCGTGGTACAGGTTTTTGTCTTGTACTTGCATGTATATATCCATCCAAGTAACTTGTGTATATGTTTTTGCACATGCACAAACATGTATGTGAAAATATCATTGCCTGTTAAGCTCTAACATTGCTTCCTCCTCCTGGTTTCCTTCTGCTTCTCTTTTTCTGTTCTACTTCGTGTTTGAATTTTATGCTGGTGGTGTTTTTCACAGGCATATTTCCCTTTTTTCTTACCTTCTTTCCCCTTTCTTTCGTATTCTGGCTTTTTGTTTCTTACCTTCTCATCCATGTGTTTCTTCTCCAAGTTTTTTATAGATTCTCTTTTGTGTGGCTCATAATTTCTGTCACTGGGACAGGTTGGCCAAGCACCCTGTTAGTATCTCTGTGCACGATTTGTGGCCCAAGGAGCAGCCTCAGTTGTTCTCCTTGTTTCTTGAAAAAAAGGAATAAAGGAGTTGGAGCCACTCTAGTTTCCCTTCTCTCTAAATGAGTGTCAGCCTGGTCGTTTTGGCTTCCCTTGCCCTCCCGAGATTGCAGCTGTTGTGACTGAGAAGATATTTCTTGGATCTGATGGCAAGAATAAAATTGGGGTCAATGACCATAGTGCATCCCTGCGTAGTGACTCCCCTGCATTGGGGGCTTGGTGGTGCTAAGAGGTGACCTGGGCTCCCTTTCCTTCTTTGATGGTTGAAATCTACACCCAAAACCTTGACTCTGCATTCTTTCTGCTACCTCTTACCTTCGTGCTGCACATTTTAGTAGGTTTCTGGCTTGCTGCTAGCCCAAGGCTTTCTCCTCTGAATTTCAGGCCCATTTCTTTCCCCTGGAAGGATGTTGATCTCAGGTTAGTGGTCGTGAGGGCTGACCTGTTGTGCCCTGATGGCAGGGGGCTTTTGGATGTATGAGCCAACAGTTGAGCACGTGGGTTTGTGCAAACATCTGTAATGGCTTGATGTGAACAATCTCCATCCCTATAAGAAAACTCTGCCTGGGGACAACAGGCAGGCCATGCTAGTAGTGGGACGGATTTTAAATGGAGTTGGGGGCACAATCTACACAGCAGTTCCTACTTCTAGAATCAAGAATCATAGAATGTTTTGGGTTGGAAGGAAACTTCAACATCATCTGATTCCAACCCTATCCCATGGGCTGGAACATCTCTGAATAGACCAGTTGCTCAAGTCCTTTCTAACCTAGCCTTGAACACCTCTAGGATGAGGCATCACATCTTCTCTGGGGAACCTGTTCCAGTGCCATACCATCTTCAGAATTAAATTTATTTTCTTACTATTTAATCTAAATCAGCCTTCTTCCAGTGTGGAGCCATTACTCCTTGTCCAGTCACTATATGCCCTTGTAAAAAGTCCTTTCCCATATTTCTGTAGGTGCCCTTCAGATACTGGAATGCTGCTATAAGGTCTCTGTAGAGCCTTCTGATTTCCAGGCTGAACAGCCCCAACTCTCTCAGTCTCTCTTCGTAGGAGAGGTGCACCAGCTCCTTGATCATCCTTGTGACCCTCCTCTGGACCTGCTCCAACAGATCCATGACCTTCTTGTGCTAAGAGACCCAGAGTTAGATGCAATACTCCAGGTGGAATCTCATGTGGGCAGAGTAGAGGGGCAAAATCATCTCCCTTAGCTTGCTGGACACAATTCTTTGTGGTGGATCCCAGGATGCAGTTGGCTTTCTGGACTGTGCGTGCACTTTGCTGGCTCATGTTCAGCTCCTCATCCACTTTTCTGCAACCAGTGAGTCCTGTAAAGCACAGCCTTGCTGAATGATAGATAAAGATGAGTGTCCTGTCTGCTTCCCATTACATAAACAGCAGGGACTGAATTTGAGAAAAGCTTTGATGTTTCTCATCTGAAGAGCATGCTCAGTATCACTTGACAGCAGACATTTTGTTTTTGACCACATCAGCATTGCTGCAGTCAGGTTGGTTGGGTGGCTTTGCTTGTGCAATTTTTTTTTTTTCCCTAAAAAAATTCTAGGACTCAGCACTGCTTTTCCCAAGCTGGAAAGCTGACACTTCCCAGCCATAGTCTGTGGTGTTGATTTCTTTGATGGGTGACAGTTTCTGCCTGTGCCCAGCCTGCAGTCCTTGGAGGTCAGCTTGGGTTGAACTCTGCCAAGCACGCATTAGGTAAGTGAATCAGTTGAGGAGACTTTCCTTCTGGTAGAAGGAAAGATTCCTTTTTTTCTTGGAAGGATGTAACCTGAGCAGAGTATTTTAAGAAGTATCATCCAGGTGAATAAACAGAAATCAAACTCCAGACTCTCCCCTTTGTGTGGCTGATGATAAACATGAGGCCTTCTGCGTGAAATGTGAACACACTCAGTGTCCTGTTTTCTTCAGGATTACTCTCCTTTTTTTCCCGTCAGGTCTCCTCCCCACCCCCCCGCAATGTAGAATGCAGGCTGCTTTTGCAAGTGATGGCAACGCCCCGTGCCATCTACCTCAGCCTTCCTTGGACCAGGGTTATTTCAGGCCACATTCATAACCTGATCTTGCTTATGACCCTTGCATGCAAGGATCCCCTAGTGCCAATTGTTAGGGTGCTTTGCTATTTTCAAAACACTTGGGCCTGATCCTATTTCCCTTGCATGCCCAGATGAAATTTTTTTGCTCTGGTTTACTTTGGCTCAGGAATGGGCTGTTTATCTGCTCATAGGTTTGGTGCTGAACTTATGAAATTTCAGCCTTCAGGATGATGGGACAGTGTGACAGTGGTTGACTCAGGGGATGCAGAAAACCTTGTCTTGGAAAGGGTAAGGAGCTGAGGTAATCTGGCTGGGAAAAATTGTTTTCAAAAGCCGTGAAGAGCTGTCATAGAATCACAGAATGGTCCAAGTTGGAAAAATCCTTAAAGACCTCAAAGATTACACAGTTCCAGCTCCCCTGCCCTGGGCAAAGAAACCTCCTACTAGACCAGGTTGCATAGATCAGGTAGCACAGACCCCCATCCAGCCTGACCTCTTAGTACTTCCAGGCTTCCATATCTTCCCTGTTCCAGTATCTCAACACCTTCATAGTAAAGAATTTCTATATGTAATCTAAATCTACTATCTTTTCAGTTTAAAACTGTTACATCTTGCCCACTCCCAGACAGAGTTGCAGGCTGCATTGTGCAGGTTGTCCCATGATCAGGGATGAGGCTTGTGGTGCCACTAGCCCTGCATTCTTGTGTTCAAGTATGATAAGGTAGCATGCTTTACTGGGGCAGATGCTGTGTTTTTCTTAGCCAGTCTGTTGTCTCTGGCCCTGGTCAAAGGCGGATATTTCAGGAAAAAAAGAAAAGGAGTAAAAGTTAAACATATGGCTAAAAAGTAGCCAGATCATATGAGTGATTTTCTACCAAAACATTTCAGGCTCGGGTCCAAGTCATGCCTGCCCACTGCAGGGCTGGATGATGATTTGGAGGTGGCAGATTTCAATGAGCTTACAGCATCTAAACAAATCTTTTTTCTTTCTTCCTCTTTACCCACTTTCCTACCCTCCCAGTATCTAAGTGTGTGGCCTTTGCTGCTTGAGTGTCTCTATTAAGCTGGGATACATAAATATAGCTGGCGAATTGAAAGGAGGCCATAGTGTGTGTAATATTTTTATTTTTTCTCTTTTTGTGGCGAATCTGTGCTAACTCAAGATGGAAAACCTCCTGAAAGATGTTATTTTTCCTGTTGAAAGAAATAGCATGCCAGAATGTCATTTGCTGCCTTATGCTGCAGCCAGTAAAGGATTAAAGTTCCCCCACACACGCTCCTCTTATTCATCCCAGTGCTGTGTGTTTGGAAAGCAGGCGTGTTTGCAGCTGAGTCGGCCCTAATAATAATAATAATAATTCAGGTAGAGAAGCACAGAACAGCCTGTGATTAGCAAAAATAATTACTGCAGTGTGCCTAAATTGAGAGGTGGGTTTTTGACCTGGCAGGAGGGATGTGCTGCAGTTGCCAGATGGGGAGAAGAGTCATCTCCTGTCGCTCTGTGGGTGTTCTCCCTGTAAAGCTGGGAGCAGGAATTGTACAGACCAAGACATCCTTGCAAAATGGTGACTGCTTTGGAGTTTTACAGTAAATTCTGGTGCTGAAATAGTGGCCAGAAAACTTGTAAAGAAGAGTTTTACACCAAGCTCTGATCCTGAGAGTAATACCTTTTTTGTTTGAAGTTTGCATGCAACTGTTGGATGTGTTCTCATTGCTTTCCAGGAGACCAAGCCTTTGACTAGCTGTTGGCTCTGGGACCTAAAAAATGGGTTAGAAAACCTTCCAAACCTTCTCTTTCACAGATGCTGGTTCAGATCCGGGTCACTGGGACTGAGGAACTTCTCTATTATAGGATGCTGCACTGACATGCATAAAGCCAAGTTTGTAGGCTCAGAGCTGATGACTCATTGCCTTAAAAATCTAATCTGCCCTACTGCATAAGAGCAAGCTGGGTATTTCATGCATGCTTTCCCCTCTGAACTTTGTCAGCAAGGGCAGGGTTTCTCCCTGGCAGGCATGTTTGAAGGTGGCACTGATGACTGTCACTGGTGCAAGGCTTTTAGGAGCAGAGCTCACCCTGGGGACCTGCNCATAGGTTTGGTGCTGAACTTATGAAATTTCAGCCTTCAGGATGATGGGACAGTGTGACAGTGGTTGACTCAGGGGATGCAGAAAACCTTGTCTTGGAATGGGTAAGGAGCTGAGGTAATCTGGCTGGGAAAAATTGTTTTCAAAAGCCGTGAAGAGCTGTCATAGAATCACAGAATGGTCCAAGTTGGAAAAATCCTTAAAGACCTCAAAGATTACACAGTTCCAGCTCCCCTGCCCTGGGCAAAGAAACCTCCTACTAGACCAGGTTGCATAGATCAGGTAGCACAGACCCCCATCCAGCCTGACCTCTTAATACTTCCAGGCTTCCATATCTTCCCTGTTCCAGTATCTCAACACCTTCATAGTAAAGAATTTCTATATGTAATCTAAATCTACTATCTTTTCAGTTTAAAACTGTTACATCTTGCCCACTCCCAGACAGAGTTGCAGGTTGCATTGTGCAGGTTGTCCCATGATCAGGGATGAGGCTTGTGGTGCCACTAGCCCTGCATTCTTGTGTTCAAGTATGATAAGGTAGCATGCTTTACTGGGGCAGATGCTGTGTTTTTCTTAGCCAGTCTGTTGTCTCTGGCCCTGGTCAAAGGCGGATATTTCAGGAAAAAAAGAAAAGGAGTAAAAGTTAAACATATGGCTAAAAAGTAGCCAGATCATATGAGTGATTTTCTACCAAAACATTTCAGGCTCGGGTCCAAGTCATGCCTGCCCACTGCAGGGCTGGATGATGATTTGGAGGTGGCAGATTTCAATGAGCTTACAGCATCTAAACAAATCTTTTTTCTTTCTTCCTCTTTACCCACTTTCCTACCCTCCCAGTATCTAAGTGTGTGGCCTTTGCTGCTTGAGTGTCTCTATTAAGCTGGGATACATAAATATAGCTGGCGAATTGAAAGGAGGCCATAGTGTGTGTAATATTTTTATTTTTTCTCTTTTTGTGGCGAATCTGTGCTAACTCAAGATGGAAAACCTCCTGAAAGATGTTATTTTTCCTGTTGAAAGAAATAGCATGCCAGAATGTCATTTGCTGCCTTATGCTGCAGCCAGTAAAGGATTAAAGTTCCCCCACACACGCTCCTCTTATTCATCCCAGTGCTGTGTGTTTGGAAAGCAGGCGTGTTTGCAGCTGAGTCGGCCCTAATAATAATAATAATAATTCAGGTAGAGAAGCACAGAACAGCCTGTGATTAGCAAAAATAATTACTGCAGTGTGCCTAAATTGAGAGGTGGGTTTTTGACCTGGCAGGAGGGATGTGCTGCAGTTGCCAGATGGGGAGAAGAGTCATCTCCTGTTGCTCTGTGGGTGTCCTCCCTGTAAAGCTGGGAGCAGGAATTGTACAGACCAAGACATCCTTGCAAAATGGTGACTGCTTTGGAGTTTTACAGTAAATTCTGGTGCTGAAATAGTGGCCAGAAAACTTGTAAAGAAGAGTTTTACACCAAGCTCTGATCCTGAGAGTAATATCTTTTTTGTTTGAAGTTTGGATGCAACTGTTGGATGTGTTCTCATTGCTTTCCAGGAGACCAAGCCTTTGACTAGCTGTTGGCTCTGGGACCTAAAAAATGGGTTAGAAAACCTTCCAAACCTTCTCTTTCACAGATGCTGGTTCAGATCCGGGTCACTGGGACTGAGGAACTTCTCTATTATAGGATGCTGCACTGACATGCATAAAGCCAAGTTTGTAGGCTCAGAGCTGATGATTCATTGCCTTAAAAATCTAATCTGCCCTACTGCATAAGAGCAAGCTGGGTATTTCATGCATGCTTTCCCCTCTGAACTTTGTCAGCAAGGGCAGGGTTTCTCCCTGGCAGGCATGTTTGAAGGTGGCACTGATGACTGTCACTGGTGCAAGGCTTTTAGGAGCAGAGCTCACCCTGGGGACCTGCACAGGCAGACTGAGGATGAGGAGCTGTTACAACTTATCCACCTCCTCCCCCCAAATAAACAGAGCTTGGGAAATGCTTTCTAAGGATAGAGGTTTCCCCAAAATAAACAGAGTTTGGGAAATGCATCTTATGGATGGTGCTGGGATGAGCATCCCCAGATCAGGGTTGCAGGCCTTCCTCTGTCTGGACTGCTGCCCAGTCTACCTACCCTTCCCCTTTTAAATAATGTATCTGCATTTAAATATTGTCCAAATAGAAATAAATCTTTAATAAATTTAAACTAAAATGTGGTACTCATAGGAGTGCTATCAATTTAACTGATACCTAGTAGACTAAAGATCTCTTCCAGACTGCCTTAAGTGTTTGTGTAAGACTTATACAAATACAAGCCCTGATTTTCCCTTGTGCTGCTTGCTACTGTAATAGACAAATAATACTAATTTTTTATAAGTCCCTCAATTAGGCTTGTTTTACTTCAGGCAAGCAGGTGGAGTACCTCCTTTGATCCTTTCCAACCTTTGGTTTTTTAGTGATTTTTGTGTTTTTTCTTTCCTGTAGCTCTTTTGTTGACAAGAATCAGAAGGATGTGTGTGTTGATGCATGTATGAGCATGTATGGATGCACACTGTGCACATTCACACACACAATCCTGCTCTTTTTCTGTATTATAAAATGTGTGTTTTTCTTCCCTGTGTCAAAGACAACCAGTATTGCTTGCATGCAGCTAAACAAGCCTTTGAATGGATATCATTATGAAAAGTTCAGGAAAGCCTGGTGAATATTTTTCTAATCAGAGGATATTCTGGTCCTCTTGATAATCAGCCCCCCATTGTAAACCCATTTTGAGTCACAGTTTAAAATTATTGTTCCAGTGGAAAAGATTTTTATGGGCAGCCCAAACAGGCAATAAATCCTGGTGGTTTTTTTTTTTTTAAGCAGAGTTGCTTAAAATAGTGCAGATTCTGAATTGGAAGAGTGACTCCAAGGTAATAGGAAAAAACCTAAAACAATACAAGTCATGATTTGGTGGCACAAACCTTTTGTCCCAACTCAGCCCCTGACAGAGGTTTGGCAGAGGCAGTAGGCTGGGTTTCCTTGTTTAGATGCTGCATGCTTGACATTGCTCTGTGCGCTTGGGATTCCATCTTCCCTGCTGGTCTTACCTCCCTTCTAATTTAGGGATGCCAGAGAATTACTTTGGAAGTGCGTAAACTGTGCCAGTTTCATACAGATTTATTCCCCTACTTTCCACATCCTTCCTTTATTTGCAGGGAAAAGGCTTTTCTGGAAAGTGTGACAGCATGATGAGGCCACATCTGGAGTATTATGTCCGGTTCTGGGAGCCCTTCAGTTCAAGGACAGGGAACTGCTGGAGAGTCCAGTAGAGGGTGCAAAGATGATCAGGGGTATGGAGCATCTCTCTGTGAGGAAAAACTGAGACCTGCATCTGTTCAGCCTGGAGAAGAATGAGAGGGGAACCTCATCAATGCTTATAAATATCTAAAGAGCGGGTGTCAAGAGAATGGGATCAGGTTCTTTTCACTGGTGCACAGTGACAGGACAAGAGGCAATGGGCACAAGATAGAACATAGGAAATTTTGTCTCAACATTACTTTGAGAGCACTGGAACAGGCTGCCCAGAGAGGTTTTGGAATCTCCTTTGCTGGAGATACCCAAAGGTCATCCAAATGCATTCCTGTCCTCCCTTCCAACCCCTACCATTCTTTGATTCAGTGCTTTTACAAACATGGTATCCCCATGATTTTGGGTTTTGACCTCTTTTCTTTCTCTTTTTCCATACTAAAAGTAGGACATCCTGAAGTAGGCCTGTATTCTTCCCACTTGTGCTACATAGATTGTCCATCACCCTTTGTACTGTGTTTGGGATTGCTATGGCTCCAGTAGCCCTTGGGATTATGATTTCATCACAACAGAGCATCATGTTGAGACAGTCCACATCTTGGGGAAGGTGTGACTCATGTGCCTATGAGATGGGTGAATGGCCCAGAGGAGATTGGTACCCAGCTTGAGATGAGCTGGGAAACCTGTTCTGATTTTATGGTGTTGGAGAGGATGCTCCTAGATGCCTGGTTTTGCAGCAAGCATTACTGCAATGCATGTTAAAGCTCTTAGATCTTCCTTTTGTTCTTCGTATCTAAGAAATCCAGTATTTAAAGGTGCACATCTTTTTCTCCTCATCATGCAGGTGGTGATGCACAGTGCAGCCTGTTTCTTGTCATCCTGGGTCCTTGGCTGAGGGATCTTCTCCTGGCAAATGGAAAGGACTATCCTCCTAATTGGCCCTAACTGTCTTGGTGCACATGCTGTGCTGTGACTGAGTAAATAAGAATGGCACTTAAATTGCTGCTGTTTTTGCACAGCAGCTGTGGTGTAAAGAGCTTTTGCACCGTGCAGGGTCTGTGTGCACTGCTTTTCCATTCCTCGATCTAAGGTTCTTTCTTCGTTCTCCCGACTCCAATAATGAAGCATCTTTCCAAAATTAAGAAGTGTCAGCAATCTTAATCTTTTCCTCAAAGCGGTGCCTGAGCAAGGAGGAATGGTGAGGTTAGCTTCTGGAGCCAACATATTTATTATTGATGATGCCTTTAAATGATTAAACGGATTTTCTTTGCATTGTTTGAGAGAATTCTGATATTCATCATTAATGGGCAGATGTCTGGAGAAATGTGTGATTCACACTCATAAATAGTTTCTCTCTTCCTGTTGTTACTTGCTGCCTGTCTTCTCCTGACTCTCAGTTGTCCTTTTGGAGTCAGCATTGGTCCTTCTGTCAGTACCTCCTGTGGCCTCCCCCCTTGGTGCAGGTGACCTGTGGCTGTGTAAAAGTGATGGGTCTTCTGGACCCACATGGTATGATGCAGCATTGAAGCTGTGTTTGACTGCAAATGAGATCATGTTAGCTGAGAATTTGGTTGTAACAGGGTGGGCTTCCCCCTGTAGAATGTGATAGTCCCTTGGCACTACTTAGTTTTACTGGATCCTGAAGTCATTAAAACACATTTCTCTTTCCATGCAGCAGGAACAGTGTTTCCAAGGTGTAGGTTTAAACATGGAAACCTATCTGTTATCTTACCTACCCTGGAGGGCATCGATATCCATTGGTGGAGATCAGACTGACCTCCATGTAGTAAATTCAGTCTTTGCAGTTAATCTTGTATCATTAATAGAACAGCTGTTTTTTAAAGAAGAGAGTGTTTAGATGGAATCCTAATTGTTGATATTCATTATTTTGGCTGAGTGTAGGAGGTGAGAGAGTTGAGAGGTGTGAGGTTCCTCCACACCCTGTTGGGAGACCTGAAACTCAGCTTCAGAAGGGTATGTAGAAAAGGTGAAAACAGCACTTTGAATCATTGGCTTCCTCTAGAGCATGCAGAAGAGAAATAGCCGTAAGTAAAAGAAATGGATAAGATATTCTCTCCATTCTTCTTGCCTTTACTGCGTTTTGTTTCTGGCTTTCAGGCTCAAAAATCCCTCCTGCAAGAAGCTGGAGAAGAGTTAATGGTTTTGTAACAGCTCTCTAAGGGATAACAATTTACTTGCTACTCTTCTCTGTTTTATCAGTGCTTGCTCAACCTCTCATGCTGGAGAAAGTGAGGTGCTTCTTACCTGTCATCTCAGGCTTCCTTGAGTGTCCTTCTGAAAGAGTAGGGAACGAGAAGGGACCTCACAGGCATATGGCAACTTGGGAACGTTGTGATAATGGGAATGGACCTGGTGGAAGATCTCTTAGGTATTTCTGTGCTCTGGGTTTTGCAGCTCTCAGCCTTTTGTCACGCTGTTGAGCTCCAAGACACTTGGCTGGGCAGGGCACTGTGGTGGTATGGGGTGAGAGGAGGGCCCACTCCCTGGCTTCTGTTCACGTCCAAGAACATGAGGACTTGTTTTTTTTATTCCACCTAAATTCTCTACAGGGGCTCTGTTTAATGTCTTACCCTTGTTTGAAATGTGGGATTTATCTGCTGCTATTATTATCCCATTGCAGAGGGACCACAAGACTTTGTTTGGATCAGCCAAGACCGGATCACTTTGTGCTTGGGGATGGGGCTGTCCAGGCCACATCCTCCATAAAATAATGTTTTTCTCCATATTCTGCAGCAGTTTGTCCTGCAGCTGTGTTTCCTTTTCCTCCAAAAATGTATCATGGAGTGGCAGGCTGTGTGGGGTGCTTCTGGAGAACTCACTTCCTGTGGCAAAGTGATGCTGAAGGTGCAGACGAGGACAGAGGGTGGTCTCCCCAGCTAGAGACCTCATGTATCACCACCACTCTGCTCCTGGATTCCTTCCCAGCAAGCTCTAATCTGTCCTGAGGGGCTAAACCATGCCCTTCCCTTCTAGGCACTGTTGCTGTGTGGGTAGCTTCTTGACACCTGCAAGTGGCTGCCATTCCTTGAAGTTTGTCCACTGCTCCCGGTATTCCCCTCCATGCCTCACGGGAAGCCCTTGGCCGTCCGCCACCCCTTGCGCCATGGATTACATCCCATTTTATCCTCTCTTTTGGGCTGCGCCTGCGCTTGGGGCTGTCATGAGGCTCCCACGGGGCTGTGACGGCTTTGCTGGTGCTGAGTGTCCCCGCGGGCGCGTGGTCCTGGCGTGCAGCTCTCACTCCCACCAGCTCTGCTTTGGCTGCGGGAGAAAGGAAAAAAAAATCCCCTAAATTCTTCACTACTGACTGCAAAAGGGCAACTATTTAGTGGAATTTCGGGAAGAGGGAGCCCAGAACGGTGAGGCTGCTTTGAATCTGAGCTGTGAGGCTGAATTGGATGAGTCACGGTGGTGGTGGGGGGAGGAGAAAAAAAATTATCTCTGAGTCATAATCCCTAATACTACGGAGAGGATTTGCTTTGCTTTTTTGTTTTTGTGTTCTTATGTGCTGACTAATGCACAGAGAAGCAGCGTGAGCCCTTTCTCTGCTGTTTCATCTATGAAGAATGTAGTCCTGTCTCCCCCCTCCTTATCCCCACTGCCTACCAGAGCGTGATGTGTCCTACCCTCACATTTCACTCAAGCCCTCTAAACCCCCATCCTCCAAACCTCCAGATGCCAGCAGGGATGTTCTGGGGGAAGACCAAGTGCCAGCAGCTGTTTGTACCCCTGCTGCTTTGCCACTGCACGACGGGGTGGGGAGCACACTTGAAATACTCCCTTTTGCAAACAGCACCTGCTCTTTGAGCATTTCAAACTGATTTATGAAGGGGCTTTACCAGGGTGACACCACCCTCACCCTCAGTTGAGTAATAAAAATACGCTGAAGTGAACTGACTGATGTCTCTCCAGAGATGTTTCTACAGTTCCCCAATCCTGAGATCCTGAGGGAACTGAAATCTATTTATACAGGACATTCGATTTTTGGCATTTTCTTCTGTCAGTCAGCTCTCATTGTACAGTTACATTCTGGATTTGTGGTGATTCCTGTTCTATTAAATTCCTTTTAATTAAATCTCCCTCTCCAAAAGATGAACATAACATCAATACTAGTGTAATCAAATACACTACTCCCCCATCCCCAGCCCTTTGCTTGCTGCCCCAGTGGGGTCAGGGATGGAGTATCCACGTGAGTCCCTGGGACTGGCATTGTTCACAGGGGCAGCAGTGTTAAAAGGTGACAGATATCCCCAAAGATCTGAGGGACTGTGACGGCCATAGCAGGTTAAGGTTTGAGTGACAGAGCTGGTCAACTTAGAAAGAGGAGCTTCTGCCTGAGAGCCAAGTTTTTGACTGTATCTTTATTCTAACTGATCAGATTAATTTCCTGGATGAAGTAACTGACTTTATTTAGGGTAGATTACCAACATGAGCTGCTGGATTAGATTCTGTTATGCATTTTAAAATAATTTTTAGTATTTCCTTTGCTGAAAGCATACAAAATTGACAAGATGCACACATGTACTTGCACTCACAGGGAAGAGCACTGTGGATGATTTTAAGTTTTGGTGAGCTGAGGGTTTTGCTGGGATATGGGACTGTTCTTTTTGCTTTACAGTGTTGTTCTTTAATTTTTCATTATTGCAGGTAGTGGTGATAGGATAAATGCTACTCCCCAGAGAAAAGCTGGTAGCATCGTGATCCAGGATTGGCAGTTTGGAATTCCTGGTGTTGGATCTGAGTTTTCACTGCCCTTTAAGTTTCCTACACCTAAAATCACTCAGATGTAATGATAATCTACATGGTGAAGTTTATAGATTGTTTTGGTTTTTATTCCCCCTATTTTTTGGTGCCCTGATGGCCTTTGCCACCTCCTAGTAGGAAAAGAGGAGGTAGTGTTTTTGGGGGTAATGGGTATTTTGGTGATGCAGATGTCACCTGCAGCTTGTGATGTTGTCCCCCCCACTGCATACATCTCTTCTGATGAGCAGTTTTAAAAAATAAGCTTCTTTAGCAAAATGTTCTTTTTCCTTTTTCTTCCCTACTGCCTCCACAGATCTATTTCTAGATGGATTGCATTTCATTGGCCCAGCTACGCTGTTTGGAGCTGTGGATGTATTATTCTGAATATTCTTTTAGTTCTCTTTTCATCATTTCACCGGCTCTTGGCACACCTTAAGTACAGATCAAGCCAAGGCAAATGTGCAATATTTTGGTTCCTTGTCTACAGGAAGGAGCTATCTGCCTTTAGGTGTGAGGCTGGGGAATTTGCAAGTCTCTGGATATGCATTGTTTCATATTTTTTTCCCTGTGTGCATGAGGTTTAAGGGGGAAAGAGCAGTAAAAGGATTGTCTTTGGATAATAAAGTGAAATTTGTATTTCTACACCTTGAAATACTAAAGTAAGCCTGTAAGAGAGATCTTTACTGATTTTATATTCAATTCTAGATTTTAATTTTTTTTAGCCTCATTACCTGTAGCAATACAGATGATGCATTAAGTACTTTTCCTCTGTTTTGCTGACCTGGAATGCTGACAGACCCTTTTTCCAGTCAAATCCAGCACTTTAATGTTGGATGATTGCCCCAGCTTGCCTGGTGCCTGCCTTTGGTGTCTCTCTCAGTGGGCCCTGCCTTCTGAAGTGACGTGACCTGGAGTGCTATGATGGCAGTAATCCCTGGAATATGAGCAGGCAGGGAGCGGAGGTAATGTTTTAAGTAAATATCCATCTATCTGAGCCTGGCCAGGGGTCTGAAATGAGGAGTGGAATCTCTCTGCAAATATCTCCTCCCCTTATACTAGATGTAAATAAAATGGAGATGCTAATTCATGCACTCCTGACAAGTGCATTAAAGCAGGTGACATGATTCCAGCAGCTTTACTGGGGGGAAACATGTTACTGCTGCAAGGCTTTGATAGAATGAGGGCAAACTTGGATGTGATGCTGATGATGCTTCCTCTTTGCTTTGTGTTTGCATAATTCCTGGTGCTTTCGGCTGGGCTCCTCGCTTGTGAATGGTTAAAGTAATCCTTGGCAGCCTGGGGCTATTGGTGGATGTAGCTTCTTGTCTTGAAGGGTGGAGAAGCTTCATGCTAGGTGAGGCTTTGCTGAAGGTGGGGCTCCTCCAAGAGACTGGAACCCAGCTGCTGGCGCCTGTGACACTCTGGCTGTGTACAAGACTTCTCTAAGCTCAGTTATTACCTTAGTTTGGATTAAAAGTGAAGCTCTTAGTTATTCCTGAGCAACTAGTGTGGTTTTCTTTGGGGTGTACCTGTGTTAGGGTGGCTTTAGGTTTGTCCCTGGCCAGTTGCCCACATGCTTTAGAGAGGCTGGAGAGCCTGTAGTAAGATTTTTTTTCCTGTTTCTTTAGCATCAGTGAGATCCATTTCAGCCCTGGTAGAGCCTATACTGTGGCTGTGTCTATGGGGGTTTTTTTCTTTTTCATTTGCCTGACTTGAAAGCTTGAAGGCAAACGTGGGGTTCAAGTTCACCGCTCACACTGGAGCCCATGAGACTGCTCATCAGATGTACAAGTAGAGACCTCCTGGCCTCCCAGGGAGGCTTGGATGTCCTGCCTGGCACAAACCCACTGGTCTCATCAAAAGCCTCACAGTCAATCCTTACATTAGAAGGCAGTGGAACACAGCAAATGAAACTATTTGTGTATCCTGGTAGTTATACAGGGGCCACTGGGGATGTCCAGAAGGAAATGGTGTCACAAGTTGGCAAGGCAGCAGCTGCGTTTATTGTCTTCACTGAGATTTGGTCATTGAAAACCCACATCTGAACAGGTGAACTGTGAGTCTTGGACTTGAAAGGATTTTTTATCTAAACATACTGATCTGAAAGCTGAAAACCTGTCAAAGGTACAGGCAAAGTATCTCAGTGTCTTTGGAAACAAACGGTATGGAAGAGCTCTGAGCAGTTATCTCCAAAGACATCCCAATAAAGTAGTGGAAGTATCAGGAAAATAAGGAACTGGAGTGTCTGCTGGGAGGCAGACACCACACTAGGAGGTGGTAGGGACAACACCTTTCTTAAAAAGTATTCAGATGGAGAAGAGTATAGTGAGGGTATTGTAGCATGCATGGGAAGAGCATTTATTGATAGACAGGTGGTAGTACCTTACTAGCCATTTAAGTGCTGGCAATGGGTAACAAAAATCAAATACAGCAAGCTTAATTGAAAATTTTGGCAGTTCTTGGAGGAGTGGTGTATTCCCTACAATATATGGCTCTCTCTGTCATAGTGTGATTTTGTCCTTGCTGGTAGTTTGAGCTTGTGTTGGTCATATATAGCCAGCCTGGTGCTGAGAAGTCGTTCCATGTCGTGTGGAAGCAGGTTCCTTCTGTTCTTATTGCTGCACCTGAAAAATGGAGTAAATAATACTTTTTTTCTGAAGCAGCTTTTTTTCTGGGTTTCCAGAGCATCCTGTTACATGTCCAGAATGAGTTCTCCTCATAGGGAACTGTTGTATTGACTAGTTGGTAAAGGATAAACAGCAGCCAATTAAGAAATGCTGCTAATGAGAGGAGGAACACATGGGTATGTAATGTTACTGGGGTCACAAGGGAGTCTTCCTTACCCTCATGAACAGCCAAGAGCTACAGTCTCATTAATAAATTTACCATGCTGCATCTTGAGACTGATTGGGTTGCCTGCCCTGCTACTGCTGGAAGGCATCCAGAGTCAGGCATAGAGACCTTCTTGCTGCAGCCTGAAGTCATTCTGATACTCACTTATGCTTGTGCCAATGTTGTCCTTTAGCTTAAATAATTCCTTCTGTGATGCAGACAGCATCCCCTCTGAATCTGGGCAGGTCCTACACATGCAGCTCACTCTGTCTTTTTGTCCAAAAGGTACTCATCATTCATCATTCCCCTCTTGCTCTGTTCAAATCCATTCTTCCTGAATGTAAGCTCCTAGTATTGTGGAGACAGGGCATTATGTTGTTATGGTGTAGTCAAACATCTTTAGATTTACCAGAAATACTTTGCTCTTCAGCTTTTGTCTTGTCCTTGAAGCCTTGCTGCCCTTGGAAATTCCTGGCTTGCTCCTCCTGGCCCTTGCACCAGCTGGAGCACTCAGTGGTAGAGATGCAGTGTTGGTTGTCTTACTTCTGATGCCTTCAGGCTTGGAGAAATGGAGGGTTTGATCCCAGCTCACCTGCAGAGAGTGACGAAATCTCTAGTGGGACCAGCTTTAACAGAAACTGACCTTTGCCCAAGTCTGGTACTAAGCCAAAAGCTTGGTGTCTTTGCTGAAGGGTGTACAGCTTCAATGAAAGCTGTTCGTTTTTCACGATTGTGTCTTTTTTACCAGGATTGTTTGGTAATATACAGTATAAAAGGTGCATGTAATATGGCATGGGGTTTTTTTGCTATTATTGTGGCAGGAATGTCTAAGAAGATGCAGTTAGAATTCTGTGATGGTTTTGTTTGTAATAGAGCTCCTGCTGCTAAGGTGAAGTTTCGACTTCCAGTTTTCTTCAGACTGTGGGTATTCCTGAAGGTGCACAAGTACGAAGTACTTCTCTATCATTTAAAAAATGGGGGTCCATAGGAACTGCAGTGAAACACCAAAGCTTTTAGATACTGCCATGGCTTTGGAGAGGTCCTCCTCTGCACTGTGGGTTCATTGCAACTCCAGCTACTTATGCATTGAAGGCAGGACAAGCCCCTACTGCAGATGGACAAAGATGCTTTTTGCATCAATGCAGTTTGCAGTAGATGTGTCCTGTACTATACTGCAAATAAAGGCTTTATCTCTGGGAATGGTTTATCTGTCCAGTTGCTCTTGTGGTGGCTGTAATTTGAGATCCATCTGCCTGGCTGGATCTTAGGAATGAACAGTCAGCGCAGAACAGATGTTGACAGGGTCCTTGCTTTCTTTGCTTCATTTCATTTTTGTAGAAAGAATGGGAAATAGAAGGGAAAAACCAGTGAAACCAGAAGCAGGATTTCTGCTGCAGCTCTTTGAAGCAATAAATGGGAAAATAAATGGGAAAGCAAGCAATGTGATGTTGTGGTTGGTTGTTTTATTTTTCTCCCTTATTTCCTCATCCAGCTTTTATTATTTCTGAGCCTTAGCAGTAAGAACCGTGTGGAAAGTAGTGGGTGACTTGCCTTTTTAAGTCCCTGGAACCAGACATACTCCAATTTCCTAGAGTGCAGAACCTGCTCTTGCTTGTGTTTCTCAGTGTACCGAGTGGCTCTGCCTTTTGTCTGGAGAACAGAAGGCTCTGGAAAGACCTTACAGTGGCCTGCCAGGTTTTGAGCTAGAACAGGTCAGGTTTAGATTAGACATTAGGAAGAAATTCTTCACTGTAATCTCCTGTAGGAGGAGGGGTGGACAGTGGTTGGTATTAAATGCCAGAGCTAACCTCACTTTGACTCACCTGCACTAAAGAGTCTGCACCCTCCTTTACTGCCAGATGTAAAGTTGCACCTTGGTGAGGTTCTGATAGGGCAAAAGCACCCCATAACTTATCTGAGATAAAGAACATATGTATACCCACGTGGAAATGCATAGCTAGTTTAAGCAGTGACGCTGTGGTTAAATGAACGTCCAGGAGTTTACTCCAACTGGCAGGTGGTCTTGCAGTGATGTAGCAGCCATGGTAGATGTCATCTCTGTCAGCTGTCTGCTACCCTTCCTGGAGGCTGACACACTTGCCATGGGTGGCAGAAAGTGGACTGTGTCAGCTCTTCAGCTGCTACCAGTCACAGCTGAGAAATTAGTTTTAAGTGTTGATTTAATTAAGCTGGAGAAGGGAGCAAGTCATTTGTGCAAATCATTGAGCAAGTCATGCTGGTGGTGGGTGCCTTGCAGAGGTTGGGCACTGGACACTGAGTAAGAGCAGTGATTGGTTTTGATCCTGTCTGGTGGTTACTGTGTTTAAAAACCATCCCTTTCATCGGAAGGTTCATCACATGATCTCTGGGGGGCTCACATTCATCAGAGTTATTCCTGGTCCCTTTAGATATGCAGAGCTATGATCTTGAGCAACTAAACAATTACATGCCTCAGGGCATCCTAATGAATAGGATTTCATTAATGCAACTAAACAATTTAAAATAGCAACTCAAGGCCACTACAGGCTTCCGGGCTGTGCGTGTCCATGGGGATGCCTGAGGGCTTGGATTTAGAAGATGGTTTCACAGAGATCTCTTTCTGGGGGTACACATGGAGGAGGATGGTGGCAGGAAGTGGTGATGTAAAGGCAGTTCAGGATCACGAGGTCTCTCATTCCCTTGTGTCCCACAAGTGGGGCTGTTTATGGTGCTCCATTATACTGTGTTAGGGTTAAAGAAAAATGGACTCCTACCATCCTACCCTATCCCATGTGCTGTCTTCAGTGGGATTTACTCCATCACAAAGGCTCAGGAGAAGACAGGAAGCCCTCATATTGGCTTGAGTGCATTTGTGCAGATCTCTGCCAACTGAATTGGTTTGATTCAAGGAAAGTAATCAGTTTCCCTCATTTTTGGGTCCTGACAGTGGTGGTGCAGGTACATAAACTGTATGAGTAACCATGTGGCAGCTGTGTGTGTTCCCAAACTTGGCTGAGATTAGTCACACCTCCTCAAATAAAGTAAGTAATGTCACTGCAGATACTTCTAGCTTGCAACAAGCCATTCGTGTCCAGCTCTAGTAGTGGGGTGGAACAAGATTGGCGGCTCTGCAAAAATGTAGCACTGATACAGGGAGTTCTTCGACAGATTGGACTTCTATAAGTGAGAGTAACAGTTGCCAGCTAAACTGGGCTTTGTCAAACTCAAGGCCAGGACTTTGTTGTAGCTGTGGAAAGAGCAGGCTGGCTTTGGCATGTCTGGATATCGATATGCATTTCCTGGTAGTAGATGGTGGGAAAACCTGCATCTGCTGTGGAACGAGTACTGCTTTCTAAGATAGGAATGATGGACAGGTCTCTCTTGATAAACTGACTTTACCAGGCTGTGCTTTTAGCCACCCAAAAAAAATTAGAAAAAAGTATCTAATGTATTGAACTATTTTCAGCACGGGTCTGGAGGTTTGAAGGTAATGCATTCTAAAAATAATCATTAAAAACACTTCTTGAACTTGGGCCAGGTTATTTCAAGATCAAAATCAAGTCCAAGGTACTCCAGTGTAGGTTTGCAGGTCATTTTTATCAACTTAGTTAATTCATGCTGCTTTTGAAGTGGGAAGAAATGATAATACCTACCAGAATCTTTCCACTCTATTCCTGAAAGTATGTTCCTAAGGAGCCCTGACTCTGCTGCTGGAGTTCTCAACCTTCTTGGTGTGTTGTGTGAGGCTCTTTGTGTGTGAGGCTCTTTGTGTGTGAGGTTCTTTTTTTTTTGATGTATCAATTCACCCATCAGTTTTGGTGCTTTTTGTACGATCAAGACTGTGGTAACTTTTTAGTTTGCTATGGTAATGTGTATATACTGACAGCATGTGGATGACTTGCCAAGACTATAGAAGGACTTTATAAAAATAGATAACAAAATAAATAGGCTAAAGATTGTGAATGCGAGTCGAGATTGGTACACAAAAATTGTAGCAACTAATAGCTAATGTAACTTCTTGTTGAGTTTCTTGATGGCTCACTTGCAGGTTCCAGCACTTCTGGTAGCTCAGAGGTCCATCTTAGTGGATGATGAAGTTAAAGTGAGCACATCAGCTTAACTGGAAAGAGAAGATGTCTCTCTAGATGGAATCACCCTTTTGGTACCTGTGATGCCCAAGATGCTGTGCAGAAAGTCAGAGGAGTTGGGAACCAGAGCAACTGGGCTTTGAGGAGGGTACAGAGGAGAACATAGTATCATAGAATGGTTTAGGTTGGAAAGGACCTTAAAGATCATCTGGTTCTAACACCCCTGCCCTAGACAGGGACACCTCCCTCTAGACTAGGTTCCTCAGAAGCCTGTCTGAACTGCCTTTTGAACATTTGCAGAGATGGGGCATTCACAGCTTCTCTGGACAACCTGTTCCAGTGCCTCATTATCCCCACAGTAAAGAATTTCTTCCTAATGGCTAATCTAAATCTACCTTCATTCAGTTTAAAAGTGGTGTGCCATTATCCATCTTTCTTGTAGGTCCCCTTCAGGTACAGGTAGGCTGCTGTAAGAGCCTTGTCTTCTCCAGGCTGAGCAAATCCATCTCTCTCAGCCTGTCTTTATAGGCAAGGTGCTCCAAACCATCTTCATGGCCCTCCTGTGCACCCTCTCAAACAGGTCCATGTCTTTCTTATAGTTGATGATAGTTTCTATCACATTTCTGTGGGCCCAATATGCTTCTGATATGTTTTTACACTGTGAGTCGCCTAAAATTAATCTCCGAGGTCTCTGTTGCTGACTCTCGGGTCCTGAGTTCATTGTGTTTTGCTGTTGGGCCAAAGAACCAGAGGGATCGAGGTGAAAAACCAGGGGGCTCTTCTGTGGGGATCTCTAGTGGTGTTCTTCCTTTGCTATTCCCTGTTGGACCTTTTTGGGAAGAGAGCATCAGTCTTCTGTTTGAAGCTGCCAGGGCTTTTGCTTGTACCAAGCTGTAGGGGCAGCCTCTATGGAGGGATGGAAGGAGGGTGAACCCTGGCAGGAGCCACTGAGGATGGGAAAGGGCTTGTGTATCCCATTTCAGCCTTTTCTGATCCCCCTTTCCCAGGGGACTGCTTTGGGCAAAGGGCCATCATCTGTCACTACCCTGCCTTAGTTCTATCTTCTTAGGACATACCTCTGATCCTAAGACCTGCTGGTGCAAGCAGCCATGACGGGGCTTGTTTTTCCAATATAATCTTTTTATCTGGAAAGCAGCTCGGCAGATGTAGGTGAAAGGTGATGCCAGCACAGGTCGGTCACCACATTCCCGGCTGTGTCCTCAGCTTTTTATAGCCTCGTGGCATCACGCCGCAGCTGCTTCCTAGCCCTCTGAGATCACGGGGCAGCCTTGGGACCATGAGGGCAGCAGGGACACGCTCTAGTGGCTCAGTGTGCCACAGCCCTTGGGTTTACTGGGTTGCATCAGCCACAAATGTGTCTAATCCGATAGCCCGGATCCCAAATAAGCAACATCAGATGCGTCAGAGGTGTCATCTTCTTGAGAAAAAAACCTGATTGAATTTAATCTCCTATAATTTTTTTTTCCTGTTTGTTTACTCTGAATCAGGAAGTTCTGTTGTTACTGTGCCACTTACTATGATATTCTTGATGTGTTTAAGTGTCCTCTCCTTCCTTCTTTTATTTTAGTTCAACCAAAGGAGCTTCTTTCACCAAATATATCCCAGAGTCTGATCATGTACTGCAGGTATCAGTTTTGTATTTGCTTTCTTGAGCTGGAGAGATACCTTTTACAAGGACGTTTAGTGATAGGATGAAGGGAAGCAGCTTCAAAGTGTAAGAGCGTGGATTTAGAGGAAACATTTCACTATGAGGGTGATGAGACATTGGAACTGGTTGCCCAAAGAAGCTGTGCTTTCTCCTTCTGCAGAGGTGCTCAAGGCAAGGATAGATGAGGCTTTGAGCAGTGGGAGGTGTTCCTGCCCAGTGCAGCTGGATTGGAACTAGATGATCTTTAAGGCCCCTTCCAACTTAAACTGTTTCATGATTCTTAAGTAAACGGGGAAAGTGATCTGGAATATCCACTAACTACTAGCTCATGCTACCATAGTAGTAACATAGCCCAGTTTTTGTCTTCTTTTCCTTGTCATTCTAGTCTGAACACCAGCATGTGGCATTCATTAGAGAAGCAGTATGTAAGCTCTTGAGTGTTAAACGTTTAAGAGCTTGATCATGCATGTAATAAAAGTATTAGTATTAACAGATGGATGAGAAGAGGTGTAGTATGTATCAGTCTTGGAATAGAAATTAAAATAAATCTCCTCCTGGGTTGCAGGAAGGTTAGTTTGTTTTATGTGAATATACAGGGTTCAAGATGATGGGGATGCCAACCTAGGGAGTCATCCTTCCACCCAGCCAAGGTGAAGCCTGACCACTGCCCTGTTTGTGCGTGGTGCAGGGTGGTGGGAGACAGCGTCTCTCCCTACAGCTCCACTCATGATGCCAGGTTGGGAGAGCTTTGTTGGTATGAGACAGGGAAGAAAATATCCCTTCACAAACACATGGGACTGGGCAGATAGAGATGGAGCCCAGTCCTTGATGGGAATTCTTAGCATCAGCAGAAAAGGGATTTGCTCGTGGATGTCAGCAGAGAAATGAATTCTGGGCTGTAAGTAACTTCATAATGTGACTGTATGATGCAATAAATAAGATTTAGTTAGACCAGTGCAACATCTATATTTGGATGAAGCCTAATCCTACCCTGTTATGAAATCTTTCCTAATAATAATATTTCCTTTCACCTCAAGAAAGTCCTGAGCTTGTGCCCCTGGACTTTGCTGAGCCACACATTAAAGCTGCCTATAACAGCAGGGCAGGTATTTATTTGGATTTGCCAGCTGAAATGAGTCAAGTTATTCCATGGGTTTCAGTTTAATGGCAAACACTTTCTGTTATTATTTACGGGGTATTGAACATGTGCCCTTAATAAGGGAGAGCTTTAAAAAAAGTAACAGGAAGACAGAGCCTCATCTGCCAGCATGGCTCTGTGCTGCTATTCCCAGTGATGTTTTGAAATCTTCACCTCGATTGCCTTTGCAGAGCCCTCTGCCAGCCCTGGAGCACATGGGGCTCCACAGGGATGCTCAGACTTCAAGCCAAGTGTGACAGTGCACAGGGAAAGTCATTACTACTGGGCTCCCATATGGTTCTTGGAGGTGAAGGCAGCCACTGAGAATTCAGCTTTAAAGAGAGACAAATCTTAACCTTGCATGACATCAGCCGTGCAAGGGTTGATTTTTGAGCTTATTAAAAAATGGCTTTTTTCTTCTTGGCCCTTAGCCCCTCACTGCTTCTCAACTACCTTTGGGATAGTTTGTTTTGCAAAAAAGACTCTCAACAAGAGCAGCATGTTGTGGTTTCCTATGAGATGATGAGTTGAGTTGGTCCAAAGGAGCATGGAGAGAGTGGGTTCACAAATGTCCCCTTTGGACCTTGTTGGACCAGCAAGTCAATTTGGTGTTTGTGAAGCTGGAGTTAGTCCAGACTTCACCAGTGCTGGGATCTTGTGATGAACCTTTGTCCCAGCCATGCCCCAAGGGTCCAATCCCACCATCCCAACTCCAGTGGCTGGCATGTCTGTACCCTCTTGGAGTTGAACCAGAGACAGTATGCACGGTGTAAAAAGGAGAATTGCAAATTCAGCCTATTAGAGGAATGTAGGGAGTCTGTGGTGGTAAGGGGTTAGTGGAAAGAAGTGTCAGCTGCAAAAGAGATGCTTCAAGTTGTTTGATTTTGTCTTTGAAAATAAAGAGCTGGTGTCTTTTTTTTTTGCTTCGTTTTGTTTTTAGTAGTATCTAATTAATCTGTTAGTCAATTTTTGCACAGCTTCTTTGCTCTTGGAATGATATAGTCTTCTGAGAACTTCAGGATTTATTTGACTATAAAGCATGTTTTTTAGCCTTCATGGTGATAGCCTAGATCCTGAAGGCTTAAAGAATAGATGTAAGATAAAGAACCAAGAGTATAAGGATTATTTTTGTAGTTGACTTTGTAATTTTTTTTTTCCATTTTATTGGAAACTGGTAACTAATGCTGTACACTAAAAGCTACAAATAAAAATAACCACAAGCTTTATCATGAGCCCTGCTCTGGGAAGCCAAGGTAGTTCATGGTGATCAAGCTGGGCATGAGAAGCTACAGTTCATTTTGGCCAAGGCAAGAAACAAATCTGCAGTTGAGTTTCCCAGTTTTCCAGTAATCCTTCAGCAGTGCCCAGTGGAGGAGCCGTATTGTGCGTTGGGATGCAGCTGAGTAGCTCTGGAGCTGGAACAGCAACTCCATCTCGTACCTATTAGTGCTCATTCAAGTCTTTGGGGCTAGATAGTTGTGGGCTGGTGGGAAAAAGGAAAGAAAGAGACTCTTGTTTGAGCGTACCAGCAGCATGGGAGGTGAAGTGGTGCCCACTGAGGTGTGAACGGTGGGATGGAAACTTGGGTGAGTGCCAGTTTCCAATATGCCAAATGTTTGTTTTGTAAAGAATAAAAAAGAATTAAAGAATTAACCCTCCTTGTACTAATTAGTCTCCCAATTATCTGGAGCTTCTCCTCTTCAGCGGATGGGACCTTAGTCACTACATGGTTTGTGTGCCCTTCTTACACGCTTTGCTGGGCATATCGTCACCAGATAGAACAAGTGGCTTTTGTTTCTGTTGGGAGAGAAGTCAGCTGGTTGGGAGGGCTCTCCTCTACCAGTGTTCATGCAAAAATGGCTTTTTCTGTGCAGCTGAGCTCTTTTATCATCTCTACTCCTACATGCTTGTCTTTGAAGTGGCTAGTGATTATCTTCTGCAGGCTTGTAGCAACTGTGGAGTCATCAAGGGCTTTTCAGAAGTTGTGGAGAACTCTCTTTTTTTCTTTTCTGCAATTGTAGGAGGCAATGCAGCATTTCAGTTCAGCTACTGAGTGTGCAGACCTAAGCAGTCTTGTCCCAAGGAGACTGCTGCTGCAGGTGTGGAGGTATATACTTAAATGGTTCAGTAGCTTCAACTATGACAAGTGGACATTTAGTTTTTATTACATTTGATCTCAGAAATGGAAAAAGGAGTGGTAATGCTTCATAAAATCTTAATGAACATGAGCCTTTGTGGTTCCTTTCAAAGGGAAGGAGAGCCATTTGCTGTGTTGCCTCTCTATGTTGGTGATCAGGTAGCAATGATCTGTAACCAACTGTGAGCACCTCCTGGTTCAGTTGCTGAGAGATTACCAAAAATCTCAGTGAAACTGATTATTCTGCACCTGCCAGGGAACTGTTCTATAGCAGTATGGGTCACGGGAGACTTTACCTTCAAGAGAAGGAGGTGAATCTCCCCCAACAGTAAGGTCAGCAGCTCCTGGCTCCTGGTATCTCCAGCTCTTGGCCCAAAGGGCTTTTCTCACAGATCTGTACCAGCAAAGGGTTCTGGAGGTTCTGATGTTGGGATACTTCTTTATGCTTTTGGCTGTTGAAAGCCTACAGGAGGATAAAATATTGACCCAGTCCTCGAGCATGATTGTCCTAAGATGTGGTTTCTACTTTGTGCATGTAAGATCAAAATATGTTGAAACAGCAGGAGAGGTTGAGATGAAGCATGAGGCTGTACAAACTAGAGTCTTAGCGATTAAGAAAGTATTGCATTCCTTGTCTCCACTCCACTTGCAACAGATCCTCCTCTCGCTGGTGGGTTTTCAGAAGGGTTTTGCAAAAAGCAAGTGCTGACTCTCACTTCTTCTAAAACAAAATGTGATGGGATGAGTTGTGTGAGGTATTCTTGCACAGCCTTTATCACTACCTCCATCTCGCAGTACCTCACAACCTACACTTAGTTATGTGTCCTGCTCCATCTCTTAAGGCCTGTGTAAAGCACAAAAGAACAGACGTAGTGTGGACCAATGTGTCTCTTCTTCTGGCAGAGTGGTGACTTATTTCTCAGCCACTATGGAGGGGCAGGAGAGCTCCCAAAAAGTGTGCAATATGTTGTCTGCTTGAGGAGAACGCTGAAGGGTGTGCTCATGCAGCCAGGCTAGGTATCATGCGTGGTTGATGGCTGCTGTGTTGGGGTGATGGTGCTTATCCTCCTTGGGCTGATTGATGTAATTCACTTAACAAAACTGTCAGGATGGGCCCTTCATCCACTCAGCTGGGGTAAACTGCCTTTTGTTTTGATGGACAGATCTTGACTTTTCTTTTAGTAGCTGAAATTGATGGGTGGAGACTGATTCAAATGAGAGACTGTTTTAAAAAAGGAAGTGAGCAAGTTGAATTAAAAATGTATTTCCTCCTGCACTAGAAGGGCCGCAGATTATCTCTGCGGGCTTACCCTGAGGGTCAGCATTTCTGTGAAATTGCTTTGGAGACCACAGTACTTAAAGGCATGAAGTGCTGTCCTTTGCTTTTTGTATCCCTCTGCTCTGGATCTGCAGTTCTGATTTTCCCCTCATGCCCATCTATTGCCAGCAGTGCTTGGGACCTGAGTTTGCAGGAGATGCCTGTGGTGCCTCATGCTGCTGGGTGGTGGGAACGGGCAGCTGGAGGGAAAGGTGGAGGGTTACATCTCCTCTGGTCTTACCTGTGTCCAGCTGAAGCTATAATTGCAATAAAGGGCAGCTGGTGGTGGGCTCTTGCATGAATATTCTGAAACAAGAGGGGAAAAAAGAGGAAAAGACAAAGATTTTAATGAGTTGGTTCCTTATTGAGTGATCCACACTTCTGGTACATCACTGGGTAGCTCCTCCTACCCGAGGAACCTGATTGCATCTTACGAGGGAGCAGAGCTGTTGATTCAGGTCTGAAATGGTCATTCTTGATAGACTTGGGCTTTTTGTGGCCTTTCAGTTTTTCGAGGTAAGGGAACACAGTATATCTCTGGAATGGTGCTCTTTAAAATTCTCATTTAAGGCATTTTTTTTGTGAAGAGGAGGATGCTCTTTTCTGTAGCAGGGGTGAATGAAGTAGCATGAAGTAAAATGCTTTTTCTTGGTACTGCCATCTGCTAGGCCAGGGAACATTCCTGTCTTGAACATTATGAAAAGTCTAATTAGTATTTACCTTAAAGTCAGCTCCTTTGGTCTTTTCTGTGCAGCAGTCTTCTATTTATTAGGAGAGTGTATCCCCCCCCTCTTCCCTTCAGAGGGAGCATTTTAAAGTTGGAGGGTTTTTAGTATAATGCTGTCAGCTGGCTCAGAAGGAGCAGAAGTTTATTAAATTTTACTTTGGAAATAGTCTGAGGTGACATTAAGCACTTAGGATGTAGAATCCTGGGGCTTTTGTTAAAATTTTGCATTTTGTCTTCAAAACCCTTCTGTGTTAAAAGAAGAGGGTTTGATGATTGGCGCCTCAGCAGTGTTTTAAATAGTAGTGTCCCTCCCTGCTTGTGATCTTCATTTGGATTCCTTTTGTGCGTACAGAATAGTGTAGCCATGACCTGCCTTTTGTGTGAGGAACTGGGCTGTAAAATGCAGTCCTTTGTCTCCAGTTGGTTGGCAGATCTACAGTCAGTGTGAATGAAGAGTCCTGGGTAGATGCAAGGGAGAAAAATTAGTGTGCTGATATCATCCATGAAATATCTGGACTAACGTTTTAGAAACTATACTTTCTGATGGAACTACTACAAGGATCTGTAGTTTTGTAAGAATTTTTCTTATCTACTTCATGCTATTGAATGACTCGTTTCTGGGTGGAGCATAGGCTGGAGTTCCCAGTCTACTGGATGACCCTTCTGTGTTTGTCCTTCAAGTATCATTTGCTTGGGATTGTCTGTAAGGAATTGACTTACAGGATAAAAAGTGGAAGTGTGGGACATGATGAGTGGTTTTGCCTCCATATTTTCTTCCTAGAATACTTGGTAATACAAACAGTGGGTTGTAGGACAGAGGACATTTCAGATTGGTGCATCAAAGAAAGATTCTTGACTCTTGGGCATTAACAGGCAGACTAGTGGTCTCCTGATTTGTCCTACCAGTTAGATGTGCATGTGTCTTCTCCTGGTCACAGACTGGTGGAGCATCTGTGAAGCTCCTTCCCCTCATTAATCATGTCCCAGCCATAGCTACTTTTCTGTTTGGGGAGCAAAATCCCTTGCTGTAGAGTCTGCCTGGGTTGTGACTGCTGACCAAAGCTTGTGGAATCCTCAAAAGCAGAAGTTAGGTTACTCCGAAAATTTAGTGAGGAGGAAAAGGAGCAGCAGCCTTCACAACAGGGGAAGGAGAAAGAATATTTGAAGTATTTTAGTTTTAGGTCTTGTTGACTTTTCTTCTATAAAGAAGTAAATGTGGTAGGCACATGATAGAAGAGACTGTTACCTGTGTCCTTCTATGACTCCATAAAGTAAACAAGTTCATGCAAACCTCATCTGATACAAAATAGAAGTCCTGTTGATCTGAAAACCCCAGGTTTTGCCACTTCTAGGCCAGATCTATTTCAGTAGCTCTTCTGAAATTACTTAAGAACAAGGTGGTAACAGGCAGGGAGAGATTTCAGACATGCCACCAGCTGAATGTTGATTAAGGAGAGACAGTCTGGGCTTGATCTGTCTTCTTTCCACCAGTATTGGTACTGAGCTTGCTTTGGCTCACTAAACCAGGAGAAAACTATTACCCTATGGTAGCTGTGATACCTACTGCCTTTCAGCAAGTACACCTGCAACCATTCGCTAAAACAAGTTGGGAAATTAATAGAAAAATAGAAAAGATGTCTTTTTTTTTTTTTAGCTCTCTTCCTCTTCTGGGTAGCTTTGAAAATCAGTCTGGACCTGAAAATGTTCTTCTGCATGGAAATATAATGACAGCATTATGGGATGTTCAGCCTGTGTTTAGGAAGGGAGTTGATGGAGGTGCCTGGTGGATGCGACAGTGGAGGCAAACACCTCTGGTTGCATTTCTGCCCATAATAAAGTCACTGCTGGAGCTTACTATAGCGGATTGTGAGGTTTAACAGGTCCCTCACTGCACTTAACTCATACAGCTGAGTTGTAATGAACACACTGAAGTGGAAAAACAGGCCTTTCCTTAAAACAAAAACTGCAGGCACATAAAACACCCATTGTTTTTTAAAATGAGCCATTGCTCTTGGGAGTCTTTACTGGTCAAAATTTAACAGGTGGAACTCCTTAATCCTCTCTTCCCCCTTGTATTTCTTAACTAATTAGCAACAAGTCTCTTTAACTTTTTTCATGCAGCTATTAATCATCTACGGGCTCTCCATAGCAGGGCATGCTTTACCTGCTGCTGGTTTCCTTCAGCTCATGTTGACTTGTTGTCCTTGGAGAGGAGCCATGAGCTCACCAGGCTGCACTCCACATTAGAGTCCAATGTCTTGTTTGCTCGGAGCTGGACATGTGCTCGGCTTGTTGTGTTTCTTCATATGGGTGGTTGAACCCTTGTTGTGTACAAGTAATGGAGGTATTCCTCATCAAGGGATGGGGATGATGGACGTGTTTTTCAAGGGGTGTGGAGAATGGACAATTTTTTGGGGGAATGAGGAGGATGGATGTGTCCTCCAAAGAGCTGGCCTGACTTGCAAAATCTGGATGCACTGCAAGGCTTTATTGTTAACCTACCACATGATCTTCAATAAGTTATTTAAAGTAAGGCATAAACTGTTTGTGTTGGGCAATACTTGTAGACAGTCTGCAAGGATGACCCTCTGATTTGGAGAGGAGATGAAGCAGAAGGCTGGTGAGAGCCTGGAGTGCTTAGCTTTAACAACCTGGTGCATTTTAAGGGCAGAGTCCAAGGAACTAGAAAGATGGCTTTTCAGGGGCCTCTACTGAGTTTGAACATCATCTGCATCCCAAACTGGAGAGTGAGGGAAGCCTGAGTTGTGGCACAGCTGCATCTTTACTGGAGAGGAGGCAAGTTTTGTCATTCTCCCTAAGGAGAAAGAAGCTTTGATTCAAAGCAAGTTTCCTAATCCTGGTGATTTAAATGTGATCAAAGTCAGTGAATTTTTATTTAAAATAAAAATGTAATTTTCCTAATCAGCCCTTTAAAGAGGGCATCTAGAGGAAAAAAAAATCAGTGGTTTCTATATGTATAGTTATTGACTTGATTTTTATTTTTTAAAAATTTGATGACTTTTTGCTATTTGAGGATAGATAGGACTGTATTGACAAAATTAGCAGAACAAATTATCACACCTTTTGTTTAACCCTGTGCTATTTGATCTATTTGCTTGCACTTTTTTTACTCCTTTGCTTGGTTACATTACACGGTGATACCACCTTCCTGTGCTGCTCAAAGTAGGGGAAAAAAATCTCCTGCTTTTGGCTCTCAGCTGCTCTCTGCTGTTTTTATTACAGATGGACTGGAAGGCAGTGTCAGGCAGAGAGTTATTTGAGTTTCCTTTCAGTGCTTGCTAGACATTGTTTCCGGACCTGGCAATCACCTGTGTTTGTGCCATAGTTTTCATATCTTAAAACAACAAACACAAATCCCAGCAACGCTATTCCCAGCACAATTAGTAAGATCCGATGAAAAGAAGAATTACAAAAAAAAAATCCCCAGATTATGATGGCTTTATGTAAATTAAACACTAGAATCTTCATTACTGATTCCTTCTGTATTTGGAGCCGCTTTGCTGGGATGTGTTTGTTTTCTTTGAGCATAGAGATGGGAAGCGTGACTCTGCCCAGCAGGAAATCAAAGTGGGTTGTTGTAATCAAGAGATGTGTGTTTTTGAGGTATTGGTGGTATGATCCTGCTGATGGATTGGGCCAGACCTTGGTGCAAATTCTTGGTGGTGTGATGCTGCAAGCCATGGATGGATGTGTTCCTCTGAAAGCAGTAGTGCCGATGGTTCTGCTGACCATCCACTGTACAACCTTTTCTGTCCTTCTCTTTACTGATGGAGAAAATACCTCATTAGTTTTAGAAGTTCTGGAAAAAGAAGTGTGGAGGAAAACTGTCTCCATTACTCTGTCCAAAAATAAAAAAAGGGGGTTTTGGAAGGACTATTGATTAGGTGAGAGCTTTTTTCAGTTCCTGGCTTCTTGCCCTCTGCTCACATCACCTATGAGGTGTCTGCAGGTTGTGGCCCTGTGGTGTGCCTGTGCTCAGTGTGACATTCATTTCAATAAACCGATCAATTGGGAGGGAAAAAAAAAAACAAACAAAAAGAAAGGAAAAGGGAAAAAAACACCCCAAAAACTTTCTACTGTGGAAAAATAAATTTGTGTGGGAATAGGTCTCTTCCAATGTGGTAAGAGCTGTTGTGTAATGGCCTGTCTTCCTCCTCTCTCTGAAGGTCGCATCCCCACGTGTATCACTGGGTTGGAGTAAGATCTGGAAGAGCTTGGCAGCATGATTCTTCCAGTAGCTCCCAAAGATATTTAGGATCGTATTATGTATGGACCACTAAAACACTCTGGAGAACTTCAGCTGCAGACAAAAGCATCTGGAAATACTTGCCATCTTTTAAGACTGTTTTTTCCTGGGTCGCCCTATGTCATTTGGGAAGGAAGCTTCTCTGACCTGAGGATTATAGCAGACTGGTCACTTACTGGAATATCTCCCCTTGCATTTTCTGAAGATGGAGCCATTGCTTAAAATGCAGAAGAATATTTTTGTCTTCTACCAGTGCTTTCCCAGTTCAGCATGATCATGGCCATCAGGTATGTAGATGGTTTCCTCATTCACCAGCCAGGTTGCTTTCCTGTTCTTTAGGAATTAAGTAATTCTGTTTCATTACTAGTTTCTGCAAAAGTGTGACCTTAGAAAGTCCTTGGTGCCATGCCCTAAAGGTGGCTTTTCCTCATTAGGACATTGACCCAATTTGAAATGTAGGCTTGTGTGCAGTGGTGGGGCCTGGGGTCATCTGAAGGTTTCTATGGCCAACCTGAACTTTACATCTGAGGACAGAGATGGAAATGCTGCTCCTTAATTCTCCTCCTGGATCACTGCAGACCCTCAGGCAGCTGACTGCCGTGTTTGTAACATGCAGTCAGTGTAAGCCATGTGTGGATCTGCTTATTGGACTTTGTTGTCTGGTTTCAAAGGAGACCTCACAAATGTTTAATCCATTTTTCCTGTTCTTAATGTAACAGTAATTCAACTGAAGAACCTGATTTTGAGAGTGATTTGTCCCATGAAAAAGGAGATGGCTTTAAATTTTAAAATCAACTATTCCCATTTGATTTAGTCATGGATACCTCAACGTCTGTAGTGATAATAGACGAATTTGCGCTGTTTTAGTCAACTACTAGCTAGATTTTTTTTGTGAAGGGGGCAAGCTTCTTGCCTTGCCCTCCCCATCAACATTTTCGAGGCATTAAAAGTTTCATCTTGCTTTGTAAGCATAGTTTCACATCTGATAAAAGGAAGGAAATGGGGAGGTGGAGCATGTGTGTGGGGAAACAAAATCTATCACCTCGCTCTTGAATGTGTCTGCAACCCATAGTGGAGATGGTAGACAAAGATAGAAGTTAAAAAGGTCTTTGCTCTAATTACCAGGAAAGGTGGGTGCTTGCTGCACCTCTAACAGAGTGCAGAACTAACTGTGAGGATTTGGTGGGTGAAAGGCAGCATTATGGCAGGTTGGTGGGGATGGCTAGTTGGTATCAGCCTGCAGGGAATGTGGTTGTGTGCTGAGAAGGGACCTGCTTCCAGAAGGTGGACAGTCTGGAGACTCAGACAGGGAGCACCTGGAAGAATCTAATCCTCCAGGAGGATGGAGACCCTTGACATTGCTTGGTTGGGCTTTGTGCTCTGCTGCAGAGATGTCCCCTGAGACTGGGATGTTCAGTGTTTGACTGTCCCCTGCTGAACTGTGCTTCTGCTTTGCTCACTCAGCATGGTGCAGTCTGGCTCATGTGACATAGAAAATACACTGAAGAATTACTGTTTTTCTTCTTCATCATGTAGTGACTCTTGTCTGTGTCTGAAGACTTCCTCTGATGGCCAAGTGAGAGTTAAAAAAGCAGTTTGAAAATCTGTATTCTGCAGCTGACCCTTCCAGTTACTCCAGTCTTTGATTCTAGTTAAGTAACAAGCAATAGGAAAAGAGGAAGTGGCATCAAGTTGAGCAAGAGGAGGTTTAGAGTGAATATTAGAAGAAATTTCTTCACCAAAAAGGTTATCAAACATTGAAACAGGCTTCCCAGGAAAGTGGTGGAATCACCATCCCTGGAGATACTTGGTCATTGGCTGTCATGTGGTGCTGAGGGATATGATGGAGTTGGCAGTGCTAGGTTGGTCATTGGCTGGACTCCATGATCTGAAAGGTCCCTTCCAACTCAGATGATCCTATGATTTTATGAAGTCACCAAATAATTTTTTGTATTTGCTTGGGTCACGTGTAAAAGGCAGTATCATAATATATTGTGGCATTTAGATTTTCTCTTTTCTCTTAGCTTTTTGTTCTTCGGCACAGAAAAACAATTTATGGAAGCCAAATCAATGCTGCTGAGACACACCTGGGCTCATCAAGCCAAACTGTACTCACACTCAGATCTGCTGGAAAATGTTGTTTTGCACCTTCAGTGATGCCCCTGGCTGGGATTCTTCGGGGCTTGGGCATTCTTGTATCTCAGTTACTCTCTCGTCCCCATTGGGTCTTTTGCTGGTAAAGCCAGAAAGGAAGCATGGCCAGACTGCATGATCTGTCCCTGACTGAGCAGACTGATGAGTTCCACCATAGAATAGTCCTGGTGAGGACTTTGGTTGGAGGTTCCTGATCCTGTGAACCGAATTGAGGCGTTACTGAAAATGCAGTATTTGTGGTTTCAACTTGGGTCTCAGCCCTTCATTTAGAAGAAGGAGGTCTCCCTCCTGAACCTGTATTAACTTTCATGGGTGGGCAAATCCCACTGACTGGGCTGTTCAGAAAAGTTGTTCAATCCATTTTTCTCCCTCAGGAATAGAGAAAGAACATGACTTTCCCATCACCTGAGCTCCTGGTGTGTTATTAACTAGTTTCTGCGAACTTGTGGGGCATGAAGGAAAGAAGGATCACCAGCAGTGTGACCTTTTAATCTACAGTTAAAGCAAACACCATTGATACCTAAAGTCCTTTCCCCATTTTTCTTTTTTGTGGCCAGCTGTTTGATAAAGATGGTGCAAACCAGATCTTGTTCCTGTAAGATGTGAAAAGGCCCTTTGTCAGCAATGCATTGCATTGGAATGAGTTTTATCTTTTGTATGTAACTCAGAGCTTGCAGGCAAAGAACAACTTAATTAGAGCCCTGAACCCCTCTAGAAGAGGCTTTCCTTCTTGCAGGCAAAGAACAACTTAATTAGAGCCCTGAACATCTCTAGAAGAGGTAGAACATGTGTGAAAAATGTGCTTACTGGTCTCCTCCCGGCCCTTGCTGCTCAACCTTTTAGGATGAGCATCTGTAATTTGATGTGAGGGTGTTCTTTGGGTTTCCTCTTTTGTTTAGAGAGCTGAAAGCAATGTAATTGCTGCTTGTACAGCAACCTTCATGGATCTTGAATATGAGAAGAGGCGTTGGCTACTGTTCTGGAGTACAAGCAGTGCTTGAGGTCACCCCAGAAAATGGGGTACTCTAGCTACTCTGTTGTAGTACAGTTGCTTTGATGCTTCTGGAGATGCCTATTTGAAGATCTAACAAAACCTGCCTATTACTTGGGTAACCTGGAACAGTCTCAGTGGTGCTTACCCTCTGCTTTACATGGAACACCAAAGAGAAATGCTGGTAAATGTGGTAAATGCATGACATGTGTTGTGTTGGAAGGGACCTTTAACAGTCCAACCCCTCTGCAGTGAGCTGGGGCATCTTGCACTAGATCAGATTGCTTCTGATTGCCTCATCAAGCCTGGCCTTAAATGTCTCCAGGCTTGGGGCATCCACCACCTCTCTGGGCAGCCTGTTGCAGAGTCTCACCACCTTTACTGTGAAGAACTTCTTCCTAATATGTAATTTGGACTTACCCTCTTCTAGTTTAATAGAACTGCCCCATGACTTGCCACTACATGTGCTGGCCAACAGTCCTCATGTACCCTGAATTCTGTGTTCTGCCTTGCTCCTTGGTGTCCCAGTTGTTCCAGGAACTTGCACAAAGTTTTGTTGGCATCTGAGAACCTACTGGTACCTGAGGGTAGCCTGAGAATTAGAGCTTGATAAAGAATGATGTTTCATTTGCAAATTTACAGCTACCTTTTTACAAGGAGGAAGAATCACTCTGTGTTTTGCTCAGAGCCAATCTCATCCTACACAGATGTGAAACAGCTTCAAGGAGAGTATAATCAAAATGCTTTTCTCTGAATCTGCATGAGTGGTGGGGCTGGGGGCTGCCAGGTGCATCCCTGGATGCTGGTGAAATGATGAACTCCATCAGTATTTTAAGTGCTTTAAAACAGGAAAGCCTTTCAGCTAGGATGCAGAGTTTCAGGTCAGAATGTCCTTTAGGGGGTAGGTCTATGGACAGATGCATGTTAGTAACTAAAGAAATAAAACATAGAAAACTTTTGAGGGTAATATATTTGGGTGTGTTTCAAGAGCACATAACTGATTATAAAAATCACTGATGGGCTAAGTCAGTGTTAAGAGCAGTCAGATGAGAGTGAAAAGCAGCCCCGGCACATTGCAGAGATGTTCTTCCCATGACTAACTCCTCTCACTCTCACCCCGGAGGAATTTTTTAGTGCCCAGCACAGGCAAGCACTGAAATCGCAGGTTTGAAGGAGTTTTCAAGTCTTTCCCCAGCTGGCAGCAAATAAAGGAATTGCAAGTATTTATTGGTGTAAGGGCAAAAAAAAAAAAAGCCTCAAAGCTATAAAATAAATTTGACAATGAAGCTATTTTTTAGGGAGTTTTACTTTCTTTATGGTTTTGTGAGTCAAATGTATTGAAGCCTGGCAGAGGAAGAGGATTTAATCTACAGATGCTGTCTCTCGCTTGATGGTTTCCTGCTCTAAAATTACTCCCTGTTCTCTGGAATCAGGTCTGAAACTAGTTTCAGCTTTCTGTTTGTGGGCAACCAGCCTGACCACCTCAGCAGGCTGGGTTTGCAAGGGTTGAGGGCAGCAAATACAAGTAAGTGCCTTTAAAGCTTGTTATCTTGGCTGCCTGATGTCCATTTGCCATTTATAAAATATTTGGATTCGCTTCTTTCTCAGGAAAAGAGCTGGAGCTGCATGATGCTGAAATTTTACATCAGTCTTTCTTTTCCCTGTCCTGCCTGAGGGTTTTGAGGACAGTATGCCTAGGGCAAAGGGTGCTGCTGGACCTCTGCTCATCCTGCTGTTGTTAACCCCAGGACTGGGGTTGGAGGACATCTTCTTTTGCTCGCTGGCCAGCAATGAGAACTAGCTCAAGGGAAGCAGATTAATAGTGTATCTCAGTATTTAGGCAGAGATAAACCTTTCCCCTCCTTCTCCCACTTCTGCTGTATGTGTTTGTGCTTCATAGGTCTGTCCCTCTCTTGAGGCACTTGATGACACCATCTCGGCATGTTCCATCTGTGCACAAACTTTATGCTTTCTGTGAAAAACATCTAATCAAGGATATACAAGGCCATATTTTGTTCTACTGCCATAAATAAATAAGTATTTCTGTATTTTTTTAAAGGTCTGAAACAATCCTGCTAGAATGTCTTGAATGATGCTGTATTACTTCAAGATGTTGCTTAGCACTTTGTATTGACTAAAACGTCATAGTTACAGCTTTCAGAATAAAGTCCTTTCTTAATCCATGATCTGTGCTTTTCCCGAGAACGCCTGCATCTGACTTACTGTGCACAGTAAATGCTTAACTATCACCTGAGTTATTAATGCTGCTTTGAGTTGGAAAGAAGCAGTGAACTATCATAGGATGTGTCTTTGCAAAAGCCACCAAAGCCAGAGTATCTGCTGGCCTCCTGAATCCTTTGTGTTGCTGTGGAGCCGAAGGTGTTGACAGACTGTTTTCTTGGGCTTCCATCTGCTGAGCAGCATTATGTGGATTCATATTGAAGGAACTTGTAGTGAAATTTGTCTCATGCCTCGAAAATGTAAAGCCTGTGAAGCTGGCTGGCATCCCAAGGCTGCGAGGGGCCCATGGAGGGGCCTGCTCGGTGAAGGTGGCAGGATTTGTGCCATCCCAAAGCTATGAATGGGACATGTTCTAAAAAGTCAGTAATTAGTTTTTAACCATCTCCCAGTTGATCTGGTTAGTAATTTCAGGCAGCAGATAAAAGCAGCCAGCCAGAAAAAGCTGCTACAGGTCCAGCCTGATGCAGAGGAGGGGCATCTGCCCAGTCTTTGGGTCCTGCACTGTGGAGCCCAGTTCAGAAAAATAAAGTACAGTTTTGGGCCATTTTTTATCATGTAGCTGTTTCTTGGGCTGGAAGCAAATTTTGTACCCATCCTCATGATTTTTCCTGGCAGTGTTTGGGGATGCTGTGGCTTCATCAGCTCCACTTTTACAGGGAACCATTGTACCTTTGGAAGGTGGACCCTTGCCCTTATCCAGGGGAGAGAGGTTCAACTCCAGTCTGGTCTGGACACCTCAGTTCACCTGGACAAATGGGAGTACTGTGGTCAAACTCTGGGTTGCTCTGTGGTGTGGGGACCCCCATGGTGTCTCAGCTCCCTGCAGATCATGGGAGCTGTCACTTCCTTTCAACTCAGCCACTTCCACAGCAGGGCTGCGCTGTCCCATCAGATAGGAGCATCCTTGTGGCATTGGATGGTGAAGTGCCATCACTCCCTCCACAATGGCACATTCATTCAGTTTTCATTGAGCTTTTTCCAAGAACCGGTTCTTTCTGCAGGGGTCCCTGTATGTCTTTATCCAGGGCTGTGTTTGCATCAGCGTCAGGTGGTTTTTGTTTCACCTTTGCTCTGCTTAAAAATTAAATACCAAGGTACTAAGAAGAGAGGTAAACTCCCAGATACACATTTTTCCCTGCTCTTCTGTAATTCATGGGGGAGCTGGCTTACCCTGCCTGTGGATGACTAAGGAGGAAATTCTTTTTTGCTTAGGATAATGCAGAAAGTTCACTGGAATTTTTTTTATCATGGGTTTATCACTTCCTCCCTTGCAATTCCTAACTTTTACTGTGCAAGGCAGGAAAGAAAATAATGATGACCACAAGTTGTGGAATTTGCCTTCTGTTGTAAAGATGCTGATCATCTCAGTAGTTCTTGGCTTTGCTATGCTTTGCATGTGGGGTTTGATCCACATTCAAATACGTAAACAGGATGGGTAAGAGTCGTGAATATTCCAGCAGCTACCAGCTTTAACACGCATTTGAGGTTTTTTTCATGTCGAAGGTAATTAAAACTCACATCTTTTGACTGTAGGTGAGTATAAGGCCCCCTTTACAGTTGGAGAGGAGGTTTGTATTTGTCACATGTCTTTGAGAGATGGCAGGGTCAGAGTCAAGTTTATATATAAAGAGTTTCTGGTTCACTTGGTTGATTTCCAAACCCCCTTTATTTTAATAGAGAGGATCTGGATGTGTGTATCTAGAGAACTCAGATGGAGTTTGGCCAGAGAGACGCTGCCTTTGGTTAAATGTATGTTTATTCACGCAGGGTTTGCTTCCCAGTGGTGCTGCGGTGACTGGACTGTCAATCCTTCTGCAGGGGCTTGACAGCACTGCTGAGGAGCTTTGACACTGCAAAGCATTGTTTACTTGTGAAAGCATTATGATATTTTGAATATCTATTATTCATCTCTTGTGCTAAAAGTGACAATATATCATAAAATTGCTCTTAGATTTCAGAGCTTTGAGGAAAAGCTGGTTTTTGTCCCTGGCTCCCTGTGACAGTGCTGGGAAGTGCTTTACCCTTTTTATCTCTGTAGTCCCCTTTTATGAATTGTGAGTGACGGCAGGAAAGTATAAAAGAGCACAGAGAAGCTGGTTTTGATGTTCATAAAAGGCTTTGATAAAAGATGCAGCACATAGACTTCATATTACTTCCTATTTTTAACATCTTAAAAGCATAAAGTGCTCAGATCCAATATTTATGTAAAAGGAGAAAGATGGTCTTTATTTCTTCTTTTTTTCTTTCTTTTTTTCTTTTTAGTTTCAGGTGAATTAAAATAGGAAAGTGTCTCTCTTCTGTGCCCCAGTAAAATGCAGCCTTCTTCTGCAAAACATCTGTCTCTGTCTTCCAAAAGCCAACCCCATGGTGTTATCAGTATGCATGATGCTGGAGGAGGCCAGCTGCAGTTTCAAAGTCTCCTTGGTTATAGACTTGTGTCTTCAAGCTACTGGTTATGGCTGGCTCCAGTGGACCCACCACATATGGTGATATGCATGGTGAGATGCATGAACTTCCAACAGCAGGTCTCTCTTCCATATGCATGTCCAGGCAGAAAACACCTGCATGGAGGAGGGCAAGAAGTGGTGTGTGCATGTATGGCATTGACATAGCCATTTACACCATTGGGTTCTTCATCTGTGCTCTGCATCTTCATCTGGTTATTGAGCCTCCTGACGATGGCAGTGTGGAAACCTGACCTCAAGAACCACCTGATTATGAAAGTCATCCTCTCATTTGACACCACATTTTCTGTTTTACCAGGGAAAAATGCCTTGAAACACCTTGTGTGGGGAGAAAGCGAGTCCTCTCATTCTTCCTTTATTTCTCTTCCAGGAGTGTTCAGCTGGGTCCTCATGTGACTTTATGGGATGAATGAATGGAAATCAGTGTGTCTGAGGCATGGTCTAATTTTTTTTCTGAATCACCCATAGAGCTATATACCAGCCACATATAAATGGTGCTGTCATCCTCTGTTGTGTAACTTGTTGGACTTGTCCAGTTTGTAGCAGAAGTTGCCCAGAACATAAAAGTTTCTATTTAGCTTCTGACCAGTTGTTCAGTTAACCAAAAGTCTGTGTATCATCAGTTATTCTGTAAGATCTGGAAGGACTTTGTTGTGTGGTCAGGGTGGACACTATATGGTAAATTGGAAGAGCTGTTCCTGGATCCAGGAGAGGCAGAAGGGATGGGTCAGGACAGCACTTCTTGAGCTGGAGTGACATTGTGCTGTGCCCTACTTAAGGTAGGTTGATTGCAGGGGCTTGGACACTGGGAGGTGTTTGCACCTTAGTGCATGCTGTGCAGCAGACTTGGGTGCTTCAGATGCATTTCCAGAAGCAGTATCACAGCCACCTTGCTGTGAATTGGGGACAAGCAGGCCATGGAGCATGTCTAGGGCTCTTCAAAATCTAGGACTCCATGGCACTGAGCAGAGCTGTGACAAAGCATCTGATGAAAAGTGGCCCAGGGCCGGTGGGAGGTGCATTTGCTCTTGTTTTGAAAGAAGCTGGGAAGGGAGTCCCAAAACATCCAGAGAAGGTGTCCAGATGAAAGGTCTGGTAAACGTCAGCATCCTCTCTGCTGTGTTTTCAGGCTCTTCTGTAATCAGCTGTCATTTTGGGATCTGGGGATGTTGGACCTGTGCGAGTATGGATTGAAACTTAAACAAACAGTGACTCTTCTATAAATATTTATCTCACACTGTTTAGGAGCTGCTGGGAGTGGGGCACAAAATAAATTTAATGTTTGTGACTGTCTAAAGCTATCACAGGATGGCACTCGGTCACCAGATCAGCTGCTATATAGGGTTTAAATAGATATTGCTCCTTTTCCCTTTTTCCTAAAGAAAAGGATGCATTTAAGCATCCTTTCCAGAGACATGAGGTTTCACTTTTCCAGTGTTTACATGGCTTAACTGGAGATTCAAGTCATTGCAAAGTCCATCTTCACCTTGACTGGGTGAGCAAGGTGCCCACAAGAAGCCATGGTATGGAGTAAATGGATGGTGTTCCCTGGCTTGACACATCTTTCTTTGCAAGTTTGGACTGGCCATCTGAAGTACGTACATCTGCCTGGAGGAGGGGAGTGTGTCTCTGAGTGTGTGCTTTTATCTGGCCACCTCAATACCAGGACAACAGCTTGCACCCGGGCCAGCTGCTGACAAAGGAGCTGGGGTCCCTGCTGGGGCTCCTGTAGACAACCCTAAATCTTGGGTTGCCACATTGTTCCTGCTCTTGCAAAAGTTTTGATAGTGAGGTAAACCTACCCCTATCAGGCTTTTTTGCCTCTTAAATATGAAGATAATATCCTTTTCTTACCTTGCAGAGCTCTTGCAAGAATGGGAAAGAATGAAACGTGCTGATAAGAAACGGTATCAGTAGCTGAGATGGGCAGAGGCATGCATGCTTTGAATAAGTAGGGAGCTTCACTACACAAAAGAGTCTGGGGTTATTGATTAAAAAAGAAAAAAAAAGAAGGAAAAAAAAGATCAATCATTGATTATTTTCTTTCTCTCTCTGCTCTTCTAATACAAAATACTTGCTAGAATCCTTGTTAGGATCCTATCCTATCCTATCCTATCCTATCCTATCCTTATCCCATCCCATCCTAATCCCATCCCTTCCCATCCTAAATATAATAATAAACGTGAAATACTTGGTCTTGTGAGATGCTTTGCAACTGCTTGCACCACCCCTGCCCTTCATTGCAGTATTCTGGGGCTTTCTGTCCCCCATCCCTGTCGTCAGCTGCTTTGACTAGAAGATTAATGTTCTGGGAGCAAGGATGAATGAAAAGAAGTTAAATTTCTCATTAGCTGGCTTGTTGAAACCACTTTTGGTGTTTGAGAGTACATGTCTGTGTTTGAGTTGGATGTGGTGGTGGGCTTGATGGTTTTTCTCTTTCAGTAGTTTCTTTTAGTGCCCTTCCTAATTTAAAAGGAGGGGTTTAAATTATTAATGTTTTACCTCTGAAGCGAAGGGGTTCCAAAGCCTATGGCAAATCTCTGCTAAAACATCTAACGAAGAAAAGAGCTTCACAGTTTTTCCCAGGTATGTCTTTGAATGAAGCCCCTCCTTGAATCGAGGAGGAGCACTAAATCTGTGGAGGTGGAAAAAGAGCTTGATTTATGTAGAAGGTAATGTCCTTCACTGGTGTTTGTCCAGAAAACGTAAAGATGATAATGATTTTTATTTTTCTTGGCATAGCCATTACAGATCTTGATGTCTTTCTGTGTGTTGCTGATGAATGAGTGCCAGTGTTCAATCTGGGATGCTCGAGTAGTGCCTGCAAGGGATGGGTGCCTTTACGTGGTCATTTTGGCCTCAGTCCCTGCAGCATCCTGGAGGGAAGAGGTAGCTGAGGCTTTAGACATTGGTCCTCACCAAAGCTGCAGTTATAGATCAAGCCTCCTGTTAGATGCATGACACATTTGCCTGCTGAACCTCCCTGTTCACTCATTTAAAGTATTTGTCCTGATTTTATACCAAATCTCCTACTTCCTACTTTAACTGAAGAATAAAGTATTATAACTTTGGCTCGGGGCAGCTGTCCAAGGGATATATTGGGATACACTTGGCCTTTGAAAAGAAGGAGTTGAGTCTCCAGCCCTGTCAGTCCCTCTGGCTCCTGGAAGTTTTCCTTCCAAATGGTTACTTCAAACCTCAGAGAAGTTTGTGTTTTTTCAGAGCAATGATTAATACCATTTTTACGCTTCATTGCAAAATGCCCCACAATGAATGAGACCAGCAGGGTAGTGGTTTATGGGGGGGAAGGAAAAAAAAACCCCATCAAACAAATGCTTTCAGAGGCTGTTTTGGAAGAGTGATGTGTGTGTGTTTTATAATCTGCAAACTGTGGGTTTGCCTTTGTGTTAAAAGGAAGGGGAAAAAATGCTTAAACCTCATCTATGGAAAGAATGTCAGAAATAGTTGCGAAGTTGAATAATTACAGTCTTTTGGCGACGGGTCAGTGAAAGCTAAATTGATGTGCATGATGGCAGTTCAGTATATTTTTGCAGTTACGGAATCACAGAATGAATGAAGCTGAAAGGGACCTCTGGAGGTCATCTGGTCAAGTTTCACAGCCTAAGTGGGACAAACTGCAGCCAGTTTATCCAGGACCATACCCAGTAGCTTTGGAATATCCCCAGGGATGGAGAGTCCCTCCACAACCAAGCTGTGCCTGTAGCTTGGTCACTTTCACTGTAAAATTAGGCATAATGTGCTGTGTTTCAGCTAGACAGTTCTAGATTCCACTCGATACTGGTGCAGCTTGAAAAGTTAGGGAAGAAGTGTGATAGTTTTGAGTCAGAGTTGGCTTGAGCATGTAAGGACATGATTCTGCAGTTGAATCCTCTGGCTTGGTCTCAGCAGTGCTTGGTTGGGGCTTGGGAGCCCATGAAACTTGGCACAAGTATCCAGAATAGTCCCCTTGACAGTATATGAGGAGGCTTGTTGCATGATGGTGGAGTGTCCAAGGGCTTGTGGTTTGAGAGCTGAGTCTCTAGCTACCTCTGCTGACTTTTGCTTCCCTTCCTGTGACACTGTCTGCCTATTCCTAGTCAGAGTCACTTTGCCACAGGAATCTGCAACTCTTTTATCATTATAAAATGAGGCTAATTACACCTTTGAAGGGCTCAACTTCAGCAGAGCTGCGGCTCCATGTGCTTCCCTGAAAAGCACTGTCTTGATGGCAGTCCCCTAGGGAAAAGAGAATGAGGGATTTACTGTAGCTGCCTGCCCAATCTTTCCCCATCTTGTGGACATGGGAGATTCTAGTTCATGTGGGAAGTCACCTAAATGCCTGTGAGGACATTTGGGGTCAGCACAGATCTGCTTTCTAGTGGCTTTGTATATATCCCTCACATGTGAAAATGAGAAATGATGCCTAAGACTGTGCTTGGGTTCTCTGCTTGATCTCTGATGTTTCCTCCAATAACTCTGGTTTTTTTTCCCTGGGTGTTGGGTTTTTTTTCCATCCTCCAAGCCATTTTTTTTTATACTGTCTGCATTGCTGATAAGTGATGGGAGGAGCAGGAATGAGATTATGGCTCCCAGTGAACTCCTGCTGTCCATAGATGCATCCCATCAGCATGTTCAGCCCCTGTGCCAGTGTCAGGGGTGTTCTCTCATTAAAAATAGAAGGCAGACAATGCCATTTCCCGAGGATTGTTATTTATCATTTAATAACAAGGGGTTACTCATTTCCTTCAGAAAACTTTCTGGAAGTGTTATTTTGCTTTCTCCCCTTGCTTCCTTTTTTGAAAATTTCCTTCAAAGTCCTGTGTTTCCTTTAAAGTCCTGTGTTACCCTTCAGAGACACTGCATCTGTTAAATTAAGTGTTCCCTTTTAAAATGGAAATAATATTTTTAGTTTAAAAGTCATTAAAAAAGCCTCCAAAACTTAACCCTTTGGGTCTGAGCTTTCCTTTGTAAGCTTCTGCAGCCTTGAAGTCCTTTCTCAGACAAGGGCAATAGCACTGGAGAGACAGCTGGGGAGGTGATGCTGATCCTGAAGATGGAAAGGGTGATCTGCTTGATCTGACTTAAAAGAAAATTTCAAATAGCTGCAGAACTTGTATTGTCTGAGTTGCCAGCTCTTTAACTGTGAGACCTCATCGTGTAGCATGTTCTCCTGAAGGATGGAGGGCTTCCAGAACTACTTAGGCAAACTCATACCAAGGCTGGTATTTACCAAAAAAAGCGCTCAAAGCTCTTGAGTACATCTTGGGGAAATCCCAACAGCTTGATAAACAAACTCTGGAAATGTGCTGTAGATGAAATCATTGTAAGTGGGTACTTAAGAAGCTAAAATAAATGGATTGCTGTTGGAAAAGGAAGGCATTTTGAGGGTCAGTAGCAGACTGGATGGTAGACTGCAGAGGATGCAGAAGTTGAAATGCAACAATGCATGTACTTTATGTGCCAGCATCTTCTCATCTTCTCTTACAGTGACCTTAATGAGCTGTAGGAGTGGTTTGAAGACAATAGAAATGTAAAAATACTCTCATAAATTGGATGCACGTGCTCGAAATGAGCAGTAGCAGGTTAACTGGCGAAAGGAACTGGAGAGCTGCAGTGAATCACGAGCTGATTGTGAATCAACAGAAACTGTGACAGGAAAGGCAGATTTTGAATAATCCGTATTAAAAACAGTGAAGGTAATAATTCAGTCTCAGTTGTCATAAAAAACCTTTCTTGAAATACAGCATCCAGTCTTAGCCCCTCTATTTTTTAAAATGAAAGCAGGCAGCTTGGGAATATGAAGCTTCTGTTTGGGAAAAAATACTTATGAGGAAGATTTGCACATGTTAAATTTAGGGGAAAAAAATAACAAAACAACTGTCTCACAGGTTTCAGGCTGTGGTTTGTTGGGATGTTATCTTCAGTAGTAATTTTGGAGCCAGGTGTCTTTTCTATTCTGGCATTTGGCTATACTGTGGCTCATCATGTGGTCAGCTGTGTAGCCACAGTCTCTACATCAACTCTATGGGCTGCGATAAGAAACTTACATTAGTATAGAAAGAGCTGAAAAGTGACCCGAAAATTATTTCAAAGCAGGGCTCTCAGTTTTCCCTGGAGAACAGATGGCATGCATGAGGAAGGAAGGATGACAGGGAGAGGAATGTGGTTGAGCACCAGGTAGAGGTGAGACTTGAAGGGAATGTAGCAGTGTTGAGACACCCAGGAATGTGGTGTGAGGAATGCAGCACCTCATGATGTCTCTCCATGTCTGACAACAGGACTGGAAGAAAATTACATACAGGAAAGTGCTTCTCTGGACTCTGTCTCCCAGTGCACCGTCACCATCTTGCCGGGCAGCAGCAAGGCAGACTGGCATTTCTCAGTGCTTAGGTTCCAGCTCCTGGTTGGTGGTGATGAAGTAGAATGAGTGATGCTGGAGCTGTCCCAAAAAGTGCTAGAAACTGCTTTGTTAGAGGCAGAGCACCCCTTCCTGGATGGTGGGGTAGGCAGTGCTTGTCGCTGGGAACTGCAGTCAAGTCCTGCTTCCTTCTTGGCAGAGCTGCTCCGGGGTTGCCTTGGAGAGTGGCATGAAGACAAACAAGCCAAGAGAGGGTTCAGGGCTGGGTGGCTGCCTGAAGTCCCTCCTGGGCCAGAGTTTCTGCAGTCTTTGCATCCAGATTTTGGCGTGGCTGCTGCCTCCACTGGTCTTGCTGTGGCTGAGTGTCCCAACACCTCAGGATGTTCTGAATCCTAGTTCCTGACATCACTGCATTGCATTTGGTTTTAGGAGCTCTTGGGAGCAGTTTGGTTGACCACAAATTGGTCACTCTGTGCAATGATTTCCTCCCCTGCAGAATACTAAACTCAAAACCCCTGCCACTGCTGTCTGATGATGATGGCACCGGGATGGTGTTTGCAGCTGATGGGAATGCTCTGGAGCTATGCAAGCCTAGATGATTCAGGTTGATGCTTGTGACTAGATTCTAAGTGTCTGGTCTGTTCTGCCCATCCAGCTGTACTCCTCAGGGGAAAAAAGGGATTTTACTGCAAGGAGAAAGCATGTGTTGGTATTAGTTAGATGATAATAAGAAAAGCATCAAAGCTGAAATAGATTGTTCTGGGTTTTCAAATCATGGGAGGATGTAAAAGTGCCTTGAAAAGAAAGATGGTAGATGGCAGACCTACTGGAAGCGCCTGGTCTTTTTTTGTGGGCTACAGAGCTTTCCCCTGTGGTTTGCAGGGTTCCCTGTTTCTGTGCCTGCTCTCCTAGAGGATGTAGATGTGAGCCTTGTTATGAAGATGTAGGCTTCAGTTCTAGCTGTGTTGGATGTGAAAATTTACCTAAAAAATTGCCTTGCCATGCTTGATTGTGACAAGTGCAACTTGCTGGCAACCAGTCTGACTTGTGTTAATCCATACTGCTAAAAAAGAAAAAGCAGTATGGTAAATTGTCTTAAAAAGGGTACAAAGAAAGCGAAGGAGAAAACAGTAAATTTGCTATTCATCACTTTTTCAAGGTTAGCAGGCTAGGGCTTAACCCTGGGAAGAAGTCCCCGGGCAGTTCTTAGAAAAATGGTGGTTAAAACAGCATTTACCTGTAAAAGAGGGCCACAAAGATGGTCAAAGGGCTGGAGCAACTGCCCTATGAAGACAGGCTGAAGGAGTTGGGGTTGTTCAGCCTGGAGAAGAGAAGGCTCAGAGGGGACCTCATAGTAACTTATCAGTACCTGAGGGGGTCCTACAGAAAGACAGGGGAAGGACTTTTTAATATTATATCGGATGGGAGGACTAGAAACAATGGATGGAAATTGGAAGGGGGTAGATTTAGACTTGGCATAAGAAAGAAATTCTTTACAGTGAGGGTGGTGAAGCACTGGAACAGGTTGCCCAGAGAGGTTGTGGATGCCCCCTCTCTGGAGGTGTTAAAGACCAGGCTGGACAAGGCACTGGGCAGCCTGATGTAGTGGGAGGTGTCCCTGCTTATGGCAGGGGGGTTGGAACTCGATGATCTTTAAGGTCCCTTCCATCCCAAACTATTCTATGATTCTGTGATTCTATTTTAATTGATAAAGGGTTCCTTTTCTAAATGTGGAGACTAACTGTGGTCCGTTGTGTTCCATGGCCTCCATCAGCAGTAGTTTTCCCCTGATCCAGACTGGGAGGCTGCTTATCTAGAGGAAGCATCCATCATGCTTAGCCCTCATCCATCCATGCCTGTTCCATACATTGTTCCCAGAGGCTGACTGGGAGGCATAGCAATGGCAAGAGTTGTAGGATGCAGTACCCCATTCACCTCGTGGGGGTAGAACCCATCAGTAGATGTTAAAAGTCATTGTTATTCCCTCAGTGCATTTGTCCCTGGGCTCCCAGGGTGCTGCAGGTTGTGTTGAGTAGGAGGGTACCAAACACCATTTGTGCCTAAGTGGATCCTCTGGTGGTTTCTCCTATGACAGCATCTCTGGGATGGGTTCAACACCTGTGTGAAGCATCTTCTGGGATGGATACTTGTGCATGGAAGGATGCCATGGCTTTGTTTTCCTTTCACCTGCTCATTTCCCAATGCTCTTGCAGGGTGTAAGACATCAGTATGCTGAAAGCAGGAGGCCTCTGCCAATGAATGGTGATGGTCCAGGTGCTCTCCATCCTGGCACTCTCTCCCCACTGTTGTTCCCAGTTTCCATTTGCCTACCACTGTCTCCATGGCTGGGGGCTGCCAGTGACCATCCCTGCAGTGAAGCCTTTCCTCAGTGCTCTTCCACCCTGCATTTCCCTCTCTCTCTAGCTGCCAGCTTACTCTAATCAACTTTGGCTCCTGGCCCAGGAACAGCCTCCCAACACACACAGACCAGGAAGGCTAAAATAACACTTGAAAATTGTTAAATAAATAGTGATAGGGCTCTAGCTTAAATTGGAAATGTGGCTTAATTTATTAAAGGTTTTTTTGTCCTCTCTCTGCTGGGGGTTTCGGTTGGGTGTCTGTGTTACTTGCAGCTTGTAATCTGTGTGTCATGGCCTCAAGTGGGCAGAGAAGGGTTACGCGACTCTGAGTTACTGAACAGTTACAGTAAAAGTGTAGTCATCCTGAACTTCATCCAAAGAGCTTTATTTTTTTTTTTTTTTTACTTTTTTCCCTCTCCGGGCAGGATGCTGCTTCGTCACTTGCATTCTTCACCCCTGCCGCCTCATTGGGAAGGCAGAAATCCTCTGAGCCTGGAAGTAACTCTTTCCAGGCTGCCGGCCGTCGTCCAGGCACTTACATCCTGCTCTGTTCCCTCTCCCAAGAGCTTTGTGCTGTACCACAGGGCAAGTGCATCCCTGTTTCCCCAGGGAGGGTAGAGGTGGGTAGAGGTGCCCATCCTCTCAAAACCTAAAAAGCAGTTATTGTTCTCTTGCGCCTTTTTGGATCTTGAGGTAAAACAGAATAGCAGTTACTGTATGAGAGAGTGGGGATTGTAAGCTTTGGATTAATGTCACACCCCAGTCCAGGGGAAAAAAGGCTACTGGCAAAGGCTCTGCTAACCAGGAGCAGGAGTTGACTTGGGTACCACAACGTGTGTGTCAGGGTGAGAAACGCAGTTCTCAAGGACACAGGGAGCTGTCTGCTTCCCAGGACACACCTCCCTCCTGGGGCTCATCCCACAGGAGTCTGAGGCTGTGCTTGCCAGTTCCTGCCTTTTGTTCTTTGTTGTCTCTCAGAAGGTGTTCCCCTGCTTACCTGTTTATCCAGCCAAGTTTGGTGCAAGTTACCCCCCTGCCCACATGCAGAGTACACTGGTGTGTCTTTCCTAGGCAGCTCTGAAGGTATTCTGAGTCTTGGTCCATTGGAAAACAATCTGCTTTTTAAGATTGTGCTGACAATCACCTGTTCTAAACACCAAAAGTTGTCTTGCTCTCTTATTTTAGCAAGAGAGGGATACAGATGTGGCTGTTACAGGGCAGCGGGGCTGTCTCTGGGGAAGGCTGGGGAGGCACGTAAGTGGGCAAGCATCTCTAGCCTGCAGCCTGGGATCCATCGGGTTCTGCTGTTCTTTGCACATTAAAAGCAGAGCAGGGGAAGAGCAAGTGGAATTCTTTCTAGGTCATTAACTGTGCAGTCAGCTCTCCCCTGGCTTTCAGGAGATGCAGATAAGGAATGGTGTCTGTGCTTGCTTTGAGGAGGTACACCAGGGCTCTGTAGTGCAAGAGTGAGCTGTTGTCCTGCTGGGTACCAGGGCATCAGCATCATCAACACAGAGCCACAGGGAACCATCTTTTTAGTTTTTCTGGGTCGCATCTTCCTCCCTGTCCTCCCTCACCCATGGTGGAGATGAGTGGACTACAGTTGGGCTCACCTTTCTCCATCATCACTCTTTGCCTTGTGCGAGTGATGATGGAGATGCTCCAATACACTGGGACCTGCTACTTTTTCAGGTTCTTCTCCATGTTTTTTTATAACATGAATTAATCTTATCCACTGTTCTGAACAGAAGAAATTTGTCTTTGTCCTGGGAAATAGTTGTTTCTTATTAACTAGCTGAATGAGGACAAAATAAGCCTTATTCCCTGTAGTGGGAATTGCATGGAACAGAATTTTGCATTTCCTTCTTCATCTTCCCAAAAACTGTTGGTGTGAGGATGAGCTGTGGGTTGCAAAGGGGCTCTCCCCTCCTGCCACACTGGCTGTGAGAACTATCTGTCTGTTTTTGTGCACTGCTGTCTTGGCCTAAGCAGGAATATCCAAAATTAACTTCAAAAAGCGAGGAAGGAGTTCTTTCAGTACAACCCACGAGCCTTTAGTTCTTTGTGACAGGGATACCCTGAGCCTCATTATCTCTGGTATCAGTGTTACTGCAGTGATGGAACCAGCTGGTTCTGTATGGGAAGCAAAAGGTTTGGTAGAAAGTATAATAATCTCTCTTAGATGTTTAAATTTTCCCCTTTTTATTCCAAACTGTAAGTGCAGGGTTTCCTGCACTTTGAACATGTCTTTTTATGTTGGCCTGCCTTTCAGATTGTGTAGAGTCATGTTTCTTCAACATATATAATGAATCTGGCAACCTGGTGTTATACTTCAGCCTCCCAAAGAGACACACAAGCGTAAAGCAAGAGGATTCATTGTGTACTAAAAAGCATCACTTATTAAAAAACCCCAAAACAATAAAATCCTCTGTGAACATCCTGTTTCTGAACTTTGCCATGAAACTCATCGGTCAGTAAATGGTGGACCTCCTGTTCCCATGGAGAAAGGCAGTGGCAGACTCAAGAGCTTGCTGTGGGAAAAAGGGAAAAAAAAATAAATCAAAAAAGATCCACTCTTGGTCTTGCAAACAAAGGTTGCCTTGGATTGCAGTCACATGTTGTAGTTCAGCTGATCTCACTCATGCCAAAAGGGGAAAGATTTCTGGTACTTGCCTGAAACCCACTGAACTGGTTTAGGGAATTAATAGAGGAAAATGATTTTTTTTTCCCCCTAGCTTGTTTTTACTTTCACCTGATAGCTCTGCATTCACTCACCAAGTCGGACAGGGCCACTTTCTTGGTGATTTATACCATTGTGTGAATTTAACTGCGGTGTGAAACTGCACCATCAGCAAATGACTTTTTGGCTTTTCCCTGTTGAGGATGAAGGAGTCTCTCAGGTACCAAGATCTGGGGTGCTTTGTCAGTCATACCGAGTGCCTGACCTGCATGAAGAATATCCATGCAGAAGCACCCAAAAGAGCACATCAAATGGATTGATGGAAATGTTACATTCATTTGTGTTCAGCTAGTGCTGTTGACCAGATCAGACTCCTTCCCTTGGGTACAGCTCTCTGTCCATGCTGGAGAAGATGTTCAGGAGACCCTCAGATAGCTGGAGATCATGTGAAATCTCGCAAGAATACATTGCTTTGGTTTCACAGTTTCTGGTATTTAGGTAGGTATGTAAGTTATATGCATTATATATGGATTTTTTTGGGGTAAAGCCTGCATAACAGGTTTAGTTCTCCTCTGAGGGCAATTTTCTCAGAGCTTAGGGTTTACTTCAAATCTTTATATATATCTTTCAGAGGGTACTTTTTTTGAGGGGTAGAGTCTCAGCAGAGCCAGGTATTGAAATGCTTTTTAGAATTTTGTCACCTTGCCCATGTGTGGGCTGCGTCTGTCTGGGTCCAGAGTGCTGCAGAGCTCACAGTCCTCAGGAGCAGACTCTTTCCCCTCTGGCACCCCATGGGTAAAAAATACTTCTAAAACACCCCAGACCTGTTAATTTTGAACGAGTTGATAGTTATTTTCCTTTTTTTTTAACTCAGTGTTATGGATTAGAGCTGCTAAATTTGAAAGAAGGGGTGAAAAAGATTTTTTTCCTTTTAAAAATTTGCAGTGAAAAAGCTTAGCTCTGTTTTTTGGATGAGGCAGAATGAAATAGTTACCTCTTCCTGAGTTTCCTGTGCTCCCCTGTGGCATCACACGCTTTGTTCACAGCATCCCGTGCTGGAGATGAAAAGCTTTGGTTCGTGCTTCCTTCGGGGCAATGTGGAATTCTCCTCAAAAACCTCAGTTCTAGCGACTGGTTTTATAAATGCCTGAAAAATGAGGCTTGTACCTTATCTCTTGGGAGATCGTTGATGGATCCATTTCTCAGAAAGATATTTTATTCAGTCCTTTAATGCTCTGCCACTCCCTTCATTCAGATGCCTGGAGTCTTTTATCGCGTCTCTTCTTACTCATTGCTTAGCCAAGTTGGGCATATTTAGTTCTTTTAATCTTTCCTCCTAACTCAACTGACTTTAATCATCCTTCTTGATGTCAGAACGTTTGATGCCCACTTTTATGGCAGACAAGCCCAGGATTTTTTTTTTCCCCCTGGTGTGCGTGTGAATCACTTGGGAAAGGTCCCTGGAGAGCATAAGTGGCTCCATGGCCAGTTGCCTGGACACACGCCTGGATTCCTCAAAAGCGCCCTCGAACTTGTCTTGGTGTGGGCGCCGGGGAAGTTTTCTGGCTCACCTTTTATGCCATAGGACTTGGCACATTCTAGAATTAATTAATGTGTGTCTTTTTTGGATGTGGGCAGAAGAAAATCCCCTAAGACATGAGGATTCTAAAGGCAGATTTCTCTGGAGATCCACAGGAGGGTGCAGGTGGTGATAGTGTTTATAGAAAAATGTCCAGAAAAGGGTACTGCAACCTGTGTATCCTTCCTGCACCCACCAGCAGCAGAACAGATTTAATTTGCTTCTATGGTTTTAAAAGGAAAGCTTGGTGGTCAATTGTTCTTCCATGTGCTGCATGTCAGGGCAGTGATTCTAAGAGCTGCTGGGCTGGTGGCCTCCTCTTGTAGCTGATATCTAAGCTATTTTTCCTGAGTAGTTTATAAATTTTGCACACAAAAAAGTCGTTCACAGCTTGTCAAATCAATGTAAATGCAAGAACTGCTGCTAGCTGCTGCTGCCAGGCTGAGTACTGCATCCCTTTAGGGTAGGATCTGAAGTTGAATGCTTCCTTTTCTTCATGGAAATATCCTGAATTCCCTCTGCATACCTCCTGGAAACACGGTATTTCTCCGGGAGCTGTTTCAGAAAGCCCAGTTGATCGTTTTCTTTAAACATCCGAGCTCAGAGGCTGATTTTAAGGGGTTTATGGCACTGGATCTCCAGGTTTTCTGGGTCTGGTCCATTGCTCTGCCGCTTGGAGTTGCATCTCTGACACATGGACTTTGAATTACAGAGGCTTGGCAGGGAGTTAAAGGAGGCCAAAAGCCTTGTGCTCCTCCCCCACCTCCCAATCTGCAGGAATGCTTCTCATACTCTCCCAAATTTAGCAGTGCAAATGCGGCTGGGTTAAGTGAGCTGAGTGATGAGGCTATTCTGATGGTAATAAAGGTCCCCATGCCCTGCTCAGCCTCAAGCTCGGGCTGCCTGAGTGGCTGTGTGATATATGGCTGTGTGATACATGACTGCTCTGACAAGGGGTCTCATGGCCTTAGAGAAAAGAGGGAATGGAGATGTAGATGCTGAGAGAAAGCAGACCGCTGGGATCATCACCCAGTACACTGAAGGAGACCAGAGTAACATCCTGATGTCCCCCTGGCTGTCCCTGGAGCTGTAACATAGGGTTGTCAGCAAGGCCTGGAGGTCACCACATGGAAAATACCACCAAGTCCTCTCGGTGTTCTCTGGATCATGAAGCATCTCCATCCTAAGCTCCCTACTGCTCCTGGATATTTTTTGTCCATTACTGTTTTTTCCCACTCACCTAAAGCAAAGGGAATGCTTTAGAGGTGACAGTGAACATCTCAGTAGGACCTCATTTGAGTTCTCTGTAGCTGGATCATCACGGGGTTCATCATCAAACAGGTTGTAGAGCTCCATCCCTGATGTAGGTCCATTCATTTGCTGCTGCAGAGGAATTTCCTGCTGCTTCAGCTGCTCACGGGAGACTCCTGTCATTTCCTCTGTTTATTTTTCTACTTAAATAGATAATATGTATTTTTAATAAATATGTTAAAATACTTAAATAGATATGTAAGCTGTACTTTTTTTGCTTTCCAGTGTAGCCTTATTTTGAAGAACTGAGGAAATGCACCTTTTTGGAGGGAGGGGACAAGGTTGGGCTTGCTGATGTTTCTTTTGTTGTAATGTTGTATAGGTCTCAGTTAACTGTGAAAAGGAAAGAAGAAAAGTGTATGGAGGGGTGGTTAGATTCTGGCAGGTTTTCCTGGGAAATAAGGTGAGTGGTTCTGGGTTGCAGAGCCCAGAGATACAAGACTTCGTGGGCTTTCTTGCACCCCTTGGGTGAGACCTCATCTGCCAAACCTCCAGACTTTGCCTTTGTTTCCGGTTTTGCCTGCTCATGGGATGATTGTAGACTGCTAATGTGTGGGGGGGTCTCAAAAGGACTGGAGACTGTCTTGAGTTTGTCGAGGTCTGTGTGTCACACTAACCTTGTTTCTAGCTGTATTTGGAATTCATGGGGGGGCTTCACCACTCTGGATTTAGAGATCTCTGCTGCATTACCCATAACTGAGCCAGTTCCCAGCTTCCTTTTAGGGCTGTTGGAGGAAAATGGATATTTTTAGGATGTGCCTGACCCTGACCTGCTGTAGGCATCTGCATGGGATTAATCATTCTCTACAATACCCGCTCCTCTGCACTGTCAGCACATCAGGGATGGCTTGTTTGGATGTAGGGTCTGCTGTACATGTATAATATCTTCACCTTGCGTAGGAGGGATGAAGTTCAGAATGCTTACTGGTGGCTTGGGATGTTCAAACTCTCTGGATGAAAGCATGGGCTGTTCCTGAGTTGCCCTTAAATATTCTTCAGGGTTTGAACACAGCCTAAACCTGTGAATTACTTGTCTGAGCCTGCTCTCAGCATTTCTACATCCTGACTGACAGTGTAAGGACATTCCTGAAGGATAGAGTATGATTGCTGAGGCCATTTTAGTCCAACTGGGTCATGTCACACTAGTGAGCCATCTCCCAGTGGGAACCAGCAAGACAACTCCATCCCGAGGCTTTAACTCCATCCCTAAAAGCCTCTTCATGGAGACCTCAGGAGTCTGCTAGGGCTGCCCATGAACCTCCTGGGAACCAGGCCTGGAGACACTCTAGTTTATGTGTAATGTGACTTGGGGCTTTTTGGCTATAGGAAAGTTTGGAGTCATGCTACAACCTGACACCTGTAGCAGATGCATCCATATCTCAGAGATGGTGCAGCTGCCTGCGGGTGTGGGTAACATGGAGAGCTGAAACCTGTGTGTCAGGGCTCCATTGATGAGCAGCTCCCTTGAGCTTTTGTGCACTTTGCTGCATCTCCTGTGCAGGGGGAATCCCCCCCCCACCTCCCAGATATCCGTCTGCTATTGCTGGGCCACCTTCTTTGCTTCACCTCCATAATGCAAGCTTTTATTTTGAGGGGCAGGAACTGTGCCTTTCTGCATGTGTAGCCTGCTCTGACTAGTTCGTATTGCAGTGTGGGTAAATACAGAGTAGAAAAGGTTAAAATTCAGATGTGCAAGATGCAACTTAGGAAGGTTTTTTTCTATGCTTTTGCTTCTGCTGATGCCTCCAGTATGTTCCCAGAAGTGCAGCCAGTTGAGAAAGAGGGATTGATGGTGAGGGTCCATTGTCAAGATTGTCTCTTTAAATCAAGGGACAAATACAATTTGCTGTAGTGCATCACTCTTAGTTTTAAGTGGGCAAAGGGAAAGGATGTGTGTATTTTTCTTACACAGCTTTTCTTCTGCCATTTATTGTTAACTTTTCTGTGTTGCTAATGATTGGACAATTTTCACTGCAGGTGTGGAGAGAGAAAATGCTCCCCTTTCTAGTGAGGAGAACACCATCACAGTAAAATTATGTGGTCAGTGCCTTTTACCTGAACCAAACACATGTCCAAGTGGGGAACATGTACATCTTCTGCCTCCCACCTGGCTGTCTTGGGGACCAGGAGAAGTTACAGGGTCTTCTGATGCCCTTGAGTTTGATGCTTGCTTTTGCCACTGGTCTCCTTACTCTCATGTTGTGCCTTCCACAGAACAGGGATGAACTTGGTCTTTGGAGTTGAGATGAGAATTATGTTAAGGATCAGCGATGTAACAGCAGATCCTAGTGCTGTGTATGAGCAGGGGTGATTCTTTTTGCATTATCTGTGGTTCCCAGCAAAGAGCCTCATTTGTACTTGGCTGCTGGCCGTCTGGCTGGCTTCTCCATCCCTCCTTTTTTGGAAGCATATTTGTGATGGGCTGACACTTCAGGCAGAAGTGAGAGCCTTTGGGGCTTAGAGATGTGAAGCCTGTGGGCTGGTCTAAGGCTCCCTGCTTTCCTTGGGTTTGGTTTGCTGGGATGCTTTGTGATTGTGGGATGCAGCAAACAGGAGAATGGGCTCATCTCCATCTTCACCAAGATAAAATGAGCAGCCTGTCTGAGACATGGAGCATTTTGCAAATCTCAGTGAGATCTTTTAAGTAATGGGTGGAGAAGGAGGTTTTTTATCTCCTTCCCCTGGAGCTAAAAGCAGGTGTTCAGTCAATGGGGAGTTGCCCTGAAGGCAGAGAATAAGGATGCAAATGACTTGTGAAACATGAAAGAAACCATCTGAATGCCCCTTTCTGCCCCTTACCTCCATCCTGGGTAATTTGCATGATGAAAGTTGATAAGGCCTGAGAAAAGGCAATATGAGTCCAATATGACAGGGTGTCAAGCCTGATGATCCTGCAAAAGGGCAAAAAGCAGAGCAGAGCCCAGAAGCCATCCTGGAAGATGGAAGACACGAAAGTGATGCGCTGTGGTGATGCTGAGAATGGGGAGCAGGGTCCTTGGGGTGAGCAGGGTGCTGAGGCATATGCATATGCAGCTTTTTCATCAACAATTAATTACTAACAGCAACTAGTTGGCACTTGTGAGGTCCCTACAATAAAGCTTCCTTCAGATTTTGCAGTGATTCAGCTAAATCAGTGCTGATCCCCAGCGTAGGAGTGTGTGCAACAGCTCAAAACCATCTTTGATGAATATAACCCTAGGCGCAGAGCTCAATAGGCTGCTGCCCATGTGTCCCATCAGACACCATCAGCTCAGCCGTGGTTGCAGATGGCTGGTCTATCTCTCTCCTGTGCTTTCCTATGGTATGATGTGTTCAGCCTCAGCTCATTGAGACTTTTCCTAGTTTTTCCATTGTTAATGGGCACTTTCTCAGCACCCCTTGAAGTCAAGATGCTGCCTCTTTCACCATGAGAGTTAAATACTTATTTATTTTGTGGGCTGCTCCTCCCCCCTTTCTGATTTTACTCAATTATGTAGGATCATATGGTAAAATAGGCTTCTATTTTAGCTTCTTTTAAATACCTGTGTGGAGTGATGAGGGCATGGGTGGATGCCCGGGTGGTGAAGTGGAGATGGAAAATCAGGCTGGGCAACCCCACTCTTTCTGCAGTCTCCATCCCTGCCCCAGAGGGCACCCAGACCTTTGATCAAAGGTTTTGAGGCATTACATCCTCTTAGGGCCATTGCTATAAATCTGGGAAAAATAAACAGTGGTGTTGTTCAGTCTGATCTTTCCTCAGCTCCTTGCATTTTCCACTTCCAAAATTCAGCTGTTCCTTGTCAGCAGCTTTCAGCATTGTCCGGGTCAGCCAGTGACTTGCTATGTCCAGTGGTGGCACGTGTCCATGCCTAGAAAGAGTTCAGCATCAGGACAGATTGGTACAATTTCTTTGCAAATGGCACAGTGTATGGCTGTGTGCTTCTCCTGTGTTTGTGAGGAGTGTCCAGTAGTAGACTATATATTTCGTTGAACCAGGTGTTTTCTGATCTTTATTTTTTTCTGGTTTTGCATGAATGGGTTTTTCACTTCTGTTGCTTCCTATTAGAGTTAACTGTGTCTATGGATGATTAAATCATGTAATCAGCTGCTCTCAGAGGTGGTTTGTATCATCAGTACTTTCTTCTTGACTGTCTTTTGAACTCCCCCATGCCTTTGCCTTCCTCACCATGCACAGAGCTCTCCTGAAGTTGGTGTGCGCTGTTCAGGGTGTACGCTGCACTTCCTGGGAAGCTTAGGGATGGAACAAGGGGAGTTGAGAGGGATCATACAGATGAGGTCCACTGTGGGTGTCTGGGGGGGAGCAAAGCTTGGAGGAAGTCACTGAAGTCCCAGGAAAGCAGGACAGGACCCTAGGGAGAACCAGAATCACAGAATGTCAGGGATTATAAATGTCCTCAAGAGATCATCTAGTCCAATCCCCCTGTTGGAGCTGGAGCAACTGGACCAGGTCACACAGGAAGGCATCCAGAGAGGTTTTAAATGTCTCCAGAGAAGAAGACTCCACAACCTCTTTGGGCAGCCTGTTCCAGTCTTCTGTCACCCTCACTATGAAAAAGTTTTTTCTTATATTTCTGTGGAACCTCCTGTGTTCCAGCTTGCACCCATTGCCTCTTGTCCTATCATTACCCATGTAATGCTTTAGATGAGGAAATCTCAAGCAGTCCTAACTTTTAATTTCTTGGTGTCTCTGTTGCTTGTATGTAAAATGAATTTAATATAAAGTTTTTCTTTCCCTGAGCTGGAGGATAAATATAAAATTTGAAGCTGCTACTCCACATCTTGCCCATGGAAAACATGTTTGTTACTGCCAGCGTGCCAGGGGTTAATGAACACACTTGGGTTTCTTCTAATGAGATGATGCATTAAGACTTTGAAAGCAATTTTACTGTCACATGCCACCACAAAGCTTTTTATTTAGGATGTTCCTTTCACGAAACTTCAAATAGCACCCACATTGGACTGAAATAGAAATCTCCTAGAGAGATTTGGACAATTTCACTTGAGGTTTCTGTTGTGGTTGCTTGCAGGAGAAAGAAAGGAGAGTAAGATAACCAAGGTCAGAACCTTGCTTCAAGCTGCTAGTAGAAGTTTGCTAGAGGAGGGTGGGATTTAGTTACCCTGTGCCTGTAATTCATCCCATGTGCCCACAACCAGATATTCCATCAAAAAGGCAGCAAAAATGGTGGGAAAGTTAGGAGCACTTTTTGCTGCAGGTTTCTCTTTGGAAAACACTGGGGAGGGGTTTTTCCCCCCAGGTTTTGCAATAGAAGACCTGATGTCAGTGAAGTGTGGAGTGGAATGTATTTCTTCAGATGCACCACGCTTGCCCCTGCCTTAGTCCTAATTTTTGTGTGCAGTGCCTCTGGTTATGATTTGCCCTCCTAATTGCTCAACATAGGCATTGTCTTTGTTTGAATTTGTTCCATAATGCTGCAGTATGCTTTATTACAGATTATTAGAAGTGTTACCTTGTATTTATTAGTCTTACATTTAGGGGAGATATTAAATGCTTCCAAGCCCTTCCTCATGTGTGCCTTTGGGCACATTAATCCAATTGTGATAAAAAGAACTCCAACCCATTTTCATTCATTTTCAGCCTTGTTTTACACTGTACATTGATTTTTAGGAAGTCAATGAGCTAACTGAAGGATTAATCTAGTGTAATTTATATGCATTTGACATAATTGACCTATTTGCCTTATCTGTGCTAAGTCTCAAGGATAACATCCTGATGTCCACTTCTAGGATTAATTTTTGTCTAGTTAATGTTGGAATAGCTTTCAAAGGATGGATCTTTAGAAGTTATTTCTAGGTTATGCTGATTTTTGCTGTGTCAGGGTTGCACAATTTGAAGAAAATGATGTTTCAGCATTAGACTGGCTTAGACAGTACTTTGGTCCACTCTGTGATGCCAAGGAGATAATTTGCTGCAGCACACATGCAATCCCTGTTTTTCCTGGTGTGTCTCCCATATACCTTCTGGCTGATTTTTCTCTTGTGAGGTCCAACTTGATCATCATCTGTTGTGCTATGTGGTGCTCCAGGCAAAAAATGTGCATTGTTTTTGAAATGTGATTGTTACTGTTCAAAATAGGCCTTTTTTCACAATCTTACAAAATTTTTCCACATCTTTAATGAACTAATTTTATCTCTGCTCTGGCATTCATACTCCTTGATGTTATTTTGGTTTATCTTATATATAGCTTTGTGCATCTATGTGTTACTGTATGTGATTTATGTACAGCCTGTCTTGCTGTCATGAGGAAATCATTCTCAATTTTGTGGTGGCATCTTGGGTCAGATGTGTCAGATCCAACCAGTCCGCAGCCAGTGCTCTCCGTGACCTGCCCTAGTTTCCTTCCCTTCATCCCCAAATAAGACCACTTCTTCCAGGCAGGAGAAGACATGAGCTATCCAGCATCTTTTCAGGTGCCTTTGGAGGTGAGGGCCATGTGGGCTTTGTAGCTGCCAGGATGTGGATGAAAGTCAGAGGGAGAAGCTGGAGTGTGTGGTGGTAGATGGAGGAAAAGTTGATGAGGAGGAGCTCAGCACTGTATGGAAAACTCAAAAAGATTAGGATTAGAAACAGAGACCATTAGTAGAGGCAAGCTGGGTCCCCTAGTGTTTCTTACATTGCTACTTTGCTTTTTTAGAGTGACTTCTGGGGTCATGTGCATGAAATTAATAACCAGACAGAAAGACTGCAACAGCACCAGCCTGCTGTGGGGTCAGAAGAGGAACTGGACCTAACCATGGATTGAATCATGGAGAAAAAAGGCCACAAGGATATCAAAATGATGAGTATAAATGTAGTCACTTGGAAGTGGCGGGAGCTCTGAAGATGGAAAGGTTTTTGGGATGTGAGACTACTGAAGGAGGGAAAGCACTCAACGTGATTAGCTGAACATTCACTCCAACCATAGGGAGATCAGAACAGGTAGATGAGTGTATTGGCATGAACAAGCCTCCCAAAATCATTATGGGTGGCATCAGCCAAAGAGGATTTCTCCTAGGTTGGACCTTAGATTCTTCAAGCGAGGCAAGTTGAATGTGATTGTAGCTGCCTCTGCTGGAAGGCCCTTACTGACACTGTGGCAACAACACTCAAAAATACCTATTATTCCCTTCACAAACTAAGCTAGAACAAGAAAAATGTCTTGTGTCAACCTGGCCTTTGAAATACAAATGAGTAAGACCAGCCTCACTTGTAAATGTCATGGTGTGCTTTGTGCACTTGCTTTTGTAATGTGGTTGCTTTTCTTTCCTGGTTAGTGTGTTTTCAGGCTTTTGCTTAAAGTGATGGTTCAACAAAAGGGAAAGGAGAAGAGAGTAACTGTGCTGTGTGTGGAGTCCCATTGGGCTTTTTCCCCAGTGGAGAGCTACACTGACCCTAGGTCAGGCTGAATCCATTGGCACAGACACTGTGCTCCTGTGAAAGCTCAGCCAATGATGGAAGTCAAATTTGATATTGTCAGATTTGAGGGTATGAAGCAGAGATGGGAACTGCACAACTCTTCTGCTTGACAGCCTTATTTTTCACTTTATGCTGTAAGTTCTGCTTAGGTTTTTTTGGTGACCATCTGTCAGGTAGTGTGTACATACTTACCTTGTTGAAACCCATTCCTCCTGTCACAGAATCATAGAATGAGTTGAGTTGGAAGGGACCTTCAAAAGTGCAACCTAGTCCAACCTTCCTGCATTAGGCAGGGACATCCTGCACCAGATAATTCTTCTCAGAGCCTCATCAAGCCTAGCCTTGAATATCTTCAGGGACGGAGCTTCCACCATTTCTCTGGGCAGGCTGTGCTGGTGTCTTACCACCCTCATGGTGAAGAACTTCCTAATGGCCAATATAAACTTGCCCTGCTCTAGTTCAAAACTGTTGCCCCTGCTCTCATTGTTACATGCCCCAGTGCTTGTAAGGATGAATTACCCTGTAGTGGACCACCATTGAGTGGCCATGTCCAACCAGCTGGGTGAGCTAGTTGCAAGGTAAAGTGAACTGCCTTTAGGGTCAGGTCTTTGCTCCCTTTTAGTTGATTCATTTTGGGGATTTGCACTAACTTGTGCAGCTCCTTTGTGGACTTCTTCCCCTGCAAAGAACATTGCTTCTGCACAGAAGCCAGAAAACTAGCCGTGTCATTTTGGGTTATATCATAATGGGCTGAGTGGTTTTGATGATGTTTCTGTTCTGTCTGTGATTAACTTGATGGTGACAGTAAAGCAAACAATAACTTTAGAAGTGAACAAAAACCTCAGAATGATATTTTGGATGCCATGAGATGCTCACCCTTAAGACATAATTGTTTGAAGTTAATTTGATTATTATTAGTTCAAGACAGCTTTATGGGCTCCTGTGTAAGTAATGGACATTTCTGGGAAGTTAATCAGAAAGAGCTATGGTTTCTTTTACCATTAGTAAAAATAGCTCCCAGACTGAAGACAATGTGTAACAGCAATGACTGGATCTATTGACTTCACCAGAGATACGCAACTAGTTAAAAAAAGAAAAAAAAGAGTAATTTGGAAATATCTCACAGCCTTCTGAATCTGTGCTGAAAATTGCTCCAGAGCTTTACTTGCAGTTGTTCAGTGGAGCATCAGGAGTGCAGCAGTGCATAAGATGCTTCCTGGGTTCAGATGGGCCAGGGAAACACTTGTTCTTCTCTTGTCTCTCATTGTAACCATCTGCAAGTGCTGGGCTGCTGAGCATCACGGCCTGCACTTAACCCCATGTCTTTTTGCTTTAGTCTGAGACGGGAGGGAAGAAGCCTGTGACTAATTTTTACTGGTTGATGAGTTTTGACAAGCCAGTGCTGTTTGGTTAGCATGGACACTGAGGCTGAAGTTACCCTTGGGAAAGGAGAGTTGAAAGCCATTTGGTGAAGAATAAGAGGAGAAACTGTATAGGTGGGTACATTGGTTCATAAAATGGTTTGTTTCTTAGATTGTAGATGCTTACTGTTAGCATCCAAACAGATCCAGCTAATCTTTGGAGTCAACATCTCATTCAAAAGCAGAAAGCAAAAGAGGTGTTGAGTTAGCAGCCGGACTACATGGCTTATGCTGTTATCACCATTTCTTTGAAACTTGAAGTATTTATCATTTTTGATGGATTTTTTCTTTTTTTCTTGTCTCTGTCTTAATACTCAAACTTGATTTATGCAGAAGTAAGAAGCAACAAAATCATAGCCTAATTTCTTTCATGCCCCAGTACTCCTGATTGTAAAGCGACAGCAGTGGCTGCTGTCTCCTCTTGTTTCTTCTCCATCTGAACCTGCTCTCAGGTAGCAGAACCAGATGCTGTGCTATTTTCTGCTCACGAGCCCTTCTCACATGCTGGTTTCACCCTGGTGACAAATGTTTTTTGTAACCCAGGTCAGCCTTGTGTTTTCAATTGCCTCTCCCTGGGGTAGGGCTGAACTCCCAGGTGGTTGTGTGGCTTTGCTGTGTTTAGGCTGGTTTCAAGCTGGCCATGGGAGGAGAGATAGTACTCCATGGGATGATTGTGGATGATGCCTGAAGTAGTTTTTCCCAGCACAGTTTGGGTTTGAACAGACCTGGATGGACTGAGCATCTCCAAGTCTTGCTACCTTGAGAGGCCCTGCTTCTGCCTCACCTCTTGGGTCAGCAGTAGATGACAGTATTATACACAAATTACACAGTACTATTATTTTTATTTAAAGGGACTGGATCTTACTGTGTCACTTACTAATGCATTTTCATCCCAGCTCAGATTATTAATCCAGTCAGTCCTGGCTTTACACTGCCTGGTTGCCCTCATGGTAGTCACTTTATTTGCCTTACCCCCCCCATCTCTGTAACATCCCCACACTGCCATGAGGCTCCTTCATACCCTTCCTTCCCATTTTTCCCTGTGTTTTAATATTTGTCACTCCTACACCTTTTGTAAGATTTTGCCATCCTTGTTCTGATGGTTTAGAAATTTAGGTTCTTCCTTTTATTTTTTTTAATACTGCTTGATTTTCTCAAAATCTCTTGTTCTTTAATGTGTCCTTTTGTGTTTGAAGCTTTGAAGCATCTTTTGCATGCTTGTAATATCGTGAAGAGAACCTAAAATCTGGAGGACCACCAGAACTTGCCTATAAGAATGGTGCAGAAATCTTCTGCAGTTACACACGTGGTCTGTGTGACAGATATCTTCAAGGAGCAGGAGCTGCACATAGATCATGCAGGGCCATGAAGTCTTGTGTTGTGTAGGTTGGTGTCTCTAGCTTTGCTTCCCGGGCAATGCTGGTGCTCTCTCATGGGTGACTTATCCTCTTTCTGCTACCCAGTGTCCCATGGGCATTGTGTTTCTCTCCAACCCCTCTCTCCTTCCTCTTAATTCTGATTCCTTGCATGTGTGGCTGTGGCACAAGAGCTGTGTGGTAGCTCCTGCCCTGACTTAACCCTGTTGGAATATCCCTACACCCTCACTCTACACTGCCAGTTTCTGGGTGCTCCTTCAGAGCCATTTCTGATGCCTGGTGATGACTTTTCCACCAAACTCATTTCCTCCCTCAGTCACTCTCCCCATTTGCCCCTGTTAAGGTAAGGAGAAAAGGAAGAGAAAGGAAAAAACCTTATGAGCTGAGATAAAGACAGATTAATAGAACAGTAATGGAAGAGGAAAAAAAAATAATAGCATCAATAGTAACAGTAGCAGTAAAATAAATATATTCAATAAAATAGCGCAGTCAAAGTTGCTCTCCCTATGTGGTGATCAGTCAGTTGCTCAGCCTGTCTTGTTACTAATTGCTGATTCCTGCCCCTCAACCATCCGCCTTTTATATACTGAACATGACATCTGTGGTATGTAATACTCCTTTGGTCAGTTTGTCCTGTCTGTACTCCCTCTCAGCTTCTGTGGTACGCTGGAAAAGTCCTTGACTATTATAAACATCACTTAGCAACAATTAAAACAATATGTGTTGCCAGCATTTTTCTCATACTAAATACAAAACACGGCAGCCAGTGGGAAGAAAATTGGCTCTATCTCAGCTGAAACCAGGACTAAAAGTGACCTTAATGAAATTATATATATTAAAAGAAAAAAAAAAAAAAAAGATGATCTGTTGGAGGAGATGGCTTTCAAAGCTGCGTCATGGATGTGCTAATTCAAAAGAGGCAAAGTATGGCCCAGAGGGCAGCATCCCTAATTGGGATCGACAGAGTGGTGGCGGCAGAGCCACACCTCAGTTCTGTCAGAGCTGCTTCTGGCAAACCACTTCAAAAAGGGCACTTTGGTGTGGTTTAATGAACAGAAGAGAAAGCCCAGTATAGGGCATGCACAGGTTGCAAGGCAGGAGTTACCTGCTGGAGGATTCATGCTCCTGTCCTTCACTGGAATGTGATGGGTATCAGGGGCAAGAGCTTGGCTTCTCACTTGCTTTTCTTTCCCACTTAGCTGGTTTCTTCCCACAGAGAAATAATAAATATGTTTGTCTGGTCAAGGAGTGTGGGGATGGGTGATAACTGAGAGTAGTTTTTGCTCTTTGTTTGAAGCAGCTTGGAATTCTTAAGGAAAACCCAGGGTATTTCTCCTACCTCTAAGGGTCCTGCCAACAAAACTGTGAAACCTCAAGCAAAACTAAAACCGAACCCAGCACTGTTCTCTTCAACTGCCAAATTTGCCTCTGATATGGGGTTTTAATTATAAGCAGTTCCTCAGAAACATAGTAAGCCTTTTATATATTGTCTTCCTTTCTACCTTCTTCTTGTCCATCTCTCTCTTATGCTACTCTTTGGCCGTGTGATGGCTGTTGTGGTTGCTGCTGGTCTGTCACAATTTCTGACACTAAAGGTGCTGCTGACATCTCCATCTGTATTTAGGCTTTGTGCTGGCACTGTCCATCCACAGGTTGCTGTGCTGTTAGAGAGTGAGCATGTACACAGCTGCGTGAGCTTTTTGTTGGTCTGTGAGGTGCATCAGCTTTTGGAGAGGTTTGGTGAGCACCAGGACCAGCCATAGCTTTAGGAAAGAACCCTGTTTTTTGGCAGTGATGGTGTTAGGAGATGAGTTTCAGCTCAGTCCACTTCACCCTTTGAGGTTTCAAGTGCCTGATTTATAAGATGAAGAAGTTTTATTGTGGTGGGTTTTTTTGTTTGTTTGTTTTTCATCTCTTCAAAAAGATCAACTGATTCAAGAGGCCTGAAAGCACTGAAATGCAGAAGGCCATCGATTTTTTCTCCTCTAAGCAATCTTGAAAGTAATCCAAGCCCTCCACAGATAAACACAGCATATAGTTTTATTTCAACAGCAGTACATCATCAGCTCCTTTTTATTTCAGTATGTAGTTGGCTGGTCACCCACGTACATCTAGAAATATGCTTTTGTCTCATGTGTTTACTGAAGCATTCAAGCTAAACGTGATTGAAGCTGGTGGCTGATTGGATGGTTGATTGGTCACTTACAGGTGTCATCTGTACACAAGGACCTTGGCAGTGCAGCTGTTTTCCCACCTTTAAGGGACACATGTTATTGGAGGTGCCTTTTGATGATCACTCTGGATCTTAAAGCCTTTCTTTGTACATTCACATTAATCTTTGTATTGGCTACATTTCAGTTTGCTTTCTTCTCTGCAAACAATTTCCTTTTTGTTGAATAAGCTGTTCTTCATAAACCATAGTAATGAGGTTGCTGCTGTGGTGGGGAGTTTGTTTGATTGCATTGGGATTTTAGCAGCTGTTTCCACCCAAGGGTGGATTTCCCTTCATTATGCACCTTCTGATTGGTTCTCCAAACCTTTCCCACTTTGTGAGTTCCCGAGTATTTTCTTTTATGGAGATGTGGGATCCTGTAAAGAAAATTCAAGTCTTCTGACAGAGTTGCATTTCTTGTATTGTTTTCCAGACCCATACAGTATGGTGCATGGTTCCCCAAGGATCAAATGGCTTGAAAGCCACCATTCCAACAGAACACTTGTTGACTTGAATCTGTACTTTCTCTGGTTACTAGTTACGGTTATTAGGAATTTTCTGGGTCATTGATGATGATGCTTCCATTCTCAAGTAACTGCTGTGGAGGCCAAAATCAAAGGCTTGACATTTGTCCAGGGCACCTACTTTGGGCAGAATGCTCTGTGGCTTTTGCCTTTATCTGGATTGAGTCCCACTCAGCTTTGGGCACAAGTAAAGCAAGCCCAGGTCTGTCTATACATGTCTAGGTCCTGCTTGGATCATGTGAAATCTCTACTCATCATGGCCTTAGAGGGGCCTTCTCACTTTTGGCTGTACTTGAGAACTGTGTAGCACCGGATGCACAAAATAGTCCACATGTACCTGAAAAGGCCTGTGATGTGAAGCTGCTGCATTAAAAAATGCAAAAGGGGTTGTTTGTGTTAAACAAAACTGAGTCTTGCTGTTTCTCAGAGAACATTGTTTTCAGCCTTTTTCTCCTCCTCAAAACTGTTGGCGACTGTCCTGCAGGACTGGTGATTGCAAGGTGATGGGCTGACACTCTTGCCCAAGAAGTATTTTAAGGGGCTTTGGTGTGTCCCATAGGACATGGCTCCTGTCAGGGAAGGCAGAGTGTGCCTCCTGCAGTGCAGATGCGTTTGGGTTCCTCTGCATGAGGCAAATCAATTCTGAATCTGCAGGGATGTGGCTCAGCCCCAGTGAGAAGCTCTAAAAGGGACAGGAAAGCTCTCATTTTGTGTCTGAGGTCCATAAGGCCTGTGGTTTGTGCCTGGCTTCTCTCATTACAGCGTCAGTTCAGGCCAAGTTCAAATAAAGGATGAGTGAGAAAGGGAAAAAAAACAACCCTGCTGTGTGTGCATCTCCTCTTTGTGCTGCAGTGCACAGGTCTCACGGGGCTATTGGATTCTCATCAGTCAGCAAGCTGTCGGCACCGATGGTGGATCGAGGCAGTCTCAGCCCTGCCCATGGCACCAGCAGCCCTGGAGCCTTGGTGGAAGATACTGCCTTGAAAACCTCTCATGAACAGCAGGGGGAAAGTCACCTCTGCCTGGACTGGTTTTTCTTTCTTCTTTTAATGTCTTTCAGTCAGCATCCACTGAGCCCTGCAAAGCTGTGACACTGTGGAAGAGCTGCCCCTAGTGTGAGCTGTGTTGCTCCTAGGTTGATTTCCTACCCAGTTGAGTTTCTCCTTGATTTGATATTAGACACGCCAGTGCACATACTTGAGCCTGAGCAGAGTTTGGACCAAAGATTTTGCTCAAGGCAATCCCTGCATGTGGTGCTAACAACAGCAGGGGCTACTTGGTAGTGGTCATCTTTGGCTGCCAAAAATTACCTCAAAACCAGGGCAGATTCTGAGAGGTGGACCAGCTCATCTGGACCCTGATACCAGTAAGGAAGGGCTGAGACAGTTGGAGTTGTTTAACCTGGAGAAGAGAAGGCTCCAGGAAACCCTTATTGTGGCCTTTCAATACTTAAAGGGGTCTTGTAAGAAAGGTTGGGACAAACTTATTAGCAGATGTTGTAACAGGATGAGAGATAATGGTTTTAAACAAAAAGAGTGTAGATTTAGAGTAGATGCAGAGAGGATTTTTTCACAATGAATGTGGTAAAACACTGACACAGGCTATCAAGAGATGAAACAGATACCCTGTCCCTGAAAACATTGAAGGTTAAGCTGGATGGGGGTCTGAGCAACTCATCTAGTTGATCTAGTCCCTGCTTATATCTGGAAGGTTGGACTAGTTGACCTTTCAGGGTCCCTTTCAACCCTAGCTATTCTGTAATTTCCAGTCTAGCAAAGGAAATGTCACTGAAGTGCAATCATGGTCAAGTAGTCAGTGTGGAGCTTGTTCTTGCAAGCCAAGGTAATGCTGTGTTCTTCTGCATGTACAAAAAATCATCATGGGATGCCTTCCATGCTACCAAGAGTGATATGTCAAGAGTAATAGTAGCCACTGGTAACACTTTGTGCTGTGATTTCTTTGGGAACAAGCAGGATGTTGTAACCAGAAGCAACTACAGACCACCTGGATCCTGGTGATGAAATGCCCTCAGGTAGCTTTGTCACAACACTATGTAAGTGGACTTCTTGGCTATTTTCTGTGCCTTAAATCTGATCCTACCTAGTACAAATGGGTATCTCAACCTTGACGGCTGTTTAAAGGTGTTATTTACACCACTGTGACACTAGGAGAACTAACTGTGCCCCCAGAGCTTATCTTCTTTGTACAAATGTTGAATCAAAGGCTGTCCATCCCCCAGGGAGCTTACTGTCTGGATCAATGATAGAAGGTTGTGGTTGGATACATGCAGATAGAAGAGTGAAATGAAAATGATAAGCCACTATTGATCATCTTGACAGATATGTCTGGGGACACCAGCAGCCTCACACTTATTGAGTTCTCTAGTAAATGTCAAAGCAAAGGAGAGTTTTGATGAAGTCGATGTGGTGGTTTGGCAGACCTTGGAGAGTAATTCCTACCAAGCAAGAAAGGAGAAAATATCATTCAATATCAAAGACATTTTCCACTGTCTGGCTCAGGAAACCAGCTTCCTAAATAGAAGTCAACTGAAAATAGTGGGTATTGTAGGTCATTAGCTATTCCTTGAAAGTTTGGGAGGTCATGTGTGATAAGATAGGGAAAGGGGAACCACTGAGAATGTGGAATGTGGTAGAAAACACAACTTATTGATGATATAACCCACTGGTCAGAAGTTAGGTTCCTCAGGGAAAGGTAGTTGTGTTGTCTATGATGCAGGAAAATAACATCTTTGGTGGCAACAGCAGATTGGAATGCTGAATAAAGAGCATCCAAAAGATATCCCAAGACTTATTTGAACTGTAGAAGTAGAGAGGGGAGTCTGAGCGCACTGTGTGATTCTGGTGGAGATGAAGGGGAGGTATAGAAAGATGGACCATGGTCAGAGCTGCAGAGTCCAAGGAGAGGGAAGCTTGAAAATGACCTGGAGGATGATGAAGAGGTAGGTAGGGAGAGATGAAAGGTGTTGCTGTCAGAGGCAGGTTTGGGGAGCTAAGGCCAAGCTAGAGGACGTGTGGATTCTGAAGCTTTGGCTGAGGAGCCACTAAATTTTTCAGTAAACCCATGAATAAATAATGTTATTACTTGAAGACCCAGACAGCACCTTCTAAAGATAATATGGTGCAGACAGCAAGAAGCTTTGGATGTAATGTCACCAGAAGTGACTTTGTGTGTGTCCTCTGGTGAGGGACTGCATCCCTGCCCGGCGAGGTATCTGCCTGGCTCTTTGTGCTCTCCATCCTATCTCCTTACACTACTAGGGATGCTATTCCCATAAAAAAAGGCACGTGCTTATGTCTCCGCCTGGTTACACAAACCAGCTCTGGAAAACCTCAGCTCCTAGAAGACAAACATAGCAGGGCTGTGTCTGCAAAGGTATAAGGTTACAAAACACACACCCACACGCTCACATTGCTTAACCAAAACCACCTCCTTTTTAGCAGTTTGTGAGGGCTTATTCACTCCACAGCATCAGAGGAATGCAGGAATTCGCAGGAATTCGAGCAGCTTTAAACCTATTCATTTGGTGGGGAGGCATCTCTTCTCCCCTGCTTCGACCTGCTTGGCTTTAATGATAATTGCACTTCTTGAGCTGTCGAGTTGGCTCTCTGCCATGCTGCTGGCCCTCCCCACACAGATGTGTGTGGCACAGCAGTGGGAAGGAGGGCTGGAGCCTGGAAAAAGTATAGACTGATGCTTTAGAGAAAGGATGTCCTTCCCTGTGGGATGCGCCCTGCATTCAACCCTGCTTCGAACCCTGCATCCTGCTTCTTTCCAATCTTCTCCACTATGGGCGGCTGCTTGCTTCCAAAAAGGGTTTGGTGCTCCTGATATTAGTTCTGCCAAGGAGGGAAAAAACTTCCAGCCAGCCCTCAACCCTGTAGCGGGCCTCAACTGAGGTCTGAATGGCTCCTACTTTGTCCCCAAAGAGCCTCCTGCAAGCCCTGGGCCACCCAGCCTGTGCAGCGCTTGCCCCACTGCAGGCATGGGCAGTGAGGCTCATGGATATCTTTTTGCTCTGGAGATTAGGCACAGAGAAAGAGAACAGTCACTTCCTAACTCTGGTGTATCCTACTGGGGAATTTATTTTGCCTATAATATTAATAATCATTATTATTTAGTGTCTGTAATTAACCATCCCCAGATGCATCTAGCAATAGCATGTAAAAATTAACTATTGATTTTGAAGTCCTCATCACTTTAAACATGGGAAATGAAATAAATAATAATTTTTAAAAGCCAGCAGTAATTTTTGTTGGCTTGTTAAGAATTTGAAAGATGCAATAAAATCGGATTTTGGGTTTACTTGTGCTGCCCGTTCCCAGGGGAGGAATGCAGTGCTGTGCATGACCCAGCTGCTTGTGGCAGCTGCTGCTGTCGCTGCTCTCAGCCCTGCTGCTAGAGTTTCACATAAAGGGCCTGGGAAGTTGGGGAAACTGGCAACACTGGTTCCATAATATGAAGAAAAATGTTGTGTTAGTTGCTGATGCACAGGCTGGAGAAGTGGAGAGTCTGCTGGCAGAAGTAAGCAGTATGAGTATGATAGCACTGTTAACCTAAAAGAAGCTGGTACAGTTTGGTTTGAGTGACAGAGATATGTAGAAGGTTTTATCTAAGGCAGCACTGAAGTCTTGTGTTTAAAGACACTGTTCTGAAGGGACCATAATGAGCATGGAAGTGCCCTAATTCAGTCTATTAGTTGGGGACCAGGAATTAACTGGGGACCCTGAGGTTTTTCATGCTGCACTGTGCAGAGGAGGAGACAACTTGTGCCTGAAAGGCAAGATAAATTTAGTTGTACTTCAGCAGCTGAGATGCATTTGGGCAGAGGCTATCAATTGCAATTGTACTGTGAAATTTTTCTTAAACCTTCTTTCCCAGCAGGAAAAGGTGATGGAGAGTTGAGCAATGAAGATGTTTGGGTAGAAGCCTCATGTTTGGGATGGTCAGGTGCAGTGCCTCTGTATCCAGTCTCCGGATTTTAGGCCAAGCTGCTGAGCAGCTTTGTGCCCATGCCCCATAGCTGTACAGTGAGAGATGGGGTTGAGGTGGTCCTCCATGCTCTCTGTATCAGGCTCATTTTTGGTCATGAGTATCACTGCTACTGGTCTCCTGTCCAGTTTCCTCTGTCAAGCTGTTGAACTTGACTGGAGATATCTTAGGACATATCTTTAGTAAGCTATGATGATAACCCTTTAATTATTCATTTGTATGGTAATATAAGAGGTTATGAGAACACCAAATAAATTAATATGAGTAAGGTGAGGGGATGGGGTTTGGAAGATGGGATCATTAGAGCAAAGAAAAGGACCAAACAAATCTATGGAAAAATGAGAGGCTTTTCTGGCTTCTCTCTCCACTTGGCACATTCACAGCCCTGGACTGAGAAAAAGTGCTTGCTTCTGTGGCATTCTGGGGAATGCACATGGTAAACAGAAATACTTTGCATCATCTTACATCTTGGTGGTCATCCAGTCAGGGTGGAACTGCTGACTGTGGAGTGTTCTTATGGTAAGTCAAGCAGCTGAGCCCCATCAGAGTTGTAGTCCCTGTCTTTATGCTTGCTGTTTTTGGAAGGTTTCAGCTTTGCAGGCTCTGGGTAATTCTAGTATCCTGTTTGCTTTGACAGGTCCATGCTGCGCCATGTTTCTTCTGATTCTATGATCAGCTTGACTCGTAGTTATTTAACCGAGGCCTTGGACACAGAGGGTTTGGGACTGGGCAGTGGTAGCAGAATGCAAATCCTCATGACTTTTTTGTGGTTTTCACTTGTAAGCACCTGCAGGCATCAATCTTATTTCATGGATGTGAAAACTGAGGCACATCTGCCTCCTCCTCTGGAAGCCCTTGCTCTCTCTAGAAAGTCAGCATTCCAAAGCTTTAAAAACAGCTCATTTGTGATGGGAGGGGGAGAAAAGGGAGGACAAGAATCAAGTAATCTATTTCAGACCATGGCCACCACTTTCTACCCTGTGTAGTAGTTGGACAAGCCCCACCCTGGGAAATACGGCAGTGCCACGTCACTGCCCCGGCTCGCTTGCCGGTAACTCATCCCCTGCGGCAAGGCAGTGTGGTAGGATGGATAGGCTTGTGCTAAACCAGTCCTGCCTTCTCCTCTCCCAGCAGGGTGTTGGGCAACGTTGGATGTGTTGCTCAACCTTTCTGAGTTGCAGTTGCTCCATCAGATGACGATTCTAACAGCGCTTAACTAGTCTTTTAAGTGCCTTGAGATCTCTGGAAGTGAATTGAAAGAGGTACGAGAGGGGGTGGGAGAAGGGAAGGGATGCAAGTGTCAGGAATTTAATTGGGAAATCTTTTTTATTGTATTGCCTTTATATCTATCCTGATCCGATTGCAGCCGCTGGCTTTCTAGTGCTAGATCAAGACTGCTGTTAACGCAAGGCCCTGAACCTTGCTGTTGCTGCCGGGTGATGCTTGACATCATTACCGTGCTAACAGCAGTTGTAAGGCTGATCAAAAATACTTGTGTCTCCTGGAATGTAACCTCTTTGGGATGAGAAATGGTCCTGGCACTGTGCTCTGCCCAGATTTAGCTGCAGATAATGAGATTTTTTCCTACCAACATCTTGGGTGATACGCAGTTGTATGACGCAGTCCTTCCATCGCATCTGTGGCATGCCAGCCCTTCTCCGCAGGTGTTCTTGTCCGGCAGCGGGTGGGTGGCTGCCGTGTTGGGGCTCAAACCATGCCAGTGCTGTGTTTCCTGGTCAGGCAGGACACAGCAGATGACTCTGCACTTGCTCAGCGGTTGTCGCATCCCTCTCCCTGGATCTCCAGCTGAGATCCGCCATGTACAGCCCCACGTGTACACACATGCTGGGAAGCGAGGTGAGTGCCGCCAATCTTTCCTCCTCCTCCCCCTGGTGCCAGGGCTGGCTGGTGAGCCGGCATCAAAGCAAAATACCTGACTCGTGTCTCTTTTCTCGGAGGCTGCCTGGCTCCACTGCTGGCTCTCGGCGGCGTTGAAGCCTGCCTGGGAATGGGCGCCACTCCCGCATAGCTCCTGGCTCGACTCTCATTAGAAAGGGCGTAGGCTTCAGAGAGGGTGAGCTGCGCCTTTCATTGTGTTTGGCCATGGAGCAGCCGGGCTGCAGAGCCAGGACGTGGAGCTGGGTTTCTTCTCCAGGGCTTGTTCTCACCAGCGCTTGGCCTGGCTGGCAGCCCTGCATGGTGAGGAGCGATGATTAACGCTGGCATGGTGGCCATGCCTTGTGTGGCCAAACCCTTCCTGCTGCTCTCCTGGACCCCTGGCTCCATTGGAGCCACTCTCTGGTTTGGGGTAGGGGAGGGTATCTGACCCCTTACTCTAGGTTTCTCCTTGTGTTTTGTTACTGAAGGGAATGGTTTTAAACTGAAAGGGGAAATTTAAATAGAATATTAGGAAAAAATTCTTTATTCTGAGCATGGTGAGACACTGGAACAGTTTGCCCAGAGAAGTTATACATGCCTCATCCCTGGAGGTGTTCAAGGACCAGTTGGATGGGACTTCAAGTCTAGTGGCAAGTGTCCCTGCCCATGGCAGAGGGATTAGAACCACATGACCTTTCTGACAGAAACCACTCTATGATTCCATGATTCTGTGATGGTGAAAGACCTTGTTAGGCAGAAGTTACGGTTTCCAATTCTGGTGCTTCTGTTCTCCAGGATCTTCCCAGTTCAAAACGCTAACTGGTGTATTTTGCTAGAAAAAGTGGGGTATGAATGAGCGCCAGAGCTAAGGAGTGAGTTGTGCCCTACTCAGACAAAGTGGAGAGAGCAAGGCTTCAGAAGCTCATTAGGAATGGTTCCCAGATTGACAGCATTCAGTGTTACTGGGGTTACTTTATGTAATGCCCTGTCTCCACATCTTCTGACTGTGCTGTCATCCCTCATGCTTTGGGTACATCAGAATGCAGCAACTGTGGCAGCTCAGGTGCTTGTAGTAGGTGGGGTATGTACGTTGTTCACTCATCTCCTTTGAGGAGGAACAGATTGCCCAGAGAGGCTGTAGATGCTCCCTCCATTCCTGGGAACACTCAAGATTGAGTTGGATGGGGCTCTGAGCAACCTGATCTTGTTGAAGATTGCAGGATTCAGAATCACGGAGTGGTTTGTGGTTGAAAGGGACCTTTGGAGATCATCTAGTTCAACCCTCCTGCCACCGCAGGTTCACCCAGAGCAGGTTGCACAGGAATGCATTCAGGCGGGTTTTGAATTTCTCCAGAGATGGAGACTCCACTGGCTCTCTAGGCAGCCTTTTCCAGTGCTCAGTCCCACTCAGAGTCCTCCTCATATTTAGATTGTATATCCTATGTTCAAGTTTGTGCTTGTTACTTCTTGTCTTGTCACTGTGAAACACTGAAAAAATATGTAAAGACCTTTAAAAATCCCAGCCCAAACCATCTGTGATTCTCTGAGGATCATCCCCTGTCTGGTTCACCCAGCAAGGCAAGTAGGGTGTGGGATGGCAGGAACTGCAGGAGTGGAGAAGAGAAGCTGACCTAGTCCACTGTAGCATAAGTAGTCAAGGGATGGTTGTGTGGTTACAGGGGAGGTCGCAACACGAACATCATTCATTTTCAAACAGATTGCTCCCAAAATGAGTGGCTTGGGACCTTTTTAAAGGTTGTTATTAATTAATGCAGACCCTGTCTGTGCCTGCTCAACAATAGTGGGATGCATCACCCCCAAAGCCAGCAGAGTTAAAGCACAAAGGTCTTTTTGCATCTTTTTACATACCTTCTTGGGCACCAAAGGATGACTTTGCATATTTTTGGGACACAGTGTGAATACTTACATCAAATAAAATAGATATGCATATCTGCCCCTCATGGGTATATACAAGGCTGTACGAAGTAACTGCACTTGAAGGGATGAGCTTGTTAGTCCTGCACTGCTTGTTGCTCAGGGAAACTGGTGTAGTCTTTGTGTTCTCTGATGGGTTTCTGGCTTATGTGTGTGTTGTCCCTGGTATATTACCAAGGTTCAGCTGTGTGTTTCAACTCTTCAGCACCTTGTAAGAAATAGTTTTCCTTGGGGTTGCAGCTGATAGTTCATGTGAGGCTGTGGGATTGTACCATAAGGGATTCCTTAGCGAAATTCAGTCTAGTTTTTGGGCAGCATGCAAAAATACAGCTGGTCACTAAAAATAAAGGCCTGTGACTAACATTCAGTGGCTCATCTCTTCAGCAGTTACTATGGAATCCAGGTATCCATACAGGCAACAATGAAGGATGTTGCTGAACGCTCTTGTGATGAAGAACCTTCCAGCTGATGTAGTGCCATATTTTTTCTCTTCTCTAGACTATTATTCTGTAGACTCAGTTCCCTGGACCAGTTTGCAGTCTTGCATGGCGAACCAGCATGTGCTGACATGGCTGAAAGGGAGGAGTGAGTGGAAGCAATTTTATGGGTTGTTCCTGGTGCCAAAAAGCTTGTGGTTGGAGAGTCACAGTTGCAACCCCTTCAAGATGTTTGGAGCTGCAGATGAACCTCCTTGGCTCCTCCTTGGGCTTTCTCCCTTTCTGCTCTGTCCCACCGCTTATAACAGTTTGGTTGACATAGTAAATAGGAAAGTCACCACATCCAAGTGACAAACTGCAAATGCAGTTTGTACCTTTGCACTCTTTCTTCTGGAGTGGTGAAGATTGGGCAAGTTTTAAATATTTCTTTTCATATCCTTGTCTGTTTTCTTATTTGCCTCCCATCTTGATACCTTCTATCAGTGTTGATCCAGAGCCAGACCAGTTCTGGAAGTTGTGAGGAGCTGGACTAAATGCCAAGCTCAGGACTGGATGCCTCCACTAGCCATTTTTTGCCCTTCTTGTCTCAGATAAGCTAGTATCCCTGTCCCAGCAGCTGTATTTCTGTGCACCTCACATGAGAATGGGTATTGAACCTTTAGATGGCTGTTTTCTCAGCAGTGGGCTGCTAGCCAACATCCTTGCTACAGCACAGAGAAGGAGCCACAAATCTCCAATACTGTGATCCAGCAGGTGATTATTTCTGACCTGCCTGACGAAGCCCCTTTTGGAAAAGGGGAGAGGGGAGTCATCCTTCCCCTCCGTAGCCTTATTTCAGCACATGACATTTCTGGGATGCACCGTTTCCCCTGCCTCAGTGTGCAGTAACACCAAACCTTCTCTTTTCTTTGATCCAGGGCTTTTTACAGAGCAGTGTCATGCTCCTGCACCAGCCAAATGGCTTTTATTCTTCCCTGCAATGTGGTGTGCATGTGTCCAAGTTGACAGGGGTTATAAACATCTATTTCCTTGCAGAGTTTCCCTTTTCCCTTGCGGAAGTTGAGAGCAAGTGAAAATAGAGCTCACTATTGATAGCAGTTTGGGATTTAAATTTTTTTTTTCCTAATTGCTCATTATGTTTTTAGCAATTCATACTGTATGCAAGGGGATGCTGCATTATGTCTCCCTTGCTATCTCACAGCTCTCATCTCAGGTAGAAGAGGGGATGCTAATGACAGCTAGGTCCCAAAAAGGTGTTTTTCTCTAAATCCTGGAGATGAATTGCTTTAATGGGAGGTGACTCACTGCAAACTCATGGTCAGAGGAAGACGGATGATTTTGAGCAGGGGTGTTGTGACCCGAAACTTAAGCCTGTGACTGGGTCACTGCTCTTCTTTCAAGTTGTTTTCACTGGACTGGAAGCTTTCTTGTTACGCATGGAATTGCATCCAGGGAGGACCTGAAAGGTCGCTTAACCCTTTGTCATGCAGTGAAAGCAGAATGGAATGATAATACAATAAAACCAGAGCAAGCCAACCATCCCCCCAAAAAAAACCCTGAAAGGCTGGAAAACAGCCCACAAAGGAGGATGCTGGGTTTGTATTGCCTGTGCAGTGAACAGCTTACATCTGGGTTGGGGTGACACCAAAGGTTTATACAGAAATTCAGTGCCTTTTGGGTCGTAATGCAGGTAACAGGGCATTTTTCCTTCTCCCTTCATCACTGCTCTAATGTGTTTGACCAAATTACAGCGCAAATCCGTGGCTGTATAAATACCAAGCAGAGGAAAAAAAAAAACCAGCAGAAACCACAGGCATTGTTCAGGCAGTCCTTTGATGTTGTTCACTCGTGAATGTAAACTCTCTGAGCCTTGTGGGATGGTTTTGGGCTAAAAGGGTCTTGAGACTGGTTTGTTGGGTGCCTTACAAAAACACTTCACAGACATTTTCTCTTCCCATCTTTTCTTTCTTAATGCTTGCACCCTGCAGGAAAGGTGCTTGTGTTCTTGGCTTCCAGGATTAAGCCCCTTTTGCTGTCTGGAGACTGCTTGGGATCCATGATTTGTGCATGCATGGCACCTTGTAAAAATTCCTAGGTTGAAAGGGACATTTTTCATCATCTGGTCCAACCTCCAAGGAGGTAAGTCCAGATCCAGGCACTGCTGGACCCATCTTCTACGTCAGTGTCTTGGCTTTCACCGAGGTTGTTGGAAATGATGTGCTGTTCAGAGCTGCTGCTGGGGTCGGGAGTTGAACCACGCTTGGTCTGCATCAAGGAAGGAAAAGATGAGGCAGTTTGGCAGCTGGGTGTTTGTTTGTTTGGTAGTGCACAGGGAAGGCTAGTATGTGATGGTTGAAAATAAATTTGGCCTGATAGTTCAGTATCAGCTCCCAGGAAATTGCCATCAGAGTAATTAGTGTGCTCTGGCTTATTTGTACAGTTATAACAGCAGGAAAGTATTGAAGCAGGAAGAACAAACACATTATTCATCTGAACCTTCACTCCGCAGCCTTTACCTGACAGTTCACTATTTGCGATACACAGGTCTATTTTTAGGCTTCCAAGGCAGGCAGACTCTTTCTTCTTTGTTTGTTTTGCATTTTGTTTTTTATGTTGCTGACATAAATTGGAAATGAATCTGTGCTTAGAGATAAACAAACACATTAATAAACCTTTTGAGTACTGACGTATGTTTTCTGTGGAAGTGCTGAAGCATCAGTAGAAAGCTCTCGAAAATTGTACCTTTGCAAGTGGGATGAAGATACTGCAGATGGCATCTGGGCTTGGCAAGAGGAACTCTCTGAGTTCATGCAGCTCTGGATGCTGGAATGAGATCCCTGTTTCTGTCAGAAGTATTTGATGTGATCATGAGCATGTTTTTTCGCCCAGGTTTCCCTGCTTGGTAGAGAGTCCTCTGTTACCAGGTTAGAATTACCTTTTGAGATGTGAGCACCAAGGAGAAGGTTTAGTAACATAGGAAATAATTACCATTAATGTTAGGCTGTGGGAGAATGTCATGGGGTCACAGGAGTCTGTGGTCATGAGGCATCTGAAGAGGATGTCTGGGGAAGGGCATCTTTATATGTGTGAGTACATGGAAGAACTGGTAGAGAGCAGGAGGCGTTTGGAAACTGGGGGAAAAAAGTGGGTGTGGAGAAACTTGTGGATTCACCGTGGAATGGAAACAATGGGGATGAAAGCGTTTTTTCAGCCCTTCCTTTCCATCCCTTCCCTCTCCTTGCAGTGGTGTCACCCCCAGCCATCCATCCACAGCAGCTATTCCCTGCCAGGCACTTGTGCTAAATCCTTTGAGAGCTTCTCTTCTCCTTTGTCGATTAGAAACAAATAAAAAGGGTGGGGGCAGAAGACAGGCTGTCTGCAGGGGAAGAGAGCTGAGGAGCCCCAGGCTTTCTCCTGGAGATGGATTTTGTGAACAGCTGAGGAAATCACCAGGTTGAGCACCTCCCACAGCCAGCAGCTATATCACAGGCTCTCCCAGCCACAAATGCAGTGCTGATAAATCAGAGTTAAAGTGCCCTTTTTAAATACCAAAGGCTTTTAAGTGTTTGAGCTAGCCATCAAAAAGGTGAGTTACCATTTCCATATCTTGAGATCTTTGCATGGAGCCTTAGTGCCTCCCTGGAAGGCGGGACTTAGGCAAACACTGTCAATGCAGCTCAAATCAAAGGTAAAGGAGTGAAACTTGTGACCTCCCTTATGCAAGATTCAGCCTGGGTCCCACAGTAGTCTTTTAAAGTCCTGGGAAGTGATTCTTATGCTTTGCAACCCCAGATTTCCTTCCCACGCATTTTCCAGCCAGCTGATGTGGGTCCAGGGCTGGAGGAGGCTGGATTTTAACTGCAGCCTCCAGGTTTCTTTTTGTGCCACAAGTTAGCTCACTCTCTTAATCCTATCACTGCCACATCTGGGGCACATGTTTTTAAGTTCTGAAGGAAGAGGAGAAGGGGGCGAGGGAAGGTATTGCAAATGAACAACTGTGAACCAACACTGTGATGATGAAAACTTTCTATCTACCAGCCAGGAACTGGGATTTGCTTTCTGTTTGTAGCATGGGCTGGATCGGAGTATTTACATTCTTAGGGATTTTCAGCTCCCTGAGTGAGGGACCATATCCTGGGACATGATTTCAAGGCTTAGAGAAACCTGGCAGATGTGAAAGTCCTGGAGTGAAGAAACACAAAGGGAACCTGGAAGCCTAAATATAGTAACCATAAGTAGACATTCTGGAGCATCAGATTTGGGACCTTCGATCTTTTAGCCCAGGTGCCTTTAGCCCGTGGGCATGGACCTCACTATACTCATTCAGCCCATGTGAACAGGGAAATTAGGGTGTGACAATAACAGAAGCAAAGCAAAATCATCAGCAGGGTATAAAAAAAAGACAACAGATTTCAAAAGTATGTGTGTATGCATGATATGTATATGTCCATAAAGCTAGATATTTAAGCCTGCTTTTACATGTCTGTGACTTTTAAATATTCTTTAAAAACTTTTAAACACTTCACGCAGTCTATAAAATTTAGATATTCTCTCCCGTTTACAAAGAAAGGCAAAATTTTTATGTTTATATTTTCATATGACTCTATAAGCTACAGCTTTTGAGATCTCCTTCAAATCTTTAGAGACTGCTTGTGTTTGGAGACAGGATGCGTCTATTTGAAGTTGTGTGATGTTACTTGGTGAGTTCAGTGTCGAAAGAAAGAAAGAAACCCAAGACAGCACAGCTGTGAAGCTCTATATGCCGTGCTAACAACTTTTTAAGTAGAGCTGTGTCCCCTCATCAGAGGGGACAGTTGTGGGTATGATACATTGTTCAGATCCCAAATTGGCCTCCTGACAACCTTACCATAACATTGATGGGGATTATGGTGGTTTGCCTTTTGATGATGATGATGTGTCATTATTGGTGCTGATGGAGACAGTTTTGGCAGGCATCCATTCCCGGTATAGGTTAATTAGCCCTCTCACTTCCACCCTTTCTTCCCTACCCTCTTCCTAAGCCATTAAGAGCAAGCACAGTCAGAAGTAAATCTCCTTATTAAAATATTTAGAGCCTTTCTGATGCCAGATGCCGAGGAAACTGTTCTGTAATCCTGTGGGCTTCACAGTATTTGAGTTGAGTGACTTCAAAACACCTGTATTAATGTAATGCAAAACTGGCTTGGAGGAGTGTGGATCAGCAAAAATTAATGGGTTTTCTTTAACAGTTGCTTTTACAAACGCACCCAGCTCTGATTCATATCTCTGTCATCGCTGGCACTGCTCCTCTGACTTACTCTGCTAATTGTTGACTTAGTGGCATCAGAGATGCTGATTTGGAATCCCCAAACTATCCCCTTGCCATCTCTGGGTTTGAGGGAACCACCAATTGACTGAGAAGATGTTATTCTGATAGCCAATTTTTGAGCAGTGGGACAATCTGCCATATTCTTTGCGCTCTTCTGTATGATCCTTCTGAACATCATCTTTAGCCTGGAGACATAATTTGATATTTATCCACATGGCCACTGCATGAGAGAGCAAACCATTAGCAGATGGGGCACCAAGGCACAGAGTAATTGAATTGCTACTGCCGTAAGCCAGACGACAGGGAAGGAGAGGAGGCGAAGGCTCCTGGTCCAGTGTGTCCCACATTAGGTTGAAGGGCCAGTCTGCCCAGAGCTCTGGGCTGAATCACAGCCATGTCTGGGAAAAGACATCAGTTGCATCCATAGCAGGAAGCCTAGCAGCCCTCATATGACTTGTCTGGAAAAACTACCAATAACCATTGAGATCTGAAAAGCAGGGATTAAGGAGCAGTGTCAAAACACAGCTGGTCTGCACTGGTTTTCGATGCTGTCTTACCAAGCTCAGACACTCACCCTGCTCTGATAAATTATGATCCTCTTGCCTGCTGCAGTGTTACACCTGCAGAGGCATCCCTGGCTTATTCCTACCGCCTAAAATGGAAGAACCATGCTCCCTAACATGGATTTCTGGCATAAGCATCTGGGGAAAGGGATTGCTTTCTCAATTTTATTTCCATTCTTGCACCTTCAGGTAAATATGTCTGCAGCCAGCTCTGCCAGAAAGTTAATTGAAGGTACATCCATCCCTACAAATAATGGCTAGGGCTGGAGAGCTGTGATTGTCCCATCTCCTCAACTCCCCTGAAGGGGAAGGGAATATGTGTGCTGGGAAACAGCTTGAGGAGAAGTCTTTCTGACTGAGAAAAATAATCTAAATCCTCCTCTCTCACAGTTTAAAAAAAAACAACAGGAATGATTTGTGCTCCTTTCATGGAGTCACAGTCCAACCCATGCTGGAAGGAACCTTTAGAGATTGTCTGGTCTAACCGTACTTGGGAAAGGGAGCCTAAATGAGGTTATATACCATATTGTCCAGTTGCATCTTGAAAACCTCCAGTGATAGGGACTCCACCATTTCTCTGGGGAGGTTGTTCCAGTGAGTGATTGGTCTCACTGTAGAAAGAAAAAAAAAAGTTTTCACATCATGCATTGTCTATGCCCCATTGGTGTAATTTTTTTACTGCTTTTGTCTTATGGTGATACTTTCCAGTTTCTTAGCTGCAAAAAATAAATCAGTATGGGTTTCTTGGATTAACAGCATCTTGCTTTGCTGCTCATGGTGGGGATCAGCTTCTTTTGCTATGCTTCAGGAAATTCCACATCTTGGTTTAGTGATGGAATGCAGAGGATCTGTAGGTGGGGCAGGGATCTCTCGGGCCCCAGCGTGATGATTTAACCTCTTGTTCTTTGTACATCTTTAATTTCTGGGGTTTAAGGTAATAGTGCTTGTTTGGTCCAATCTGCTGTGTAACAGAGATTTCTTGAATTAGTTTCCACTCTGAGCTCAGCTGTTGTGGATGTACACAGATGTGCATTTTTGGGAAGCAAGGGAGACAAGGTGGAATTCTTCTCTTTAAATTATTCTTTAAATTGCCAATGTTGGATTGTTAACCATGCCAGCTGGAGGACTTTTACTGCTGTTAACTACCTGCAGTATTGGAAAAAAGTATTTTTGTTTCTGGTTTGTTTTCAATTGAGCTTTAACTTTCAACCTTTGGTCTTGATATGCCTTTGTCTGGCAGTCTTAGGAGCGCTCTTACTGACAGGTACTCAGGCTGCGAGGTGCCTTTCAACTTGCTTTTTGATTGACTTCCTTGAATTCCTTGGTTTTGTGGTCTTCCTCTGAACACTCTCTAGTTTTTCCAGCCTTATTCTTGAAGTGTGGGTACAGGTATTAAACCTCGTGCTCCCATTGGCCATGTCACCCCAAAGATAGCAGGGCCTCTCTGCTGGTATGTGACATCCCTCATTTGTTCACTCAAGCATTGTGGACCTGCCTTGCAAGCTCATGTTGGAGTAATTATGCCTCTTACCTCAGCCAGTCCCGTATGTCTGAAGGTTTCCATGTAGCCATTTCTTTAATAGGTTGAGTGTCTCCTTAATCTTTTTGATGTTTTTTTTTCCTGGGTATAAGTATCAAAGGAGTTCTAGAACAACTTCTCTCACTATACCAGTCACATGGCAAGAATCTTTATATAGCTGAGAGCTGCTGGAAATATATTTGATGGAGCTGGGGGAAGCAAAAGTGGTTCACAAGAGGGAAATTACACTGAGATATGTCTACAGTGTGTGGGGGGAAAGGACAGACTGCATGCCAGTGAGGATCCAGAGTTGTACAATTTTGGTTTTGACTTCAGCTCTTGATGGAGATGGTTAACCTGCAACCCCTGAGCCAGGGGAACCTATTGTTGCTGTCTAGGGAGTGTAGCTCCAAGCTCCTTATTTGGGAGTCATGGGTTGGCTGCCCACATTGAGAATCTGGGTCAATACAAGCATATTTCTAGACATCAGACAGAGAAGGCCAACTGTATTTCCAATCGAGGTGCTTTTATTATCAGTTTTATGTTGTTTCTTATGTATAATGACTCAGAGGAAACAGAGGTGTTGATCTGATGGGGAACCTGGAAAGCCTGTTTGTAATAGTGTCCAGATGTTTCCTTAGCACATCTGCTTTAGCCACTGTGGAAGTCTGTGCCTTCAGCAGCCCTGCTCTTGCACTTTACTCCCTGCTGCTATGTGTGATGCTTATATATTAGTAACATAGGAATGGTGGAAGAGGAAATTTAGACAGCAGCAAAAACAGGGCAACCAGCTGCCAAGGAAGCAGACGAGAGGAAGGCAATCTAGTTCATAACCCAAATTACTTCTGCTGTTCCCATTTGTGTAGGGTGTTTGGAGGTAGTCTTGCATGTAATTGTTCCCTGTTGTAAATACTGTGCCCCAGGTTTGCTCAGTTACAGGTCAGTGTGTACCTGTGCTGTTGCATTTGAGCCATGTGGGCGAGACCTTTGTCTGTCTGAATGTTGACTTCAGCCAAGAATGGGGCGAGCTTCATTTGCGCAGCAGCCCATGTGTGAAAAAATTTTCCTGTCTGTCCTCTTACTTGTGGGAGGCTGTTGTGCTCCCTGACTACATCCATGTTTAGCACTTCCAACTCTACCTTGCTAATCCCTGTGCCAGTACTGTCACCATGGTGTTCCTCCTGGGAAGGGTCAGCTTTGGGACAGCTCAGCTGCCTCTGCCAGGGCTTCAAGCAGCCAGGATGCTACTCTGCTTTTAATGTCACTGTGTCAGTGTTGTGCCCTGCCCAGGGGAGTATTGCTGGCAGCCTGAGGAAAACTCTCTGTAATTCCAGATGCCCTGAGCCATGCCATCTCTTTCTGGGCTGCACATAGCAAACCCTTGATTTACAGTCACAGTTCTTTGGGTATATACTCAGTCCCAGTGTGTGCGGGAGCTCCTCACAACAAACTACTCTTTCTCCATTTCACTCAATGACTTCTCCTGATGGTTAATTTTTAATGTGGTGGAGAGCACATCTTCAGAGCGGACCAGTTTGTGATGCGTATTGGTAAGCAGTAATGTGGACACCTTGATCAACAACCACAAGTTCTTTGAATAAAAGAAGAATGTTCTCATCACCCAAAATTGCAGCTGGTGCTTCATCTCCTTTCGGTGGTGGTGAGGTGACATTGTCCAGATTAAAGTGGGAGAAGAAAGTGGAAGCATGTGGTTGGGGTGTGGCGAAGTATTTCAGTGGGGAAGAGACATTGGTGTGGTAGGTGGATGTGACATGGATGGCCCAAAGGCGTAGATCTCATCCTGTTCATGCTTCTGCCTCTAATGCATGACACAGCATCATGACTTGGCCAAGGATGGGCCATCAGGTGTTTTTGGTTACATGACTGAGACTATGCCTGGCTATGATGTGGGCTGTTGTGGCTCTTGTCATCCAAAGATGTCTTGTAGACCTTCCCAGTGTCTTGATTCACCACACCTTTTAAATGTTCCCTGAAAGCAGATGAAGGCTTGTAGTTTCTTTCTTAGGATTGTTACTCTGAAGTGTTCACATAGGACCAATGTCCATAGAAGGAGCTCCTGAAGATCCTGAAAACCTTTAATTTCACGTAAAGTAGCTAGATACTGTGTTTCTATTTCTGTCTGTACAAAAATTACTCCTATTTTGGGCAAAACTGAGAATTTAAGCGAGATCTGATTTATGGAGTTTTTCCTGCCACCTTGTTGGACCAGTATTTTATTCCCAGCAGAGCAATGTCTGCATTACTTTTAATCTACATGCAACATAGTAATTTTGCTGGTCTATATGAATCTGTAGTTGAGCACAGAAATTCTTTTAGGACAGAATTTACATGTAAAACTATCTTTATTGCATTGCATATTAAACCCCATTTAATTTGATTCAAATAGCTGGATGTTTCCTTTGTCAGCATTTGAATTAACTGGGATTTTTTCACTAATGGGCCACTGTTTTGAAGTTGAATGCACCCTCAGGGGAGTTGGCTTCAATAAATACCCCTTTTTGGGAAAAGTATAGTGACTTTTTTGAGAGGATTGAGTAGTGACTTTACATCAGAATTTTCCAGCTATGCTTGTGTTTTGATTTGTATTTGAAATAATTCTTTGCTTCTAATGCAAGTTACTATGAGAAGTGTAAAATGTTTATGACACCTACAGCAGAATTTCCAACTGTTGAAGATAAGTACTTCAAATCAAGATGAGTTTGAATTTACCAACCTGCAACGATTCTGGGCTTTATTTTTTCCCACTCAAATGGAGAGAAATGGAGGAAAAAAATGGGGACAAAAAGTCTTGAAAAAACATCTTGAGACACTTCAAGGATGATAGAATTTCATCTTCCTTTGACATTCTTTGTTCATCTATTTGAGTAGTACCTCCTGTTGACTGTATGTATGGGCAAGACCTAGATGTTTTTCTATCATCATTGCAATGTTAGATGTTCCTTGAAGGGTGAACCTGGTACCACTCTTGCATGGGGGCAAACAGTTAAACTCTTTCAATACTGACAGGAATTGTGTCTAAAACCTGGAAGTCTGGACTGATTCAGGTATTAAAATTGAGTTTCTTTTATAGGTGCATTCACTGTTTGGATGATGAAGCTGGATGAGCTTCATTTGGCTTGGATTACAATATTTCAAAAGACTTGCTGAATTCTCCAGACAACCCTCAGCCCCTCAGCTTTGGGAACAGAGAAGCATCGATTTATTTCTCCAGTATAACACAAGGAGAAGGGAGAGAGTTGGCTGCTTCACACAAATAACCGAAATAATTGCTGTGATGCTGTTGGGAGCCCTTGAAAGGAGAAAAGCCTGGAGTGTTAACTCTCCTTTTAGAGAGATGGATTTTGCCCAACAGGAAGGCGCACAAGGGAAGACACAGTAGGACAGAGGAGAGGTGATGCTACAAGCCAGCATTATGACCTTTAAAGTGGGACTGAAGCTTCACATCAAGGTAAAAAAATGCCCTAAACCAGCCAAACATTTTCCTTTCTTCCTGCCTTAGTTCGGTATCCATCAGATAAGAAGTGGGATGAGTCCAGGTGTAAAGTTTGAATTGAGTAGTTTCTCCTACTGTTTCAATCTCCCATTTGTTCCCTTGCCCACTTACTGTGTCCTTTGTCACCTTGTGCTTGCCTCTACAGACCCCGTCACAGCAGACACTTGAGCAGGCTTCATGTAAAAAACGATCAGCATGATGTCTCTAGATTTTACTTGGCCACATATCTGAGACTTAATTTTTCAGGCTTCTCTGGTCACACACACAATATAACTTTTGGAGAATGCTTCATGTCTTTATGCCAGAGGAACTTCCTGCTTTACTTCTTGAAGTGAGAATTTGCCCAGAGAGGTTATGGATGCCCCTCAATCCCTAGAGGTGTTTAAGGCCAGGCTGGATGGGGCTTTGAGTAACTTGATTTAGTGAAAGGTGTCCCTGACAATGGCAGGGGATTGGAACAAGATGATCTTCTAAGTCACTTACAACCCAAACCATTCTATGATTCTGTGATTCTTTGATTACTGAGAAGTTTCTAATCTCCATGATTCATTCAGTCATTGGTTTAACTGCTGATATCTCCAGTGAGAATGTCAATGACATGGGTAGATACAGTGATGGGAAGATACCGTTAGCCAGGAAACAATATTGATTTCACATCAATGAAGTGTCTATCTATGACTGAGTGTGTAGCTACTACATTTCTACAGCGGGTTTGAATCAGAAAGCATGAAATGCTTTCACAGTCTGGGTCTGACCCAGTTCCTTGGAAGCATCAAATTGCAATACTAGCAGGTTAAGCATGAGTTTCTGTTTTCATATTGACTGTTGGGATGTAAATGTTCAGTCTGAGAGTGGAATTCCCCCGTTTAAAGGTGATGGTGGGGAAGTACATGATACACATTGAACAGGAGCCATGCTGATGAGAGAGAGAAGTGGTTGTGCAGAGCAAGACTATCTAGTTTGGTGTCTCCTTTGATGATAACTGAGAGAGAAGAGTGTAAGAAGGAAAACTTTCCCGGAGTGATCCCAGTAGATCTTTCCAGCAGCTAGTGGTTAAACATGTTAAACATGGTTCTTGGGAGTGTCCTTGAGTTATCCCCATGGATCAGATGTTCCTGATGTAGCTCATGTTACTCTCTGAGCGGCCCAAGCCATGCAGGTATGGTTCAATGTCATGTTTATATGGATTAGTTGAGGTTACATAGATCAGAGGTGCTAGGATGGGCTTGGCAAGAGAGTGCACTGGTGGTGCTGCAGGCTGTTAATTTTAAACTCTGCCCTTATACCGCCAGGGCTTATCTTTGGAGACTGGAGTTCAGCTCTCTTGGTCCTATGTAGTTCTGTCACTTAACCACTGCACTCCATCCCCTGGATAACATCTAGTGACACTTCATAGAGAGCACTGATCATATCCATGAGTGTAAGTTCCTGTGTAATGAATATGTTTTAACGAGAGGAGCAGACCTTAGAAATTGCACTGTGCAATCTGATCTAGTGGGAGGTGTCCCTGCCTATGGCAGGGGAGTTGGAACTCAGTGATCTTTAAGGTCCCTTCCAACCTGAACTATTATTTGATTCTATGATTCAAAAATCCCAGTTGTGTAGTACTGTTGTCTCTTTGGTGGGCTGATGCTCAGCAGAGAGACACAACCCCTTGTATCTCACAGAAGTCTCTTCCAGGTCTCCATAGAAGAATGGAGTGTAATTTGGCACTTATTATTTCATTGCATCAGCTTTTCTGACTCTGGAAGTGCTCTTAGCACAAGCAAATAAATTACCCATCTCATTTTGCTGCGTGCTCTGCAGCCAGCCATATGTTTGAGCCTGATAGAGATTCTTATCTCGCGGGCTAAAATTACTCAATGGAAGATGACATTTCTTATCAAGGGCTTTGCTGAATCAGTGAGTGGCCCTGGCACCCAGCTCTGAGACACTGCTCCTCTTTGTCCAGCCTCCCAGCCCCAACGATAAATGGATTTGTGTCTGTAGGTCACAGGCTCATGCGTCAGGGTTTTGTTGCAGATCCATGTGCTTGGGAAGACGTGGGTTTGAGGAGGGGAAGAGGGTCTGCTAATTTAACTAAAACTAGAGCTGTGGAAATACATCTTGACTTGGAAGGTCTTTGTATATGGGGCTGATAACTTCAGGCTTCACAGCCAGTAAGAACCAGGGACCCTCTTCGCCCACTGCTCATGAAATCTTTGCTGCAAATGAAGTGGTAACCATCCTACCAGCAATAAATCTGGTAAAATACCCTCTTCTGTGAATAGAAAATGTCTAAATGTGCACTGTGCTAAATAGTCTCATGTGAGTGTTTCAGCTCCACTGTGACCATAGCAAGTTATTTCAGTCTCCCTTTAATTACAAGTATCTTCATGGTGGCTGGTGGTAACCCTGTAATGCACAGCAGAAGGTCAGTTCTTTATGTCAGTATAAGGTTGACAAACACGTCAAGTATGGTGAGAAAACTAGGTGAAGGTCTCATTATGAGCACATATGCCAGCTCAGCCCCAGTGTGCTCTCAGGAGATTGGAACAGATCTTGACGTGATGCTTCTTGAAGAGGACTGCTTTGTTTCAAAGGCCAGATCACTGGCACCATTTTCTGCTGTGCCCCATGAGATGCCCTGAGATAACAGCCTTCCACGGTGTGTTCATGGGCTAAGATTGCACTTTGAGTGACTCCTGAGGGAGCCTCTTCTGCCACTTGCAGCTGCTGTCCTCTTTGTCTACCTCCAAGAAGTTCTGAGTCTGATGGGTGCAGCATCCCCAGGGGTGACCCATCCTGTGTCACAAAGCAGGATAATGCCACTCTTTCTGTGGGCTACTCCCTGAGGATGTGCAGCCTTCCTCCTTCTCATGAACCAGCATCCACAGCCCAGTTTTGAGTTTTGCCATGTCCTGCTTCCTATTTTCTGTAGTGCAGACCAGCACCTGTCACAGTTCACCATTTGGGGTACCTGGGTGCCTTCATGCACAGGCTGGGTCCCCTTTCCATCAGACTTTATCACTTCACCATTTTCCTCCTTGAATTTTGCTGAGTCACCCTGGTCTTACTGCAGTGGCCTTGGGCTGGCCCATCAGCCTCTGGCCCTTTGCCAGTGGTTGGGCAACTGCTGCCTGAATGCCAGTCCCCAGAGGTCACGCTGGGGTGGAAGTCTCCAGGGTGGTGAGTGTCCAGCTGGCCAAGTCTGCACCACATTGCACCAGGGTCAGGTTTTTCCCTGTTACCTGACTCCTGCTGAGGTGTCTGTTTATTTCTAGTTTGCCTTTGAGTGAAATGCTGTCCCATCCTCTGGAAATGGGTGACTACCTCAAAGCAGGTGGTTGCAGGGAAGTGCCATGTTCAGTGCTGGTGGCTAGCTGGGCAACCAGGCCATGTAGCCAGGTCGCTGCCAGATGAGTCAGCCTGGCTTGCTCCTGGCAAGCACCTACTCTTCTTTCTATTGCATGATCATGTTGGATTTCTTAAGAGGAAATGGCTTATCCTCCGATTTCCCTCCCTTTGCTCCATCTGTCCATCATCTCAGGCATCAAGTCTCACAGTGGCTTCTGAATAGTTGCAGATAACCTTCACTGAGTTGGACTGGGGCAGCACACCCAACATGTGCACCCTGTATACTCACAGTATGCACCCTACATGCCCATAGCAAGCATCCTGCATTCCATCTTTCCATATGCCCATAGCTTGCACCTGGTGAACCCATAGTGTGCATATCTCAAGCACATCAAGATTACGTGACAGCAGTGCTTGAGATGATGAGGATGGTTCATATGCTTACTTCAGTACTCAGACTGAGTTTTCAGTTGTAAAAAAATGCCCCAAACCTGTAATTTCATTTGTCATCTGAGGTAATTTTGAGGTAATTTTTCTCTAGAAGCCTCTGGGGCACAGTCAACCTGGAACCTACAGTGCTCTTGAGAGTAACCGTTTTCTAAGTCAGGCTTGTCCTCATAGGGGAAGGTTGAAGTGATTCCAGGATTTGTGACCAGGATCTTGTCAGTGCCCAGTTTTGGTCCTAGTCTGGCACAGCCCTGGGTGATGTTTTTGCAGAAACCTATGAAGCAACCTGGTGGGGCTGTGGCTGTGTCTGACTTGCTGGTAGCCATTCCATATGTACCTCTGGGTATGCATCAATGGGGACTGGAAGGGCCAAGCTACCAAATTATCCCCAGTACTTGGATGCTCCAGTCTGTTTATCACAGCTGCTGCCAGCCAAGTAGGAGTCACTGAGTCTAGAAGAACCTCCAAAACACCTGCTCCATGTTCAAGGTCTCCCAGCACATGCATAGGCTCATACATGAAAAGCAGGACAAGCCAGCAGGAATGCATGATACCATGGGGAAGAAGTGAATGATCTCAGCCACTTCCCTTTTGAGCAGATTAGAAAACATCTGTTAGAAGGGCAATCTAACCTGGGAACCTCTTCTCTAGAGCTTTAATGTCCTGAAAATGCAGAGCCCATTTTCGTAGATGCTGTGTCCAGCACCTTGAGGTAGCCCAGACAAGCTCTCAGTGCCACCTCTTCCCCATACAGTTTCTGTCCTGTTTGATCATCTTCCTGCCTGATTTGTTGCAGTAATAAACGAAACAGCTCATTTAGATGATTGCCATGTAGCTGTAATTAAAATTCTCCATGCCTTTTTATCACAAAGAAGACAAAACAAAACAAAAAGGTTTTCATCTTGATTGCTTCAGAGTATTGGAGCATGCAATGGGGTGCCCTTGACTTGGGCAGTGATTTAAGCTCAGGTGTAAGTGCTTTCCTGATCTGAACCAAAATTGCAGTAAATCTTCATGACTTGCAGCGGGAGTCTTTCATCTGTGTAGGGCTCTGTGTCAGGGAAGGAAGCACTGACAACTCTTGGAGCCAATAGAAAGAATGTGTAAATCCTGGAGAGGAGGTGAATTACTGTGGAGTTCAAAGCGTGACATGCTCCTTTGTGTGCTCTATCTCAGTTGTCAAGGGGGGAGTTAGCTTTAAAAATGCAATGGTAGGGATGGGGTTGTTTTGTGCTTTCTGGATTTTACCAGTCATTTGTGAGGGTGGGTGCTGCTCCATCCCATGAACTTCAACTGGCTAAGCATTGTGGGATGTAGGATGAAGTTGTTCTGGAGTCACTCGTTACCTTTGGTACTGCAGGAGTAACTTTACAATGTGGTTGGTGCATGGCTCAGGAAATATTTTTCTCCTGACTGCATCCTTAGCTAGTGATTGCTCTCCCCCTCTGGGAGGCAAGGGCAGGAAGTTCTAGCTGTAAGTCCACAGTTTTCAGAATTAGTCTTTCATGTTTGTTTTTAAGTACATATTTTTTCAAGTACCTTTTGCTGAAAATTTTTGAAAGGGAAGTGTCCCAGTGATGCTGCACAAGTCCAGAGGGCTGCATGGGATGCAAGCAGGTGGTGATGCCAGAATGAAGAGATCAGAGATCCAAATAAATGCAATTTATGCAAAGTTAGCATAAAGAAATTCAGCCTGGTGAGAGCACTGAGCAGCAAAACACCTTCCCAAGGAGAGACAGAGCATCACTGTTTTGCTCCTGTGACACAGGGTCCATCTCTCTTCCCCAGGGGATGGGCTGGTGCATCTTTTCCATCTCTAATGTCTCTGCTTCCTCAGAGCTGATGTCAATAATTTATAAGGATCGAAACATGATCATGGGGCCGTCTGTGCAGGAGGAAGGGTAAGACCAGGGCCAGGCATCGTGCGGGGGAGCTGGTACGTAATGCAGTGCCTGTTCTTCATGGGCACAATGCCAGGTAAACAAGTGCTGGATTGGTGCCTGAGCCTTACTAAAGTCACCTCACCCGGTCATTTGGTTCTTTCCATCCTTTTCTCCATGTCTCATTCACCCCCTGTCTTATTTTCCTTTTCCTCCTCGTTGTTGTTTTTTCATCTCTTTTCCTTTTTTTTGCCCTTCTGTTTTCTCTTTTTCTCCACTGTTTGTCACTGGATTCTGATTGTGAAAAAATGGCAGCTCTTTTTTTTAGTCAGGAGGAGTTTTCAGATGGGAATGTTTTGGCTAGGTAAGAACTAAACAAAGAAACAGTCACTTCTTTTTATGATGAGAATTGTGAGACAGTGGAACAGATTGCCCAGAGAAGCTGTGGATGCTTCATCACTGGAAGTGTTCAAGGCCAGGCAGAATGGGGCTTAAAGCTACTAGATTATAGTGCAAGATGTCCCTGCCCATGGCAGAGAGTTGGGTTGGATGATCTTTGAAGACCCTTCTGACTCAAATAATTCCAGCAAGTTATGATCCCCTTTTACAAATTATCCATTTACAAGAAGAGGGAAGAAATGTGTCAGTTTCAGTTCATTCAGCAGCAGAAATGTGCTCACACCAAGAAATTACTGGCAAGTACTGCAATTTAGAGGTGGCAGGTTCATCAGAAAGGCAGAGGAGTGGATGAGCCCAGAAGCCTGAGTGTCCCTTCACTTGCACAGATGAGCTGGGTCAAGGTACAATAAAAGGCACCTTAGAATACAATGGACAAATGTCCATGAATTTATAGAGATATTCTTTCCAAATATCATTCCTCTCTAGGTCTCCAGGAAGACAAGCTGCACCACTAAATGGGATAGGATTTGAGCATAATTGCATTGCAAAGTGGCATTTGCTGGCTTGTCTCTCCATGGGCTTTCTCTTGGCATCCTTTGCTGTGTTTTCTGAGAGCTCATTTAAATGGGCGATTGCTCATCCCTGTGCCTGCTGGGTGGCTGGTCTTGTCTGTCTCTCCGGTGTCACTCATGAGAATAAACTGTAAAAATATATATATTTAAACTCAGGGCTTTCAGACACAGTGGCACAGTTTCCTTTTTGTGCCAGCTCAAATTTATCTTTCAAACAACACGTATGAACTTTCAGCACCGTTTCAAAATACTGCAATAATATTATTGTAGACTCAAGTATTATAGTTATTTACAAGCGCAGGATGCTCAGTTTCCTGGGACTCGATGGTATTTTTGGGTTTTGGCTTCTCTTTCAGGCTTGTGCAAACCACTCTTTATTTTCCGCAAAGCATCTGTTTTAGCTTCACGATTACTTTGTCTTTTGGACTGAAAGGGGCCTCAGAGTGTTTTAACCTCCTGCTTCCCCTGCCTTGTAATCTCCCCAGGGTTTGCCAAGCTCCTTCCCAACATGAATGGGGGGCCGGAGGGGGAGGAGGAAAAAGAGGAGGGGGGGGATCCGCTTCCGATGAAGTCAGCCCAGCTCCATCCTGCAGCGGGCCAGCCGGGAAGGACCCACTGCATCCGCTGCTCCCAGTGCTGCCAGCACCGGATTAGGGAAGCCCATGGTGACCGTGCTCCCCTGCCACTGACCTTCCCATGGGAAGCTTTTCCCAATGGGAAAGTTCCCAGCATCTTACTGAATTCCCTTTTCTTAATTTGATTTCATTTTGCTTATGAGTTAGCTGATTATTTAAAAAAAAACAAACAAAACATAATAATTTTTTGACAATTCATGTATTTTTTTCAGTTGGAAGCAACTTATTCTGTCTTAGAGTAGGGAAGAATTATTTCATCAGACCTGCAGTGGATTTTGACTTTTTAGAGCACCTTCATCTCTGAGAATTGTTTTATCCCAACATAAAGGGATATTTTAGAAAATAATCAGATCATGGGTTTGAAAATGTTCCATCTGCTTGAAAAAAAGAAGAAAAAATTGTGCACCAGGTGGGTCCCCATTTTTTTTTCAGGGTCATAACTTGGTACTACTTTCTTTTCACATTCCTGTTGTCTTGCACAGTCACCCACCCCCAGCAGCAAAGAACTGCTGTACTTCACAGTCCCCAGGTATTTGTCAAGGTCCTGGGCTACAGCTGTCTGGCAGCTGAGTTTCTGTGATGAGCAAATTAAAGAAGAGAGGGATCATTTCCCTTTCCTCTGCAGAGTCCTACAGGAGATCAAACTTGGGGGCTTGAAGTAAGGAGCTTGGTCAACCTTGAGCCTCCCTTGGTTCTTGAAGTAATTTTGTGCTTCTCTGGACACCTGCCTCCTGAGGATGATAAAAGACTTCATGTCTACTAGAAAACTTGGCAGGTGGCAGAAGCCTTCAGTAATTTGTTGTCATGAATGAGGGAAACATGGAGGATACAGTAGACTGCTCTTCCTTCCCATGTCTTTACCTTCCTGCCCTCCATCCTTCCATTCCTCCTTTTCCTGCTCAGCACTCTGCCACCAGGACCCAGACTTCTCTTCAGAGGGTGCCACCACCCTTCCTGTTAGGAAGCCAGTTGTGCCGCCAATGGATGCTGTCTCTTTGAAGCCATACTAGGTGTTTTTGTTTACTTATCTTAGAGCTTAAGTGTGACAGCAGCTGCAGTCTGAGATGATGGCAGCTGACATAAATTTCAATTTTTGTTCTCTTCCTGCAGCTATTTTCACAATACTCATGTGAAAGGTCCACTTATCTCCCTCCTGCCACAGTAGAAGTGACTAAAGAAAACATCCCTGTTTGTTTGTATTGAAACTGGTATGGTTTGTGGCTTTTATGTTTTTTTGCTGTTTTTTTTTTTTTTTAATAATACTGAACTCTTGAGCAGAAGGTAACAAAACACTCAGGGGCAGAGTCTTATCTTTTCTACATCAGTGCAGAGGTAGGAGGAAAACTGCTGTCATTTACTGTAGGATTGCATCGTCTCATTTTCAGACTTAGGCTCTCTTGTAAATAAACAGATGAAACCTTCTGCAAATGCTGGAGGAGCACATTAATTTTCCACTCCCTTTTCTTCCTCGTAAAGACCTGTTGTATTATAGTTATTAGGAGGCAGGCCCCTATAGCACAGGAGTTGCATCATCATTAAAGACAATTTTTAAAATTCTTCTGTAGAAACATCTGCACCAGAAGAATGGATGTAGAAGGGTTGTCTGGCATTCTGGAGCAATGCCAGGATTGCATCCATGCAACTGTAGCTTGAGTGGGTGGACCAGAGGCTACCACACATCTGCCTACCCTGCATCATCAAATTGCAAAACCTGGCTGGAAGCTGGGGAGATGGCAGCCCAGGTGGTGCAAGGGTGCCTCGGTACCTTTGCAAGACTGGTCAAGGTTTGGCCATCAGGGATTTTGGAGAGGAGCTTCATGTGGGTCTTCATTTGCTTTCCTTCTTGTGGTGGCTGGTGTGGTCTCCTGCTGCCAGACATTTATCCAGCCTGGAACAAGAGTTGGGGGCCTGTTTGTGCATGTAATTAGGTTGACTGAGAGATTGCTACTTGAGAGAAAGAAGGGCTTGATTCTCATGTCTGCTTGTAGGTTCAGGGTTGAGACTAAACTTGTCTGATGGGGAAGCAGAGGGTCTTAAATGTCTTTTACAATTCTTTGTGCCTCTGGTTGTTAGATGCAAATCATAAGGTTTTTAATTTGGCTAAAGTCTGCATGAAGTAAATTAGTCAGATGTTTCCCCTCTCACTATGGTCTTCATGACTGCAGATGGGTGCTGGGCATGAGCCATGGTGCCACGGACTTCGCTTGCTGCTCTGCTCCAGCTACTCTGGTCAATGAGAGACCAACTCCAAAGTCTGTGTTCCTTTGATCACTGATTAGTGAACTCTGCTATTTAAGGCAAATGTTACAGTTTTATGAGAACTGTCACCTGAGTTGCCATGTAAATGGCATGAAATTGGTGTCTGGGAGCAAGTCCAGCTGACATGGGAATGTTTTACACTTGTGCGGAGATAGAGGAGAGGACCTCTCGGTGCTCTCAGCCATTGAGGAATTCAGCCTCACAGCCTTTTTGAGAAGAGATTTTGTTTTGCCTGTTTTGTGAAGCATGAAAATGAAACAAGCAGATGAAGAGATTTACTCAAGATCGTGCAGGATGTTGCTGTGCTTGAGATGAGAATCTTCCTCTGCCGTGTCCTAGTTTTATGCTCCCTCTATTAATACACTGGCACTATTTTTAGCCTTCTTAAGTAGCCGCCTTGTTTGTAATTAGCTTCACTAATAACCGCTCTTCCGTAGGCTGCAGGTCCCACCAGCGGAGCAGCACAATCTTCCCAGCAAAGCTAAGTTAAAGGGCGGCTCATGAAAGGCATCCTGTGTGCCGAGTTGGCTGTTGTTGAGCAGCCACGTGTCCTTGTAGCTCCTGTGATCAGGCAGCTGCCTAAATACAGCTCCTGCACCTCAGTTAAGGATGAGGTGTTACTACTTGGGGTTTCCGGGGCGGTACTTTGCTGACCTTTGAAGAAAGTGAAGCAGCATGATCTCTCCACTGGGTGCTGAGTCAAGGCTGCTGCTTTCGAAGAGAGATAGCATCTCTCATTGCCTAGAGCTGGAAATTTAATTAATGGCTGCAGACATCTTAGAAGACAGCTCTATTTACACCCCCGGTGTACAACTAGGATTAGGAGCTACTGTGGAAACTAGGAGTTACACTTGTAGCAAGTGGACGAAACTGGGTGACCAAACCGTATGGAAATCCAGAAGTAGATTGACCAAAGAGGAAATGACACTGAGCTGCAGTTCTCTGGCGTGCCACTAGTGGCTGTGATTTTTCTCTATGAAAGACAGGAGCCCTTCATCAGTTCCAGGATTAAGGTGTTATCTAAGCAAACATCATATTAGTGGTTAAGATTGGAAGGGACCTTGAAAGGTCTAATCCAATCCCTGCGGTTGCTCTGAGCCTCATCAACCCTGGCCTTGAGTCTTTCCAGGGATGGGGCCTCCAGCACCTCTCTGGGCTGCCTGTTGCAGTGCCTCACCTCCCTCAAGGTGAAGAACTTCTTCCTAATGTCTACTGTAAACCTGCCCTGCTCTAGTATAAAACCATCATCCCTCTTCCTGTCATTACATGGTCTGCCAAAGAGTCCCTCCCCAGCTTTCCTGTAGGCCCCCTTCAGACACTGGTAGGATGCTGTGAGGTCTGCCTGAAGCCTTTTCTTCAGGCTGAACAACCCAAACTTTCTCAGCCTTTCTTCATAGGAGAGTTGCTCCAGTCCCCTGAGCATCCTCATGGCCCTCCTGTGAACTGACTCCAACAGGCCCATGTCCTTCTTGTGCTGAGGTCTCCAGAGGTGGACACAGTACCCCAGGTGGGGTCTCACAGAGACCACCCCACAAGCATAGAGGAGGAGAGTCACCTTTCTTGCTCTGCTGGCCACAGCTCTTCTGATGCAGCCCAGGATAGGATTTGCTTTCTGGGCTGAGGGTGCACAGATGGGGCCTCTACCACCTCTCTGGGCAACTTGTTCCAGCCTGGTTAAAAGGAACAGATTGGTTTCACATATTTCACTTGTTAATCCCGTCTCCAAACTTTCAAGCCTGAAATAAGGGACGCATAAACATTCTTCCGGTTTTAGAAGACCAGGAGGTGGCTAACCACAGTGCTGTGTCACCTCATTGCATGCTCGGTTTGTGACTTTTACACCAACGATGTGTAGAGCAAAAGTTGCAGGGGCAGCCACTTGAGCTGACCTTTGAGAAAATGTCCACGTCAGAGGAGTTATCAGCAGCAGAGCCATGACCTCTGCTGTGAGAGCACCACTCGCTCGCCTCCAGATCTGCTCGAACGTCACCACGTTTTGCATGTGAGGTTTTTTCCCTCTCCCTCTTTGATATAAATATATCGACATAGTTATCTCAACTGTGCACACATGCATGCAAGCCAAGCTGCTTCATTCAACATCACAAGCTGTGTGTGCTTAAACCAGCGGTCTTTACTCAGGCAAAGCCCCTGTTGATTTTTCCTTGCTTCTGTAAATTCCAGAGCCTCCGTCCAAAGCTGGTGATACACATTTATTTGCCTTTGTATCATAATGCAGATGGGCAATCCTTGTGATACTGCTGCATCTACTAACTGATAGAAATGTGTAGAGCTGCAAAAGGTACATAGGTAATTACTGATTTTTATTTTCTTTTCCCACTGCAAAATTGGCTAGGCTGAATCCTGTATAAGACTAAGTTTTCAACTGAATTTGGTCTGCTTTCTTTTTCACCTAAAATTATTTACAGATGGCAGAATGGTCTCTTTTTTTTTTTTTTCAGGAATCTCCCTATCTATGTCTAAATTTATATCACCCATGCTGCAAAAGCACTGCTAAGGCTAGATTACAGATGTGGCTTGTGCAGCTCCTTCCCAGTGCTTTTATTTGCATCTTGATAGTAAGATATAAGACAGCAGCAGAATTTCCCCCTCCTCCCCTGCATGCTGATTTCCTATGAAATGTATATTTAGACATTTTGAAAGATAATGCAGTTTTGATTTTACACCTCAGAAAAAGGAAAAAAAACATCCTGAGCCCCAAACTCCCGAGTTGAAGGGTCTACTGGAAAGGTCTCACAGCAGCCAATGTGTACCTAGAAAAGCAGGGGAGGTCACCCTCCTGAGGCAAACTGTTGATTAGATCTAATTCTTGTGTTCTCATGAAAAATTTGAATGGGAAGAGTTAGGTGGAAAGGCCTGGGAGGGGAGTTGCCAGTCAATGTGTTTCAGGGAGGTGATGACCTGATGAAGCAAAGGGATGCTGTTGGTTCTGGAATAAATGGATCTCACCTGGCATGAGTGTGCTTGGGCTGGAAATGAGTAGAAAGTTTCTAATCATGTGAGGAGAGGTTTGGGAGGATATTTTTAATAAGAGTAGTGGGAGTGAGGTGTTTGGCTTGTTTCTGGGAAGGATTTTGTGGTTGCTAGAGGTAGATGCAGATGGAGTTCATGCTCCAGGGAGGCCCTTCTCAATACTTTGTTAATTTTTTTTTTAAAAAAAGAGAGAAGAAAATGTACATAATGAAAATGAGTTTGAGGATTCAGGAGAGAATAAGTTGGCCCAGTTTTATTTCTCAGTGTCTGTCCCCATGCAGAGCCTGTTCTCAAATGAAGGAATTGGCTTTATTCTGAGGCTGATGGTTAAGTTCTGGGACCTTCTATCTCAGTCTACGATTATGTGGCTCTTTTCATTTGACATGAGTGTGCCAGTGGCCAAGGGGCTGGTCCCTGCTGACTTTCATCTCCCAAATTGATTCCAGCCAACCCTAGTGATGGTGCTAGGGTTCATGTGACCCTGTAGCAACATTGGTCAAAATACTGAGTTGAACAAAATTGAACCCAGAAAAAAATCTCCCCAGGCAAACTTGTTCTTGATGGGGTCAATTCCTGCAGTTGCCTTATAAGAGCCTCTGTCCCTGGGGCAGGTAGGTTTGGCTAGACAGGATCTGATCTAGTGGAAGAACTAAATTACCTTTGAAGGTCCCTTCCAATTCAATGCATTCTGTGATTCTATGTTTCTATATCTCTGTCCACAGCAGGTAGGTTTGAGTAGATAATTTTTGAAGGTCTCTTCCAACCCAAAACATTTTATGATTATATGAAATGCTGTCCTACCCATGACAGAGCTTTTATTTTTCAGTCTCAGCAGGTAAGATGAACTGGAGGTGGCCATTTTCAACCTCATATTGTGTGTAGAGTTGGAAAGTTTGGTGTAATGGGCTGGATTGGTCCTCCTAGCCCACGTTTTCATTTCTGCTGCCTGTTTGTGAGCAAGCCTACAGAAGCATTGTGCTCACCCTAGGAGCTCCTTGCCTCACAAAGCCTTGCAGCTGGCTGCTAGGACAGCAAGTGGGCTCCTCTCTGCTGGCAGGAGCTATTATGGCATCCCATGAGAAATGATTTGGTGGTTTTGAGGTATTGGGCCAGGGTGACTCATACCTGGGGTTTTCTCTTCTTTTCTGCCCTGTGAAGCTGGGGAGGTGTTAGGAGTTTTCTCCCTTCTCTCCCCCTCTGAAATCTCTATAAGACACCTATGTGGTGACTAAGCCTCCTTGGGAGACCCTTGGGGTGTTTTCCCCACCTCCTCATCAGCCATTTCTCTGGTGAGAAAGTCCTCTGTGGCCTGGCTCTTGTGGTTCAGCAGAGCCTGCTGAGGCAGTGAACACAAAGGTCACGTACAGTGTGGTGCGAGAGAGTGAGCGTCATCATTTAGGATTACTTTCATCAAACAGATTTGAAACAAGGTAGTTTTGTCTTTCTTTTTTTTTTCCCTATTTATTACACTAGCAAATTATTTGCAATTTAGTTGCTGAGCTCCAGTGAAATCAGGGATAGGTGAGGCAGTGTCTCCCCAAGTTCAGGATTGCTTCACACCCTCCATGTGGGTGGGTTGGGGTTTTCCCACTATTTAGGATTCGATGGCCACCAGCCCCAAGCAGCTCTTCCCCAGACACTGGATTCTGATGTGGACATACACTCATTGCCAAGTACTGCTTGGTGCAAGGAAGTGAGGAGCACAGCCCTCCCAACAGCCCATCTGCCATATCTTCTGCAAATTTGAGGCCCAATCCCAAAAGCTGTGTCATGCGCCACCACTGCCATAAGTGTTCACTGCAGCATCTGCCAGTGGGAAATATCATCTTATAGTTGGTTTAGTGGTACATCACTCATACCTCAAATAGACTGTTACAGTTGTCTTGCTCATTCTGGTATGAGTATTTCATTCAATGACCCCAAGCCAACCTTCCCTCTGACACTTTGGGTGCTGTCTTGCTACCCACGTGCCATCCCCTTCCTTTCACTTCTGTAATAACATGGTCTGATAGAGTTTTTCCCCTCTTGTTTTCTTTACAGATTTATCTGGAAAATATGACCAGCAGGAGCAGCTTACTCATCATTAGATAAGTATTGCAGATGACTCATGCTAGCACATCGATTGCTGTTCAGCTGAGATGAGCATGTTGTTTTGTAACAGCTGTATCATGATGCCAAGAGCCAGGAACCTTAGCTTGACCATCTATACTTTTCCACAAATGTACTGTGGTTGTCTGGCACTTTTTTCCTCTTAGTTTGTCTGTCTAAAAAGTACACTGAAGAATTTTTGTTCCCTTTGATCGAGTACAAGGTATGGGACAGCTTGTGGCATGTCAAGCTACACTTTCAGATGCCACTTTAAAATAAAAGCTAGTGTTGAAAGGCTGCTTCTCTGTAGCTGTTCTACAGGACAAGATGTAGTTTGTGTCCTTTTGGTAGGTGCCTTTTAGTGGCTTTTCTCGATTCTTTGTGGTTTTTGTTTTTGTTTTCATTCCAGAGCTGTTACCTCCCTTGTCCTGCAGGACATCACAGAAGCTGCAGAAACAGGTAAGACAACTGCTGTCACAGCATGTTAATAGTGAGTCATTGAATACAAAATATTGACTGCAGTGAAGTTAAGAAAACCCTATAAACTCAACAGCAGTGAGGCCATGAGAGTTGTGCCCAACATGCTTGAATGCATGGAAATATCTCAAATAGCTGTGTTCAGGGACAAACTGTAGGCTACCCAGGAGCCTCTTCTTCCAAAAACACTGACACTGAAGCTGTGCAAACAATAAGTGATGAGATTTAAGGGGGAGAAGCCTGTCTCTGGGGGAGATGCAGAGGGACCTGAGCTGTGAAGATGGAGGTACTTAAGGGACAGCAGGAGCTGGATGGGTTGGCAGGGGCTGAGGTGGCTTTAGCTGAAGGTGGAGTCCAAAGGATACATTTCAGTGGGGAGCACTGCAGAGAGGGACATGCCAGTGATGCCAGTGTGCATGACTTTGTCTGATCCTGTTTGCAGTGTCACCACCTGGACCACACATTTAGGCACCATGAAGGCATTTAGTTTCTACTAATGTGCTGGACCATGATGTTGAATAGCTGCAGCATGACCAGCATGTCCCTTTCACCAGTGCCAGCCTAAGCCAGAAGCTTCTAGCAGGTCAGGAAATATTTTAGGTGCTGCACTTGTTTTGTCAGTGAACATGCACCATTGTCCCAGTCCATTAATGCATAGCACAGACATCTAGATTGAAGATATGTGCTTGTGTCCTGATCATACAATTGGGGTCTCTTCATTTATTCTGGGGGTGATGAGATGCTGGAACAGGTTGGCTGAAGAAGTTCTGGATACCCCATTCCTGGAAGTATCCAAGGTCATGTTGGGTGGAACTTGAAGCAACCTGATCTAGTGGAAGATGTCCCTGCCTATGGCAGTAAGGTTGGACTAAGATGATCTTTAAAGGTCTTTTCCAATCCAGACATTTGTGCAGTTCTATGTTTTTGATACTTTGCAAGAACTCATGTGGAATACAGTTTACAAGGTATTTTGTGCTGAAGTCTTATGTTCTTCAGGCTGTTTTGCCACTCTGAAGTAAAAGAGCTACTTGTGCTATAAAAATAAATTACATTGCACCTGGGTCTGGGAACAGTTTTTAGCAGAAACCCCTGTATGATGGCTTATACTTACTGCCCAGTAAAGTAGGAAATGTTTTTAAGACATTCCCTCTTTAGACTCATTATCAGATACTCACATGCCATGAATTGAACTCAGGACTAACTTGTTCTGAGTAAAAATTAGGTATTGCTCTTTGAGCAGGGAGTGGGTGTTTGGCTCTTGGAGGTGGTGTAGCATCAAGCCAGTGAACACAAGAGTGGTGGCATTGGGAATGTTACTGTCACATTTTTTCCACTTTGCACGTGTCCTCTGACAAAGAGGAAAACCCAACCCAAATGAATACTCTTAATCGTTGCTCAGTGGAAATACTTTTTGAGTAGAGGAACAAAATTACCAGCCCCTGCCCTGCGTACCTTGCATGTCCTGGGTCAGGGCTGTAGCTCAGAGGCACAATCTGGTGCTTCCTGATGGGTGACCTCAGCCCTGCGTATTCAAATCAAGCACCCAGGCGTGTCACCTTCTCTGGGGCGCAGGACTGAGAGATGCATGGGGGCTTTCCAGCCTCATGGGCCATTATTAGTAAGAGGCTTTGCGTGTGGTGTGTAGTAACTTCCCAAAATATATATATATTTTACATCTAAAGAGGCTCCTGCATGTATTTGTGTTGCAAGTTTGCTGAACCCAGTAGGGGATGTATACTGTCATCTGGGAAGCTTGAGCAGGTAGTAGATAAGGAGGTTGGCTGAGGTTTTGCTTCTCTTTGTCTGAGGAGGTGGATTTTGAGTCACGTTTGTGGGTTTAGTGGGTAGGTAGAACAATTTAGAGCAGTGTGAGTGGCCTGCATGGTAACTTTGAGCTTGTGCCAGCTGTGCAACTAGATTTGGGATTACAGATCCCAGGGCACCCAAAATCCAAATAGGTTTTTAAATTGCACAGGTCATTTTAACAGAGATAATTAAGTTCCTGAGTTACTCAGTAATGCCTACAAATGTTCCCATAAATGGCTCATGAAGCACTTGCAGTCTAACTTCTGCCAGAGGTAAATGCGCTATTAGGAGAAAATTAGCTGCCCATGCAGCATTTTCTGTCGTGGAGTCTCAGGGTGTTTTACTGAGATGTGCTAATACAGGTATGCAGAATGTACCTCTCAAATCTGCACGCTCTGATAACCATCCTCAGGTGAAATGAATCCCAGTGGAGCCATTTGAGATACTGCTGCTCCCAGTTCCCACCTTCCCTGTTGCCAAAAGCTGCTACCAGCAGTGACAGGGCAATGGGGTGGGATATGTGTGCATTTGCACCTTGTCCATTAGTTTGTGTGAGTATTGTCACCATCTTTGCTTACTGGGAAAGCTGGAGCACAAGGTGGGAAAGCCAGAAAGTGGCATATCTGTTCTGTCTCCTTTTGCTAGAGGGATGGGGGATTAATTGTTGGAAAATGCACAGGGGTGGGCGCAGCAACATCCTGGATGCTTGAGAACAGTTTTGCCCACTAGAAGTTTCTACTTCTTTCCATTTGAGTAGTTGAAGTGGCACCTCTCATGTAGATTCGTAGTGTGGTGTTTGGTTTCTGTTGTAGTTAATGGAGACCTCGTCAGTGTTGGCCATGGGTTTTAAGGTGTGATGAATGAGATGAATTGCACCTTCAGCTTCTCTGTCTATGAGGCAGACTCCTCTCCAGCTGCAAAAGCTGCTCTACTGACTGTTCAGATACAGAAGCCAACTCTGCAAGTAACTTTCTTTGATCAGATGTCTCATGCCCCTGGCCAGCAATCTGGGACTACATACATACACTGTAATTTGCTATAGGGTAGGTGAGATGAATCTTTTACCTGCTCATCTCCCAGGCTATGGCTGTTCTGAGGGGGATTTTTAAAGCAAGTTTTGTAAGCCCCTTTTTCAGCAAGAATTCCATCTGATGAAGAAGGTGATCAGATAAGGGCCAGCTTGGAGAAGGGGAAACTCTTACAGGTCATCAGCTTGGTAGTGACAGTGAGCAGGAATACGTGGAGGTGATGGCATGGCACAAGGACCATGTGGGAGATTTTCAGGACTAATACTGCTTGAGGCAGTATGTGGAAGGCAGGAGGAATCTATTCTCTTCGCAAATATTTAATTAGTTTTGTGGCAAAGGTTCCTTTGAGCTATGGATCTTGGGTTCTATAATTTCATGACTTGCCATTTTCATGCTGGTACCTAAGTTGAAGAAAAAAGATCCCCAGGTATTTCACCACTACTGGGCAGATTGTGCTGGGCAAATGTCACAAGATTAAATCATAGTGATCTATTATGAATAAGTAAGGCAGTGGCCATCTAAGAAGCAGACCTTAGTATATCTGAAGTGTATTTTAAACGGTATCATCTTTAAGTGATGCATTTAGGGGAAAGGCAACTGGTGAGAAGCCAACAGAGCAATATTTGACACTTCAGTTAAAGGAAAGTGGAAAGCATGAAGTCTACCCTGACATCTAAACCCAGCACATGTCATCCTCTGGGCAGTCATGAGAAGCATGTTGTCATTTCTTTTCCCTCTCCTTATAGTCTCTCCAGGGTGTTGCTTTGCCAGCAGCAACAAGGCTTGGAAATTCTTGTTACCTACCATCAGTCACTATGGAAAGGGCCTTGTTGGACTCTAGAAGACTCATTGCAATGACTGAGTCTACTGAGAGGGTGTTGTGGTGTTTTGTCTTGTTTGATTGATCCAGTGTTTTCACAAAGTCCAAGGTCATCAGATCTTCTGCTCTTGTTTTCCATTCTCTCCTGGAGAAGCTGAGTTTGCCAAATGAGACATTGTGGTAGCAAGTGTTAATGGAAGGAACCATATGTGAATGGGAGAGAAGCATCAGTCTCTGCGATGCCTCTGTTTTGGTAGTGACAGTGAGCAGGGGCTTCTAGGGTGGTGGGCACTGTGTTTGTTTGGTGGATTTGTTTGCCTGGAGTGTTTTTATGGTTTATGGATTTTTCTGTGCTGTAATTCTAAGAATACAAACTGAGAGAGTTGGAGTTGTTCAGCCTTGAGAAGATAAGGTTCCAGGGAGACTTTATCGAGGCCTTTCAGTATTTAAAAGGGAGCTCATAGAAAGGTGGAGACTTTTTACCAAGCCTTGTAGCGTCAGGATGAGAGATGTGAGTTTTAAACTGAAGGATAGCATTGTCTTATGGTCACATTCTTGGAATAGGTGGAGGAAGATTTTATCCTGTCCCTGTCTAAGCTGGGATCCCCATCCTGTGGTCCTGGGATGCAGCATGTTAGTTATTTGGGTGAGAATGTCTCTGGCACTTGGCACGATACTTGCAGCTGGAGAGATCTGGAATTACTTTCTCATTATCTCCCATCATGGTTAGATTGAAAGGCTACACAAGGAGAAAGTAACTACAGTTGGGCACAAAATCCAAACTGTTACTTTCCTGGAATAGTTGCTGCCTCTGGACGCCCATGGACCATGTGAGCATGGGGGACCATAGGCTGGTGGACATTGGCAAGTAATCCTGGGCTGGCTGCTGCCTCTAAAAGTGAATGGGCCATGTAAGCTTGGGGAGTGTGGACTGATGGGCTCTTGGTGAGCAGTTTTGTGCCAGTGCCTGAGGAAGGATGTGTCAATGAGCTCTGTTCCATTCTGTGTCACAATAACTTTTCTCCCTTGTAAATGAGCTCTGATGCAGGTATACCGGGACTGGCTCTGCCATCTGCATAGGTTACTGTGCTAGCAGACTTCCCCTCTGCAAGGGGAATTTTCCCTGGCTGCAGCATAGGCTTAGTTCACTGATAAAGCCCAACCCTGGTATCACAAGAGATCTATAGATGTAGCATGACAAGGAGAAGGGGAAGCACCTGGAGACACATCTGCATCCAACCATGTCACACCAGTGTCCCAAGTGCGCAGCAGCCCCAGCCAGTAAGTCTGCAAGGTGCCAGTGTCCTGCCTATATGGAGTTACCAGCCTGGCTGCCTGTCCCAGGCACTGCAGGCAATGTGCACCTGGACAGGAGGCTGGCCCTTTCTTGGTTGTGTCTTAAAGCCTTGATCTCTGTACAATTTTCCACCCCCCAGATTCATATTTTTCTTGCATTTGGAGCTGTAGCCTGTAAGCAGCCGAACTAAACCCTCTGCCCTAACGGTTGCTCATCTGAAAGTGTGGAGCCAGCTCACAGCAGCTGCTAAAATAGCAGAACTGAAGTGGAGAATGAAAAGTGAGACAGTGATTAAGACCTGATTTCCTGTCGTGGCCCCACAGGGCTCCTGCCGTCGATGGAGACGTTGGTGGCATGAACAGGGGTGGTGTGAAATGTCGCAGACATGGGCCTCAGGCTGGCTTATTCACTCACAAGCTTCCTGGTGCTGCTTACTTATCTGAGTACTTTGAAGACTATTCTATGATTCTAAGATGTTTGTGAGCATGCTGGGCCTGGCTTGGGAGATGATGAGGATCCCATTTTAGGAATATGGGAAGAGGAGGGAGCCCATAAGGGGTGGTCTCAGCTGAGGTGAGATTAGAAGCAGCTGGGGTGACACACCAGTCATAAGGTTAGCTGGTGATTGTTGCTTTGGGGTTTTGAGAAGAGCTGAAGGACTGCACAGGATTTGGGAACACTTGAGATTTGGGACATTGGTCCTCTGGATTTTTCTCCCATTTCTGCCAATACATTTGCATGAGAATTATTTTAGTATTTTTGGCTTGTACCAGAGGTTCATGCAAGGAGAAAACAGCTGAGTGCAAAGAAGATGCTGAGCTGATGACTGTTTCTGTGAGGACACTATTTCTTGTGTACTCCCTGACATGGTGGTGTAGAACAGTTACATCTCTGCACTGCACACCCATTGGCAGAGGCAGCTTCTGCTTTCTTTCTCACCCTGGAAGTGCAAATAGATGTTCTGTGTGTACTCTAAACAGCTCCTAGGTCTATGCTGTGGATGTTTGACACTGATCTGTATTTTTTCTGATAGCCAATGGGTGTGCAGTGCAGAGATGTAACTGTTCTACACCACCTCATCCTTTGGAAAAAAACAATTGCAAAACCCACTGCAAAGAGACCAAAACCTACTTAGCTGTGGCATTTATTTTCTGCTTAGTGGTGACCCATCTGATGTCTCAGTAGAAGAGCAGGTGAACTAGCCTCTTGTTGCCAGAGGTGGTGACAAGTAGAGGGAAGCAGGAGAATGGAGAGAGGGTTGGTTGTCTGTGTACAGAGCATCTGGAATCAGTTCCTTCTCCATTCTTGCAATAGGAACCAAATCAAATTCCCCTCTCCATGTCTCCTCTCATGATTGTAGCCATGCTAGTTTGAGAGAGGCAGCTTGTGACCCGGTGTGCCAGGGGCTCATGGTAGGAAACCAAGATCTCTGCTGTGATCCCACTATGGGCATGTGTTCCATCAAGGAGGACCCTGGTCACGTCCTCTGCTGGGTCATCTCTGGTGCTACACGCACCAGACAGTGTTTATTGCAGGGTAAAAAGAAACAGGCAAGGCAAAATCTGCAAACCACCTCCATAATTGCTTTCTGCCTCAGGATTGCTTGAGTAGGTGCAGGAAGGATATCCATCTCTTGCAACAATGCTTATATGACCTTTTGTACCCCTTAACAAACCACCTCCTATTTGAAAGTCACAGCAGGTCCTATCAATACTGGTGCTAAACCTGCCAGATTCTCTCACTGCTCTTTGCTATGCAGAAGATGGTTGCTATTTAATCTGGCTGTGTGAGGGCTCATTGCAGTGCCATGTGACATTTGACCTTTTTGGCCTCTCTCAGTTTCTGGGGTCACTGACATCTCCTCCCAAGCTACCTCTTCCTTGGTGTCCATGTGGAGCCCAGTCTCGACAGCATGGCTGGGACAAGCTTTTGTAGTATGGAGGGCAGGTGAATGCCTGGCTGGTATCTGATTAAGGAAAGGTAAATTAAAATGCAAATGCATTTTTGTCAGAGCAGGTCAGCACAGGTGAAAGGCTGTGGCAGTGGTGGTGTTGGGGAAGGGGTGCTGATTCACTGCAGCCAAAGTAATTGCCTTGGTGTCCTCTACTCCCATTTCTTTCCTCTGATCAAGGAGTTTTTCTCTACCCATGTGCATCTTGGAGCTGTGCGTGAAAGGTGTTCTCTACCCATGTGCATGGCCATGTCTGAAAGGCGAGGAAGGGGGCAGAGGGGAGAGGTGCCCCCAAGCCTGACAGCATTGCATTTCATCATTGTTTTATGTAGAAGAGGAGCTTGCTGATAGAGAAGTGACTTTCTGTGCTAGAGAAGAGTCCTCTATAACATCCGTCGCCATGGGAGAGAGGAATATATGCTCTCCTAACACCTTTCATCCCAGAGGAGTTCAAAGTGCTTTCTAGACTACTTTCATAGTGCTGAGGAAAGGATGAGCAGGAGGTTCTGCACATAACACACTTCCCTGCCAGGAGAGCAGCACCTCACTGCTGCAGCTTTGGCACTGGCAGCCCCAGCTCTTCAAATGCTTGTACTTCTGCTGGGGAACAAAGTAACACTATGGAAGTGCTTCATTTTAGGGGTCAATTTCGAGTATTTAAGGAATTATTTTGAAGGAGTGTGGGTTAAAGAAGAGGGGATAGAGCAGATGTGGGAAGGCAAACAACTTTTTCAGGAGGGAGGTCTTGAGGTAATAGCAGGGAAGAGATTACAGATGAATTTGCTGTTCGAAGTGTCATCATCCAGATATAACACACTCCTGTCTGCCAGAGAGGACTTTCATGTCAAGCTAATGAGGAATGGTTGGAGAGAACAGCATAACCTTGGTCTGGTAGTATCTGGCATATTCCCTAATCCCGTTTGAGTGAAAGTAGTGGCTATAGAAAACCTGAAGGATATGGGAAAGACAACATTTGATCCAAGGATGAGAGCAGCTGTGAGTCAGAAAGGCCAGCAGACTGTACCACCATTCTGCCTTCCAGGCAGTGATCTCAGGGTGGGGAGGATGTGGTAGAAATTAAAAAACTGGTGGAAGGGACAGAAGAGGTTGAACTGGGTGATCTTGATGTCCACTTCAGGCAGAGGTTTGCAGTTCACTGGCTACATCCCCATTGTACCAGGGATGTTGTCCAAAGGGCATCTCTCCACCCTGCAGTGTTTTGCAGCAAAAGCACCCTGGCCATCCGCTAGCAGTTCATGGATGTCTTCTCCAGCATAAGCCCATGTTTGTTACCATGCCAATCAAGCAGTGCTGGTGTACAGAGAAGACTGAAAGCTGCACAGGGAAACAGATGAAGGGAGACCCTCAATGTGATGAGCCATCTCTGGTGGCCTCTTCACTGCTTTATGGTTTTGCTCAGCCTGATAGTGAAAGAAGGTGGTCACACCTTGCAGCTTTTGTAGCCCAGTCCAGGTGCTGCAGGCCATGCTTTGATGTACTTTCCCTTGTATTGCTTGCCAAGTGCAGTGAGTGTCAGCAGCAGAGCTGAAGGATCAGTGGCATGTGTTGGACTTTGTTTGCAAAGCCTGCAAGAAGATAAGAAAGGTCAGTCTGTTTGGTTGTGTGAGAAGGGAAGGGGCAAAAAGAGTGATGCCATGTGGGACAGAACACCCCCTTGAGGAAAGCAGCAGGGAAGCAAATGAGATGAAAACTGGCTCTTCCCTTAGCAACCCTCTCTTATGTCCTTACGTCCCTCCTCTTGTGTGTCTCTTCATCACCAATAGCAGGGAATAAAGAGGGAAAAGAGAAAAAAAAAGCGGGAGATGGGTTTTGAATGGATGCCAAGGTTGATTTAATTAGATGTATTGAATTTGTTAACTTCTGAACGACGTGGCTGCCGTGCGGCACAAATGACGAGCTGCGAGCGGTGACGGCGACGGGGACCGACCTGCCAAAAGGTTCAGCAAAGCAGAAGCATTGACCTACTTCCATCAGCTCTGCAGGGAGCACAGGCAAATGCCTTCCACTCCCTGTCACCACACTCCCTGAAGGGCTGCGCCTCCCTCTGTGCAAGGGAAAGGAGTCCTCCTGAGCTGGGGAGTTGCTGGGGAGCCCACCATCACCCCTGGACTCCACCACAAGCCCAGGGCTGGGTAAATGTCTGTGTGCTCATGGGAGGCAGCTGCCTCGGAGCAAGGGCTCATGCTTTGTGTGACTGGTGCCTTCTGACTGACTCTGATTTTCTGCTTCTCCCACCTATCATGCCTTTAAGAATATACCCCGGTGTTTTCTGATAATGGGTCTAAATGCTGTTGCAGCTGATAAGGGTGATAAAAATCACCCATGCACACTGCCATGGCAACCTACAGCAACTATTCTTCATTCTCACTGTGTCTCTGCTCTTTAGCATGAATGCAGATGTGTGGTTTTGGCTGAAGTTTGCCTGGGAATTACACAAATCTGAAAGATTTGGCTTTATTTACAGTATCTGCCATGGATGTGGAGGTGCTGGGCAGCTCCTGACCTTGCTGAACACCCTTCGGAGCAAGACATGCTTCCCTTTGCACCTTTCTGAGAGACCTGGCAGTGCAGTTTGTATCTCAGAAGAGTTGTCTGCATCGAGTGTGAGCCTTCTGAAGAAGAAGCTAGTTTCCAAATGAATTTCATAATGATTATCAAAGGAGCCACTAAGTGTTTGCTCCTAGCCCCACTATTGTGCACATGTGTGTATGGGTCTTGCTAAGCACAAATATCCTCCTCGCAGGCAGCAGCCACAGGATCCCTGTGAGGTCTGTGTGATGCTTCATGGCCAGGCAACCTCCAAGCTGGAGAAGTTCAGTAACTTTCATCCTGATGTTCTGCTTCCAGTACCAGCCATGAGTCAGACTCCTATTTATTTGACGGTCCTCTCCATCACCCATTAAAAACTGTCACATAGAATTGGAAGTCTCTATCTAGTGATAAGGAGAGAAGCTTGATCTGCTGAGCCACCAGCCTGGTAGTGGTGCTCTTTTGGTAGGGAATGTTTGCTGAGACCTTCAGAACTAGAAGAGACCAAGAGAGACTTTTACAAAATGCTCAAGTATAGAGCTGCTGTGTGAAACTTTGGTGTAGGCTGGGTTAAAGGTTTCCATGTGGTTGAACAAGATGCTGACATGGGAAGGAAGCTTTGACATACTAGCTCTCTCCTCTGATTGTCAACTCTAGGTTGATAACATCAGACCTACCACATAGGTCTCAATGGTAGTCACCCAGCATGGAGTAGAACTTGCTGTTTCATTGGGGAAATGAAGCAAGGCTGAGGTCATGTAGAAGGGATGACCGGGACATTGTTTCTCTGTACCAAAGCTCTGGCTTTTCCTGCTCAAGTGTGGTTTCTTCTGTGCCCACAGAATCCCTCAGCCAAAGCAGAGGAAGGGAGTGAAAGTAGTGTTATTTTACACAGCAACTTCAGTAAATTATATGGGAAGAAGAAGACAGATGGGAGCAACCCAGCTGTCTGTCTACTCTACTGAGGTGTTGAGGCTTCTGTCAGGATTCATGATTCAACTTTCACGTTGCTTGCTGATAGTTAGGATGTTATTGTTTTGAATTCAGCTTTTGACAAGGTGACAAGAGCCCTAGAAAGGATGCCCATCTCTCCATCAGGTATGACTAATTGTGTTGGGACAGCCGTGTGCTCGATAGCACTTTTGTTTTTCTCTAGAACCAGCTCCATTACAGACTGCCTGGTGACTGAGCCCCAGAGAGTGTTTTTGTGGGATTTTTGCTGATCACGCAGCCCAGATAACCTGTAAGTGAGCAAACATAGGAAGTGTTGAATATTCAGCTCAAAAACCAGAAGGAGATTTGTTTCCCTGATGGTCTGAACTGAACTTTTAGTCATGTGCTGTCAGTGCTTTCAAGGAAAGTGATTGCCTCTGAGACATATGATGAAGGGCTCTGATTTGGGAACAGCCACCAGGAGTTCTATGAAGGCCAGAGTTCTGGGTTAGGCACTACCTTGTGCTTTGCTTTCCTCATCTTCTCCTTGGAGAGTAAAAGTCGACCCGTGTAAAATGGATGCATTTTTATACAAGAGCCAGTGATTTCTTTTAGTCTTGCACTCAAAGAAATTGAAAGCAACGCAAAGCAGCGGAAGCTTGTAAACATATTCTCTAGATGTTTGCTGCTTTTGGATCCTGTTTCTGCAGGAACTCAGTGGTTCTCGGTGCAACCTAAGGGCAGAATTTAATCTTGTTATAGTGGTTGCTCCTTGCTCCTCAGGGTAATAGCTGTATGTGTGGCATGAAAGCCACACTTCAGTCCCTGAAGAGATGTGTTGGCATAGATGAGCCTCTAACCACAATATATCAGCCCAGTCATCAATAGTCTTGTGCAGAAAGGGCTTTACTGTGCAATTCTTCCCCTTGGCAGTTTGATCTCTGTATGGATTACAACAGAAAGTTCTCTACAAGGAGCTACAAAGGCTTAAGCTGTGCTTTACCTGGATAGAAATCATCGCTTGCTCCTCAAGGAAATTTGTAGTCATCTGAAAGTGGCATAAAAGCATGTAAATGGGCATCCTGAGGAGGGAAGACAAGTTTCCTGCCTGCAGCAAGATATTCCTCTGGTTCAGGAGTTGAAGACTACTTCCATCATAATGGCAGCCTGGGACTGTACTTTTTAGTCAGATGTTAGAGGAATTAGTCACTAGTATTCAGAAGGGGGATCACCAGGAGGTAAGCAGTCAGTGTGGATCTTCTGAAGACACTGACTGCTCATGATAGACTCACCAAAGGATTATTTCAGTTTTCTTCTTGCCTTGCAATGTTTGCTTTGTTGCTTGTTTTTGGAAGTCAGGAAGTATCTAAGGGGCTCTGGACACCTGAACAGGGGGTCTAGAAACAATGGATATAAATTGGAGGGGGATAGATTTAGACTAGACATAAGAAAGAAATTCTTTACAGTGAGGGTGGTGAAATACTGGAACAAGTTGCCCAGAGAGGTTGTGGATGCCCCATCTCTGGAGGTGTTCAAGACCAGGCTGGACAAGGCACTGGGCAGCCTGATCTAGTGGGAGGTGTCCCTGCCTATGGCAGGGGGGTTGGAACTCGATGATCTTTAAGGTCCCTTCCAACCCAAACTATTCTACGATTCTATGATTCTGTGATTGCTTGGACCTGAACTTGCCATCTGAGGACACCAAGGAGGAAACTGCACTGAAAGTGAGAAAGCTCTGGTCACTGAGAGCGGGTGCATGACATCAGTTCAAGGTGAACTTGTCATGGATGAGTCATCCCTTGCACTTTATGTCTGCAGCTCTTTATGAAATTATGGATGTTATACCTTGGACAGGAGCAACCTGTCACCCTTGAGAGTGGTTCCCCTCACTCCTGCTGGATGCACCACAGTGGGAAGAGGAGGTATGCTGGCTGCCAGTTCAGCTCTAAAAACGATGGCTGTGCAAAGTCCATCCTTGTCTGCACACAAGGCCTTCACACAGTTTCCTTAACAGGCTCCTTTTCACTTTTTCCAGGGACTTGCACTGTGCTTCATTTCAGAGGGCTCCAGTGAATTAACATATTGTTGCTGCTGCCTGGGTAATTGCGTGCCTGGGTTCTGCTCTGCTCCGACACAGTCTTCCCGCCTTCCAGACAGAAAGCATCCTTCTCCTTTGGCAAACAAGGCTGCAAAGTATTGCCTGAGACATTGCTGAAAGGATGGAGGAATGAGAGGGTGAAAAGAGGAAGGGAAGGTTGTTTCTGAAGCCCTATCTGGCTTCAAGACCTCACCTATCAACATGGAGGAGGAGGTGGGGTTTTTAATCTTTATTTTTGTCTCAAGGTCCTAATTTGGACTGAAGCTGTGGTTTCTCGTGCTGGTTTGTATAGGCCTTGGTATGGGGGCAGTTACAGAAATTTAGGGCTAGCACAGAGCCTCAGAAACTGCCTGAAATGAAGCATCCTGGGTCATGCAGGAGTTTCAGTAGAAGCTGAAACTGAGTGATATGATACCCTCTACCATTCTGAAAAAAAATTCCTGTGAATAATTAGGTATGAAACTGATCTCACTTCCAAGTACAAAAAAACCCACATGTAGATAAACCCTTACTCTAAGGTCCTGTGAGAGTACACCACATCTCAAAAAAACATTGGTGAGCCTGACTTCAAAACTGGACCAGCTTCTTAATGTGAACACAAGTTTGCAGTTTCAAAGCTGTTATATGGTCAGAACTTCCTTTTGGTGTGGAGCTGGCATCCCTTAGGCTTTGGTCTCCAAAAAGAAATGTAGTTATGTGCAGTGTCAGGAGGGCAGCTTTGCCCCTTGCCATGGCCTGGTTGTCCAGCAGAGGCATGAAGACAGCAGAGAGCATCAAGACTTTGGGATAGCGGGGAATGAAGTTGGTTCATGGTTCTGCCACTGACCTCTTGAGTGAGGAGATGAACTTTTCCTCTTCCACCTCCTCCACTCCTGCCCACCTAGCGCATGTGACAGTTCCTCATGGTTTGTATGGATTCCTCTGAGAAGTCAGCTCAGGAGCTCTGTCTGTTAGAGCTCTTTTCATCTTGGTTTTAGCATTTCCTGTCTGTTAAGCTCCTAAGTTACTTTCACTGGAAGCAAGACATTGCTCCAGCAGCTCCAACAGCTTTCCCAACACAAGGGATGAAGAGGGGGGAAGGCTGGCAGTACACCAGAGCATTACAGTTGCAGGACAGAAGGAAGGCTTCTTGAGGTATGTCCACCCTGTGGAGGAGAGGCTGCAGCCTTGGGCATCACAGGTAGCCCTTTTATTGTCGATGCTATTCACTGGGCTTAGGAAATTCTGCTTGGTTTGTAAGTATGTGTGTGTGGGGAGTAGGAAAAGTGTGGCTGCCCTTCAGCACTGGCCTTGTGTGTGCTTCAGCCACTGCTGTCCAGACTGAGATGAGCTGTGTCTGGGTCACTGTGGGACTGGAGAAATGGGGTTTGTCATGCTCTGGGTAGAATATGTTCTTAGTGAGACCTTCTAGAACCTTCATAGTTTTGGGTTGTGGTTCTTCCCTCTCAACTCTTTCTCTTGAGTGATATTACAGTACCCACACACTGAGCAATTCCCAAAGCCTCTGCACTCGTGGCAGGTAAAAGATGGTTTGTAGGACTGTAGGTTAATTCAAGCTGCAAGGGACTCCAGGTTTGAGACAAGACCGGGTTGCTTGTCACTTTGTTCAGTCAGGTTTTGAAAACTTCAAAGGATGAGAGTGCACGGCCAGTTCCATGGCTTGCCTGTCAGCACATGGAAAAAGATTTTCCTAATATCCAGTCTGAACCACTGTTGTTTCAAATAATGCATGTTGTCTCATTCTGCTGCCAGACACCACTGCAGAGAACCTGGCTATGTATTCTCAGTAACCTCCTTGCAATGCTGGGGCTGTTGCTGGATCCCTCAAGCCCATATTTTGCCCTGGCTTAAAAAGCCAAGCCTCTTCTCTCCAGGCACATCTGCCAGTGCCTGGCCATCTTGGTGCTCCTCTACTGCACTGCTCAAAGCAGTTTGTTGGTGTATTTATTGTACGTGGGCACCTACAACTAGATGTAGATGTGATCTAATGAATGCTCTTGTCTGTGCTTCTGCTCCTGCAGCCCAGGATACCATTGGTCTTTGCTTCAGATTCTTTCCTAAGGTACCACTTGGCCTGCTTTTCCAGTAACTCCAGCCCAACAACAGAAGGGTGGCAGAGCTGCTCGGCTTGCATGTTGAAATGTGTCTACATGATCTCTTAAATCAGATACATAATTGTCCTTGAAAAGCCTGAATGTTTCTCAGACAACAGAAGGGAAGAGGAGCCTGAAGGATCCCTGGATTGACAAAAATGTCTTCTCACTGCTAGTGATGTGAGCTCCCACAGGGAGGGGAACCAAGTCTGGATAAATAAGGCAATGAACTGAGTTCTGCAGAAAAACACAGAGAGTTAGTGTTATAATTGCCACTCTCACTTACTCATCTGTAAAGCAAGTTTTTAGTCACCACTGTGCTTCCCATGGGGCTGTGACTGTTGATGGACAGGGAGACCTGAGTCCTGCAATACCAGTGCAAAGGGCTGTTGAGCAGACTGCTGGAGACAAGCACAATTCCTAGAGGAGCTGTATGTATGTATGGATGTATATCCTATATTGAAACAGAATGCTGCTGTTTCATTCTCTAACAATGGAAGTTAGAATGCCAATTCCAAACCTGATATCTGTATTCTTTGAGATCCAAGAACCTTGGGAAAAGATCCACTTTGTTTATCCCATACTGATTATCAAATGCTGGGTTTTTTAGTAGGTAGCAATGAAAGATAAAAATGAGAAAGAAAAACTAATTTTCAAATGTTGGGGGTTTTAGTAGGTTGCAATGAAAGATAAAGAACAGAATGAAAAGATGCTAAGATCCATACAATAATTTTGAAGGTTTTGTGCTTTTCCATTCATGCTCTTTACAGGAAATGAGACTGACTATATATGGGATACTAATGAAACCACATATCACAAGCCACTTTTGGGTTCATGAAGTGACCACATTGAAAAAAAAAGTAGTGAAAAATGTGTTCCTACCAGTGTCTTCCCAGCTGGTAGGAATCCTGGCTGTGGCTTGCAATTGTAGTAAGGTGAAGATTTGCATTTTTAAGTTGGCGGTTTTCCTTTTGACTCTTCCACTTCCTACGAGCTAATCTGATGCCCTATTAATTGTGAATCTGGAATGCAAATCAAATCACCTGCTTGTTTTTCTTTCGTTTTCAGGTTTTCTAACTGTGGAAGCTTTCATGAGGAGCTGCATCACACGCTGCTGTCCCCTGGGATAGGATGCTGAGATGGGATTGAGGAGGAGTTGCAATTTGCCATTGTGCATTACTTTAGGAAGGAGAGAGGCTTTCTGGCATCTTATACACTGCTGAAAGCCAATTTACCCTTGACAGCAAAAATCCTTATCCTCCTTGTGGTTTTTTCCAGGACAGCTGATATTTCCTGTCAGAGATGCTTTGTATGCAAATCAAGGAGGTATCACAACAAAAAAAAGTCCTGAAAGCAATCGCACTGATAAACTCAGACCATTGGGGAATTCCTGCTTATCATTTTTTTATCTTCACTGTTTTTCAGCTCTCAATTTGGTGCTTCTGTGCCTGCTTTTTCTTGCAGCCTGTCACGCTTGTCCTGCTAAACCTCCTGAAAGTAAGTGGTGCTGCTTGCATTTTACAGGGCTCCATGTCAGCCTGTACGAATACAAGGCAGCAAGTGCTAGGAATTGGGATTTGCAGTCCCTGTGATTCGGCTTTGCTCTGTGTTGCTCTGGTGCTTTCTGGTCTTCAAGCTAGCCATGAATCATAGAATGATTCAGGGTAAAAGGGACCTTAAAATCATCTAGTTCCAGCTCCTGCCACAGACAGGGATGCATCCAACTAGACCAGGTTGCTCAAAGCTCCATGCACCCTTGAATGCTTCCAGGGATGGGGTATGAACTTCACACTGCAGATTGTCATGTGCCTGTAGTGATGGTTTATCTGGGAAGGTCAGCACAGAAACCTTCAGGAAAGGAAAGAGGAGGGGTAGAAAACAAAGGGAACCCATCAAAAGTTTGCCTGGGAACTGAAATGGGAGCAGAATTTGACTCTCCTGAGGCACCTAAAGGTATGTTGTGCTCAGCACTGCACTAATGCAGTGATACAAGTTGCTCATCTCCTTATTCCAGTGAAACAACCTCCCATCTGCCCAGCCTGTACCCTATGGCTGTACCTTTAAATGTAATGAAATGACCATAGCCAGTCATCCCATTATACTGCTCACTGATCCTACAAGCCATGGGGTGTGAAAAAATGACTCACAGGCACAATACAAGAAAAGGACATGTCAGAGCAAGAAAGAAACTGCAGAGAATATTCCCATCTGTGTCCACAGATACACGCTGCAGCCCAGGTGTCAGTGAATCACACTGTGGTTGTTCTCGTCTCTGTGTGGGAAACAGTGATAATCGTTGTGTGTTGTTAGTTGATTCTTCTTAAATGTAAAATTAACAGTCAAAGTGGTGTCGGTAGGGCAGCAAGCCTGGTGTGGCTTTTATCTACCCTGAACCTGGGGACAAAGGAGAAGAGGAAAATGGCTTGACCAGTTTGTCAGCCATGCATGTAACGGTCCCAGAGTTCAAAGCAAAGGACACAACAGTCAGATACCCAAACCCGCCTGGGCTTCCACTGATAAGTCGCATTTCAAAGCAAAAGGCAATCCCAAAGGGGCTCTGTTGGGTGTCTGAAGCCTCCAATGCTGACTCTCCTTTGAAAGGGGATTTCATACAGAGTAGTGTGAACAGAAATGGCTCTTTTGTGGTTTTACACATTCCAGGCATGCCAGGACTGTTCCTGTCAAGGATGGGTTAGTCTCTGGGGTTTACAGTTCTTTTTTGTATTAAAGATTATTTGCCACAAACTTGCAGCTGAAACAGTGAAAAATAAGTGAGAGTTGCAAAACCATTACAGTGTATCAGTAATGGAAACTGCGAGGTGCTTAAACTTAAAATGGCCATGGGGTTTCAGCCTGTCATCTACACTGCTGTGCTGTTGGGATCACTAGTTTTGTCCACTGTAAATGTGTCAGGATGGATGATTTAAAAGCAGAGTTTTGCGTCTTGGTAGCTCTGAACCTCAAAAGCCAGTGCTTTGGGTTTTTTTTCAGATGTTGTACCTTTTTAGCTGAACTCCTGCTAAACATCGATCTGGTTGGTGTTATATGGACATGATGTTATGTGGAGCATCTTTTTGTTGTGCCAGCAGCATTAATTTCTACAGATCTGTGGGTACAGAAATGGGATAGAGCTATTCCTGCTTCAGGTGCACTTGCTTTGGTTTCAAGCAGGCTGCTTCAGGTTGGTTTGCACCGGTACTCTTTGATATAAGCAAGATTTTAATTGATATAAGAGCTTCCACAAACAAAATGGCTGTGCCTTCAACTATAAAAAACAGTGCTTGAAACAGTCTGAAGTTCTATAGTGCTAAAGCTGTAGATATCTTGTGGAGACCCGTCCTGTTACATAGGTGTTTCATTCATAAACCAATGTGTCCTGTTCATAGAATCTTATAATGTGTTGAGATGGAGTGAACCACCAAAGGCTATCAAGTCCAACTCTGCTGCAGTAAGTAGGGACATCTTGCACTAGATCAGGGTGCCCAGAGCCTCAACAAGCCTGGCCTTGGATGTCTCCAAGGATGGGGCCTCGCTGGGCAACCTGTTCCAGTACCTCACCACCCTCATGGTGAAGAACTTCTTTCTAATGTCTAATCTAAGGCAGCTGTGCTCTAGTTTAAAGCCATTGCCCCTCATCCTATCACTAGACTCTTATAGACATGTGCTGCTCCTGTTTCCATAGTCTTGTGTTGTGTAGGTATTTCATAGATGACCAAGACAGCCACAGACAGAGTTGTTAGTGCCATCACCTCGCTAGCTTGGGTCCCACAAGGACTATGGCTATAAGAGCTTGTAATAAAGTGCAGACCTCAAAACCTCTCAGTGACATCCTGCACAAACACTTTATCAGCAGCACCACACTGACCACAGCCAGCTCAGTGCTTCTGCAAGGTGGAGCTGAACCTTTACCTGCGCTGCAGATGAGACTCTGCAGAGAAGCAGAAAACTCAGACAGTTCATCCCTGCAGAGAATGAGCCATGAGGCCCTGAGAATTATTTGCATTTTAGGCAGGATTTAGACAAAGGATGAGATACAGAGGGTGAGAAATCATCTCTTTGAAAATTGCAGTAAAAGAGATGTTGGAATGAATCGTATGATCACAAAATTATTTGATTGCAGTAAAAGAGATGTTGGAATGAATCATATGATCACAAAATGATTTGGGACAGCAGAATGGGTAAGGACAGCTGACTAGACCAGGTTGACCAAAACTTCATCCAGCCTTCTGCCTTGATTTTATTAAACATAAAGCAAGAGTTGATTTAGGATGTGATGCCTGAAGCCTCATCCTACCTGCAACACAGGATGATGTTATAGAGGAATCTCAAGACTGTCGCCTGGGCTGTTGTAGGTCTGTGGGTGGAGGAATCACTGGTTGTCATGGAATGCTGTACTTGCAAGATACAAGGAAGGAAGAGCTTGTGTTAATTCTGTGCTCAACATAAATATTTTTCACCTAAGAGGAGTCTGTCTGGTCTTGTAGCCTTCTAGGCTGCCTGCAATTTTGTGTTTGTTTCCTTGAAAAAAAAAAGGGAAAAAAGAAAAAGTTTTCATTACCCCATCTGTGCTTCCAACCACAAAAATTTGCAAACAGAAAGTCAGAAGGTTTTGTCTGCAGTGAGTTCTGTTTGTACTGGGCCTATCTGTCAGGGGATGGCTTTGAAGTGGATTTTCCTCTGGCTGTTCAAGGTCTCTGTTGTGGAAATATTTATCACTGTGGAACTTCAGCAAGCTTTAAAAGTAGCAGAAAAAACTACTTTCATGAGCAAATAAATGTGTTTTCCTCACAAGCCATATGGACAGGTGCATGTTTGCAATCTTTGTTTTTGAGTGAAAATAACTTCTGCACTGTGTTGTCTAAAATGGGAAAACAAGTGGACCTTGAGTTGCATTTTAATGCAAATTTCATCTGTTTGGCTGCAGCTGAAGGTTACAGAGATGCTCTCTTATTCTTTTCTTGGCATGTCCTTGCTTTATGTTTTGTTCTTCAGAATCTCTACTATCCCCCTTTTGGATAGTTTAGAGAGTTCAACAGAGAAGGGAAAAGCACATTAAATGTTCATGTCCTTGGGAAGTCTACAGCGAGTTATGCAGTGGTGAAGAGATGCTGATACAACCTGCAGAAGAGCCATTTTTTGACAGCATGGGAAGTGGTTAGCACTTCATTCAATTTTTTCACATCAAAGCTGGACAGCAGACTGGTCAAGATGCTCTGTTTGAACCACAAATTACTGGGCTTCGGGCAGAAGTCACTGGATGAAATTCTGTGGTCTTTGTTAGGCAGAAGGTCAGAAAAAATAATTTAGCTGGCTTCTCCTGACTTTTAGAATTTATGAATCACATGGTCAAGGTTTTTTCTTGAGCTTTCATGAAAAGCTTGCCTCAGTAGAACGCAAAAAACAAACCTCATCTGTCCTCTCATCCTTTCTTGCTCTCATGTTGTCCCAGAAAGAGGATGAAATTTGGCTTCTTATTTAAATTTCAGTGTGGGTGGCAAAATCAACTCTACCTTGATTATTATGGGCCTCCCCTGACCACAGGAATGGTTGATGTTTAATGGCAGCCCTGATTAAACAGATATCTGAGGACCTGCTCATGACCTCAGCATAGCCAATGGCTGTCTATTCTCCATTCCCCGTGGGAATTGTGCACCATAGTGCAGTGTGGCAAAGATGGGAGAAAAGCTTGTAAGGCAGTACACATGCTCCTTGTGGTGGTTGGATAATCCCATCTGCAAGCCACCAAACCTGGGACCACTGGAACCAGCAGACACCGTAGTTGCCTGCTCCAGTCCTACACAATGCCTTCTGGCCACAGGGGATTTTGGGAAAACTCCAAGCAATGCAATAATTTGAGAAAAGAAGAGGAAATTCATGTCAGAAATAAAATGAAAATAAAATTAACTTCAAATAACATAATTTTCTTTCATAGTATGCAACTGGGATGAAAATACAGGCATGGGAAGAGCACCTGGTATCTGCAACCTTTTCTTCCCTTCCAGTTGTGATTTGTGATGAGGTGCCACCCAGCACTCAGGGATTTAGGCAGTTCAGTGGACAACTCTGGTTGTATCCTTCAGGTTTGGACTGTCTGGTGGCTGGTTGAACCCACTGTCCTTTGTAAGAAAGAGCTCCAATACCCTTCTGTTCCTACAGCAAGGTTCTGTCCAAATCTTAACAGAGATTTTAGTCTTGAGGTTCCAAACTAGTCTGGAGCAATGGGCTCAAACTTTCTTTGTAGTGAGGCCCTGGGAGGTGTGATGAGTTGCTTGGATGCACCCAAGGCATCCAAGTGACATTCTTCCTGTCACTTTGCCAAGTGGCATGGGACAGCCTATTTCTGTTGAGCATAAACTCTCCAGGTTTCCATGTCAGTGGACTGCAACCAGTTATTGGGAGTGGCCTGTGGTGAACTCTAGTCCTCATTCTGGAAAATGCTGGTTGTCATGAGCTGAGAGCATGTGAAGAAGCAATGGTCCTTGAGAGCAGCTCGGCAGAGAAGGACCTGGGCGTCCTGATGGACGAGAGACTTAATATGAGCCAGCAGTGCGCTCTCGCAGCTCGGAAAGCAAATGGGATCCTGGGCTCCATCAGGCGAAGGATGGTCAGCAGGGATAGGGAGGTGATTGTCCCACTCGACTTGGCTCTTGTGAGGCCCCATCTGGAGTACTGTGTCCAGGTGTGGAGCCCTCAGTACAAAAAAGACGTAGAG